>JAJPUD010000503.1:512756-574998 GCA_023553655.1 Myrmecobius fasciatus
TCTCTCTCTCTCTCTCTCTCTCTCTCTCTCTCTCTCTCTCTCTCTCTTTCCTCTTTCTCTCTCTCTCTCTTTCAATGGGACAGCTAAATCCCAAAAAGTTGAGATTCAGATTAAAAGTGCTTCAATAATGTAGGAGAGGGGAAATATGTCTTGGAAAATCAGGGGGAAAAAAAGAGCCCACTTGTCTAGAATAACTGGGACAGGGAAATTCCCTTCTAGTATTTAATTATAAACCTGTCTGCTCTTACAAAAAGTATTCCTTACCTTACAAAAGGTTTAGAAAGAACAGCTCACAGAATTCTACCCCAAATTGAGGACACATTTCTCCTACACACACATAATTACTGGGAGAGTTGGCTTAAAGAAAAATGGTAATTTGCAAACCTACAGGGAAACACATATGCAAAGGAATAATTCACAAGTCCTGATTCCTTTTCTCCCTTTGTAGACTTCTCATATTCCCCTTAAATGTAACTCTCTGCTAAGCTCATGACCTTTCTCTGTGTCCCAAAGGGTCATGCTCCTCAAATCTGCAATCCTAGCACCTGGCTTCCTTCAAATTTCAATATCCTACTCCCTATGGGAATCCTTTCCTGATTCTCCTTAATTCTAGTGTCTTCTCTCCATTGATTCTTTCAATTTTGTTTTCTTTATAGCTTGTTTGTACATAGTTGTTCAGTTATTGTACACAGTTGTATATATCTAGGTGGTACATACAGTACATAGAACATTGGGCCTGGGGTCAGGAAACCCTGAAACAAATTCAGTCTCAGACTCTTCTACCTATATGACCCTGAGTAAGTCACTCAACCCTGTTTGCCTCAGGTTCCTCAACTATAAAATGAGCTGGAAAAGGAAATGGCAAACCACCTCAGTGTCTTTGTCAAGAAAACCCCCAAAGGGGATCACAAAGAGCCAGACATGCTTGAAAAATGGCTAAACAACAGCATATAGTTGTTGGCATGTTATCTTCCCCATTAGATTATGAGCTTCTTGAGACCAGAGATTGTCTTTTACCTTAATTTGTATTCCATTGCTTAATACAGTGTCTGACCCATGGTGAATGCTTAATTAATGTTTATTAATTGACTAATTCAGACACAAATGATGCTGCATGTCTGACAGGCAAACATTCCACACAGAGCTCCTTCATGTCAGGAGTAGGGTGGCAAGTGGAGATAGGTAGGACATTCCAGCCATGGTGTCTACCAACCCACTGAGGTGGATTTAGGTTAGAGTCCCCAACATATCAGCTTTTCTGTGGGCCTGAAATTCACACTATTTCAGGCTTCAATGAGTTGTTTTACTCTTCTAATGCCAGAAGATATCTGGGCCAAATTTAGCCCTGCCAATGTCTAGTCTTCCAGGTAGCTATCCTTATTCTCCATCACTAGTCTCAGCCTATTCTTTGTTCAACCTCATCATCCCCCATGTCTGGCTTCAGACTATTAACCAATCCTGACCCCTAAGGCCCACAAAAAGTGTCTAAATTCAGACTCTCTTGGGTCAACTGCAGTCCCTTCCCTGTTCCACCTCAGCTGTGTATTGTCCAGTCTCTTGATCTTTTGTTTCCAGCCCTGGCTTTTCTTCTGTCCAACATCAGACCTATGTGTAGTGAACTCCAGCCCCTCCTATATCCAAGTAATCCAGTCTATTCTTGAGTCCAATCTGTGTATGACCTTAGTCTACCCTTACCTTGTATCTGGCCTTACCAGTGCTGTTTCCAGTTCTTCCCAGGTCCAGGCTTTTCCTATGAAATATCCAACTTCTGCCGCTCCTAAGTCCAGTCTGGTTCCCTCCATGGCCAAAGTCAGGCTATTCTTTGTCCAGTTTCATGCATCTAAACTCAATCTCTCTTCTATCCAACTTTGGTCCATCCTATGTTTAGCCTTAGCCCCTGCTCTATTTTAGACTCTCCAATGTATAATCTCAGCCTATCCAGGTCCAACTTGAGCCCATCTCAAGTTCAACATCAGCTACTTTTTGTAATAGTCTGATCCTTTGAGCAAACGACTTAGCTGTCTGCACCTCCAAGTCAGGAAAGTTCCCTATTTAGCCTCCAGATGGAAGCACATGACACTTCTCTATTTAGCATTTAGGATTAAATACAATCTCATTCTAATCCCAATGGTTGTGGATTCCTTCCAACACTAGAGAGCATTCAGGAAAAATGTCAAGTAAATAGTGAAGGTTTACAAACTTTGTGTAACATTTCCTCCTTCACTTTTTTTAACCAAAAAAAAAAAAAAAGAATTTATAGTAGCAAACAAATCTTAAATATGCAGTAAAACAGTATAATACACATTTATTGATTGATTTGAAAAATCCTGTACAATTTTCATGTTTAGAACATAACATATTGGCCATAAAAATAATAAAATGTATGTGATCAGTAGATTTCGGGTCAGCACAAAGTTTCTCAGAATGTGGTGTTATTATTGATATTGCTCCTCAGAACTCTTTCCAACTAATAAGAACATTATTTTGTCTTTATAATAGGAATAGCAGAATGTCCTGTTCACAACAAATAAATTATAGTGAATAGTATTAAAATGTATATAGATTTTTACACATCTGTTATCAAAACATTATTTTTTGTTTCAAGCATTATGCTTCCACATGCTACTGCAAAACAAGTCTATTGACCATCCTTATTGACATGGAATAAGACCAAAAGTATTTGACAAATGGTAAATGGTCTTGAACCATTCATATTTAGACATACATGCTTTTAAAATATTCTACATACTAGTAAAGTAATTAATAGGCAGATTTTTACATTTTCCTTTACATTTTCAGGGTAGGTATTTTTGAAATTTGAAATATTTTTAACTTTTTATTTTATAAATGTATCATCCAGACATGTATAATCCATGCATTCATAAATGTAGTCACTTTATCTTCTTATATCAGAATATGAATTTGAATATTTTACACTAACTTGTTCAAAACAAGTCAATTTTTCAAAAATAATCACCAAATGTGCATGTTTAAGTAGGATTTTTTATTACAAAATCAATCTATTCTCAGTGAAAATCATCTATGCTTTTTCTTTCTGTTATTCCCACCTGTGTTCTGCAAATCCTTAGAAAGATCTAATTAAAATCCAGACATTTACTAACTGTGTGATTTTGGGCAAGGTGCTTAATCCTGTTTGCCTCAGTTTGATCAATGTTTTGTTTTTTTTTTTTTTTTAAATGGGGATAAATAACATTTACCTCTCAGAATCAAATAAAATATTTGTGTCTGGCACTGACTAATAAATGCTTGTTTCCTTCCTTCCTCCACCAAGTCTTCACCCAACACACAGGAGATCTTCCCTTGATAATAAGTTGTAAACACCAGGATGGCATCCAGTTATCTCCTACTTTCACTCTATACCTAAATCTTGGAGTGCTAACAAGTGCTGGATTTGTAAACTGGAAAGCTGGCTTTTAACCTTAGGAACCTTAAAGAAGTCACTTCCACTTTGCAAAATGAAGATTTTAAGAGCTGATCTTCAATGTTGTTTCCATCTTTAATCCTGTGATAATATTATGCTGAGCAATTTATCTCTGGCATTTATCTCTGAATTCTCTGCTACTCTGCTCTGGTGCTTCCTCATTTGTCTTTCTGTCCCATTTTTAAACTTGTTTCCCCATTATCCTTGCCCCCACTATTGAGAGTTTACACAAGATAACATGAGTTCTTTTGATTACCCTTTCCCCTTTTTACCAAAAAACTAATCAAATTCAATTCTCCATCAGTATGAAGGTTGTGTACCTCCATTTCCCCATCTGTAAAAGTAAATTATTTCAAAGGCCTTTTGCAAATCTATATACCCTATGATTCTAATCTGTGGTAGGGAGGAGGGGAGTAACAACTCCACAGATATTTGGGGCAGGAAACAAGGGAACAGAATATTTTCATCTAATCATCACAAATTAAAACATCAAGATTTTGGATAGAAGTTTGAAAATCTATGTCCACAACTCTTCATTATTTCCAGTTCTTAGTTTGTTGTTAATTTCTGAGGAAAACTCCTTTTTAATAACTTATTCTCAGTTATCCTCAGAATCCCTCAGTCCTTATTATTTTGTGACACACATAGGTCTTAGGATGATTAAGAATTTCCACTCTAAAGGAGATTTTGTGTCTTTTTCCCCCCTTTTTAGAGAAAGAGCAGGTTTTTAAAATAGAATGAGGTCATGGGGAAATGCAGTCAGAGGATGTGGGTCAAACCTCAACTCTGCCACTTAATATTATGTGTATAACTGAACATATCACTTAACCTTCCTCTGGGCCACAATAACCAATAAGACCCCTTCTAAGTCTAAACCTAAAACCTTATGTCTAAATATGAGAAATAACTCCCAAAACAGCTGAGAAGTTCCACAATGGAAGAGGTAGCCTTGCATTAGATTGAGTTTCTTACTCTGAGATAAATGTAATATAAGCCTAAATGATCATTATTAAGGGATATTCTTTTTTTTAATTTTATTTTATTTGCAAAACATATGTATGGGTAATTCTTCAACATTAACCCTAACATAGCTTTCTGTTACAAATTTTTCCCCCCAACTCCCCACCCCTCCCCTAGATGGCAGTTTATCCACTACATGTTAATTATGTTAAAATGCTTGGCAGATCGAATATATATGTACACATTTCCACACTTATCATTGTTGTGCAAGAAAAATCGTATCTACAAGAAAGACATATCAGATAAAGGAAACACAATGTAAGCAAACATCAATCGAGAGTATGAGAATGTTATGTTGTGGTCCACATTTCACATCCCTCTCTCTGGGAGTATATGGCTTCCTTCAGTGAACAATTGGAAGTGGTTTGAAACATTTCATTGTTGAAGAGAGCCATGTCCATCAAAATTGATCATCATATAGTATTGTTGTTGCTGTATATAATGATCTCCTGGTTCTGCTCATTTCACTCAGCATCAGTTCATATAAGTCTCTCCAGGCCCCTCTGAAATCATCCTGCTGGTCATTTCTTACAGAACAATAATATTCCATAATATTCTTATACCATAATTTATTCAGCCATTCTCCAATTGAAGGGCATCTATTCAATTTCCAGTTTCTAGCCACTACAAAAAGGGCTGCCACAAACATTCTTGCACATGTGGGGCCCTTTCCTTTATTAAGGGATATTCTAAAGGATATTTCTTAGCTTAGAAACAGCTAAGAGATTAGCCACAATGTCTTTCAAAATTCTTCCATCTATAAGTAATCTGTGAATGGGTGATACCAGTCAAGATCAGCTTTCTAGTAGTATACTAAAAGTGTTCCTTTCCATCAGGGCTTTTCTTAACTCTCTCTCTCTGATACAGGCAATGCCTCAGGCTTACTTGCACCAGAGAATCACTGAGTTTCAGAGCTAAAAGGTACCTCAGCTATTATTAAATCCAAACCTGAGTATGAATCCCTTTTGACAGATGATCATATAGCTTCCACACAACCGTAATAGGGAGCATTATGTCCCCTGAGCGATTCTATTCCATTTGTATTCATGTCAGATTGTTAGACATTCTTCCTTACATCAAGCCTAGCTCAGCATTTTTAAAACTTCTACCCATTGCTCCTAGTTCAGCCCTCTGAAGCCAACTAGAACAAATTTAATCCTTCTGATCCTTTAAATCTAATCCTTCAAATACTTATACAGAAGTATCATGTTCTTCCAAGTTTTTTTTTCCTTTTCTAAGCTATATGTAGTAAGTTTCCTTTACTGATCCTCATATGTGTAACAGTAGTACACAGTAGCCTCTCCCACAAAGATTATAGATACTGTTGCAGCATCTTTAAGAAGCAGTGGAATAATGAAAGATTGTCGATTTAACTTTCAGTCTGGAGAGACTGTTACATGTCATGGCTGGAAAAAAAAAATGAGAAGACAGACAAAGAACTTAACTCCAGAGAGAACTGAATTTGACTCTTATGTTGTGAATAATTAAAATAAAGGATTCTTGAGAGACTTTGGCTGGTATCCTGAGAACCAAATAGTAGTAAGAAGTCAAAAAATAGCAGTGATCATTAGAAATGACTGACTGGAATCAATCATCCAACTGAAATGTAATAAGTAATTATGTATGCCTTAGTTTTATTTGTATTACACTGTTAATAAAATGTATAAACAATAACTTTGATTTTTATTTAAACCTAGAAAATTAGAGGTTTTGCTATATAGAAGGAAATAACAGCTATTTATTAGAAAATAAGTTAATCCAGTTTATTATTACTGATGGTGGTGTTGCTGCTGCTGCTGTTGTTGTGAGGCTCCATGTTGCCACTTCTCCCTCTATCTCCATCATTCAGTAACCTTTCTTCCTATGAGGTTCATGTGATTCATATTTACTAGTCAAACAAAATTCTGGTATCTGTTGTCTACTGATTTCTAGGATACTTTGCCTCTTTCCTCAATGAATTCAGTGCTTGGCTCACAGTCTTTCTCTCCTCTTCAACTCTTACCCTTATCCTAGATTTCTTCAACATACATACTGATACTCCCTCACTCTAACCCCATTCTTCAATTTACTCATTTCCTTTGACCTACTCTTCAATGCTACCTCAATTACACTTAGAGATAGTCATATCCTTGATCATGCCATTACCCACAAATGTTCCATTTCTATGTTTGGGAATTCTAAAATGTCATTATCCAATCACAATTTATTGTCATTCTACATCTCCCTCTGCCTTGAAACCTCAAACCCTGTTTTTTATGCTCCATGCAACCTCTAATCCCTGTATCTTTTGGGTCTTTTTCAAGCCTTCTCATCTTGACCCCTTGGAAAATCACTTCAACTATACACTATCTTCTTCTCTGAAATCACTTATCACTTGCTGTGGTAAACTCAGTCTTGGTTTATTCTGATCATCTACTGGTTTTGCTCCTACTCCTAAAACCACGTTTTATGTCCATTATACTTTGTTATATGTTCTCAACTGGACCCTCATTCTAATGAAGCAATCCTTTTAAAACTCCCTAATAAACTCACTATCCCATTTACCACAGTGCCTTTTTCAAAAATTTTTATCTCCCTTCAAACTTTCTGTGACACCTTTCCCCAATCTTTCAGTTAATTAACATCGCACATTTCATTGAAAAAGATAAAGCCATTTGCCAAGAGCTCCTACTGATCTTTCCCCCTTTATCTCAAATAATGTAGAAGTTTTCTGCTATTATGTCCTCCTTCAATTCTACCTCACATAAAGAGGAAGTCTTTCTCCTTCTAAAGGCAAACCTTTATATATACACAAGTGATTCTATGACATTCAGCCTTCTCCAAAAGATTTTGCTTATTATCATTCCTATTCCATCACTAAGCCTCAATCTCCCCATCTAATGGCTGCTTCCCTGTTGCCTATAACTATACTCGTCTCCCCCATTCTCAAAAAAATAATCCTCATCTGATCAATCCATTCCCACTGGCTATTATTCCATATCTCTTCAATTTTTTTTTGTAGCTCTACCCCTTGAAAAAGTTACCTACAATCTTTCCTTTTCCTTTTTCTTTCCTTTCATCTCATTCTTTTATTAACTCTAGCATTCAACCTCATCATTCAACTGAAACTTCTTTCAAAGTTTCCAATTTTACCAATTATCTCTTCATCTGCAAATCTAGCAGCCTTTTATTGATCCTCATCCTCTTTCATTTTTCTGCAATCTTTGATACTGTCAATCCTTTTTTTTTTCCTTGACACTATCTTCCCTATGGTTTTTATGACACTTTCTCCTGATTTTCTTCCTATATGCTTGACTGATTCTTCTCAGTCTCCATTTGCTGGATTTTCATTCAGTTCATACTCATTAACTGAGTGTCCCCTAAAGCTCTGTCCTGGAGCCTTTTCTCTTCTCCCTTAGACTATTTCTACTTGAGCTCCCATGGTTTCCCATCATCCCTATACTGATAATTCTCAGATCTATTTATCCAGCTCTAACCACTCTCTTAAACTCCAGATTCTCATTTCCAACTGCCTATATTATATCTCAAAATAAATGTCCTTTTTTGCATAAAATTGTTGTTGTTGTTATTTGTCCTTCATTCTCAAAGAGGACCATGACATGAGAGAGGTGATGTCATGACAAGCAATTGAGTTGAATTTAAGTGAAGGAGGGCTGTGCAAAGTCACCATCTTTAAGTTAAGATTTTTCCCAAGTCTCAGTTTAACTGAGGCAAGGTTCATCAGTGATTAAAACTAGGTAAAAAATGAGGCAAAGAATGATTTATTTTGCTTTGTCCCCCCAAAAAATCCAAACCTAACATAACTTTAAATGTGAATAGATTAAACAATCCAATAAGAAAACAAAATCCTGCAAAACCCCTGAATGAGGCCCAGCTTCATTGGGAAATGTTTAACAAAATATATAAAAAATATAATAGAACAATGATGTTAATTTGTGAGGTTTTTAATATGTGACCTGCAGAAATTTCATTTGACACCACTGTGCTACAGAACTCCCCAAGATTTTAAAAAAATAGATTTAGAATATCAAGAAAAATAATGAAAAAGAGATAATGGGGCAATACCTCTCTATACTTCCAACTATATTATGAATCAGCAGTCAGCAAAACCATTTGCTATTAGTTCAAAAACAGAAAAATTAATCAATGAAATTAAACAAGAGAAAATTAAAAATAACAAATCTCAATAACCCAGTGCTTAATAAACTGAAAACCACAAATTACTTAAATAAGAACTCATTTGATGGAAAAAATGGTAGGAAAACTATAAAACAGTCTGGCAGAAATCAGGCTAGGACCAACAGCTTATACTATATTCCACAATAAATAAAAGGACCTTACTATTACAAATCATTCAATAAAAAAATTAGAAGAGAAGCAAATATTATATACTTCTCAACTATGGAGAGGAGATATATTCTTAAACAAAGAGATAAAGGCAATTACAAGAGATGAAATAGATAACTTTATATAAAATTGAAAATCTTCTACATAAATTACTGCATCTAGAAGGGAATAAGAATGAGGGAGGGAAAAACCTTTGTATCAAATTTCTCAGGGTTTGGTGTCCAAGATATAAAGATGAATAATACATAAGTGCTGAATTTTTTATCTAAGAAAAAAATCCTGAGGCTTATTATTTCCAAGTGAATAATAATGATTTAAAAGCAAAATTGGCAAGTTGCCATTAAATCACAGTCAACTAATCCCTAGTAATTAGTGATAGTTAGCCAGTTTTATAGATCTATATAGATTTATAGATATAGATATAGACTTATAGGGGGAGATTTATGTGGAGAGAGAGATTATAGAGAGAGATTTCTAGGGAAAAAAAAAACATGAAAATGATTCATAGAATTTACAAAGAAATAGGTAGATTTGCAGTATTCAGCCCTTGGATATGTTAGGGGCTTAAAGGGAGTATCTATGGTGTTAGATTCAATATTTCATTGGTTTAGACCTTATGTCTATCATTCTGTGAACTTTTGGGGAAAATATCTTTCTATGATTTCTTAAAGATTTCGATGAGTCTATGTAACTCACTGAAAAAAAATAACAAAAAAAAAAAAAAGGAGAATTTATGGTAAACTGACAGTCAACCCCTACCCTCCAACTGCTGAAAAGGAAATTTGATCTTTATAAAGAATCCTATGATATCTAAGCTTAATCTTCATGATTATTTTTCCTATAAAGATATATTTCCTATTCTAATCTATCTACTAGCAAATCTTATCAAAGTATCTATTCATTAAATCTATAGATAATTTAGACTTAAGGGAACATTTATATTAGCTTAGCTATTAGAGTTGGCTCTTCCTAAGGAAAGGAAACTTAATCCTTCAATTAACTAAAATAAATCAAAGTAATTAACATTAACTAATTTGGAGATCATCCTTTATCTAAGCTTTAATGGATTTAAACTGCACTGAGACTTTTGGGATGCCATGTATTATATATATTGGTAAACATATATGAAGAAGAAAATGGCAAACTATCTTCAAATGGAGTTACAAAGAGTTGGGCAAAACTGAAAAAACTAAACAAAATAAATACATATGAATGCATGTGTAAATATATATATGTGTGTAGATATACACATATATATGCATATAACTAAACACTATTCACCAATAGATAAATATAAAGAAACATTTCTCAAAGGAAAAATTGCCAACTATTAATGACTATATAAGATACCCAAAATACTACAAAGGTTATACTTCCAAAGAAATTATTGATAAGAAAAAAATCCTTTATGTAGTAAAATATTTATAGCAATAGATTTTTGTTTGCTTGTTTGATAGAAAAGAAAGTGAAACAAAATAGTTACCCATTGATTGGGGAATGGTTAAGCAAAATTGTGGGACAAAAACATATTGTAATATTGCTATGTTGTAAAAATTGACAAATATGGGGGCAGCTAGATGGCGCAGTGGTTAGAGCACCAGCCCTGAAGTCAGGAGGACCTGAGTTCAAATCTGGTCTCAGACACTTCCTAGCTGTGTGACCCTGGGCAAGTCACTTAACCCCAACTGCCTCAGCAAAAAGCAAAAAAAAAAAAAAAATGACAAACATGGTCAACCCAGAGAAGCACAGAATTGATGCAAAGCAAAGTACTCAGAGACAAGAGATTGTATTTTGGGTGACAATTTCTAAAATAATGGTGTTCATTGGAAATTGCATATTGTATATTCACAATGACTAAAATAATGGTGTTTGTTCATTGGAAAGAATGACAAAACAAAACAATCAAAAGTGAATGTTGCAAAATTACAAAGAACAAGCATGACCTTGAAGGAGGGAAATGAGAAGAAATACCTACCCATGTTAACTTTGCAAAGGAAGAAGTTTCATGGGTGTAGTACATGGCATATATTTTCAGACTTTTTCCATTTATTGATCCATTTTCTTATTTTTTTCTTCTTTCATTTCCTTTTTTATTATTATAAAATATTAACTGTATGGGATGTATTAGATATATGGGATATTGCTGTAGGAGGGGATGGGAAAGAGATACAGAAAAATTATAGTGATATAAAAAACAAAAATATAAATAAAATTTTATTTTAAAAATAAAGGCATGATAGTGTTTTCAATTGAGTTCTGAGAAAGGAATTCAATGAGCAGAAAATCAGCCTCTGAAAACCTTTTAACTTCAAGCCAGGAAGTTACATTTCTATCTAAAATGGAAAGGTTTGCAGGATATGTCTTCCATCCATCTCTCCCTCTTTCCTCACTCCTTACAGGATAAAGACAAAATTGGAAGACTCGGGATCCCTAGTAGATAAATCAGTGTTTCAAGACTTTGATGAATGTATTTCCAGAAGCAGACTGGTCTTGGAATCAGATAGCCCCTCAGTTTCTTCATCTATAAAGTAGGAAACATTTTTAACCTCCTCAGAGATGGCCCTTCCAGCTTGAAATCTATAATCCTGAAAGGAAGTCCACAGAAAGTATGTAATTTGTTCACCCAGATGGTAGCAGTGTCAAGCTTTGACACTGTATCCATGTTTGAGGAAGCCCTGAGCTTGGGGAGATAGAAAAGCCAAAAAAGAGACTGAACCCATAGCCAACTTATCAGGACACAAGATAGGATGTGATGTGATAAAAAAAAAAAATCCATGTAAGTAAGAGGTACTCAGATGTCACCCAGGTCTAGAGTTTTTCTTTCTTTTGTATTCCCTTGAATGATTACCATTTCTGACACCTACATAGTGCGTCTGTGGTTTCTGTAATATCTGGAGTCTGACCTAACTGAAGCTTGCCAGAAAGGGGATGCCATACCCAAGCCAATCAGCCAGAAGAGACCAGAGAAGGATGCTGGGAAAGCCTAGGAGTCTCAGTATTCCAAGGCAACCCTTCCCATCCATACTGCATCTCAGACTTGCTTCTCTTGAGATCATGACAAAAGAAAGGCTATGAGCAAAGACCTGAGGAATAGTTGGGTACATCCTGGGGCAGCAAGAGAGGAGTACATTTTCACCAGGAACTAGAAGATAGAGGAGGAAATAGGAGAGATTAGACTGGAAAATCTCATCTGGTGGCAAGTGGGGGGGTAAGAAAAGGGGGAAGGTTCAGGGAGAAACATCATCAGGAGAGAGAGAGGGAAAAAGAGGATGATATCCTTGACTGGCAAAAAGGAAGCCTGGGTGAATACTTGAATGTTGATCATCACTACCTTCCCATCCCTTGCGCCAGCTGAGACAATCAAAAAGTGTGAGAGTCCTCTTCTTCCTTGTTGAATAAGGAACCAGATAAGTCCCAGGCCAGGATTGGGGGTGGGAAGGGGGGTTCTCTAATATCATGAGAAATATTAGGAAAGAAGAAGAAAAGGGAAACATTAAGATTATGGGAGAAACTGGGTCTAGGAGAGAAAATTTAGGATTTGGGAGGACACTCTGAAACTAGGAGGAAGGGATTCTGAGATTAAGGGTAATGATATTGAGAAGAGGTAGAGGAAGAGAGTCCTCTGGACTAAGGAAAAAATTCATGATGGGAGATATCAAGAAGGAAGATTTTCAAGCCTGGGAGGAGGGTCTCCTGCCCATCCCCCATAAGGGACAAGAGGGATGTCTCTGAACTAAATGAGTAACAACATTCAGAATGGCCCTTCCCTGGAGAGAGCAGGAAGAGCTTGAGGGAAATGGATTGGAGAGACTAGAAAAAGAATCTATAATTTACTGGGGAAATGGAAGGGAGGGAAGAAATAAAGTAGATCCCAGCCATTCATACTATGTATTTTATCTGTGAACACAATGAGTTGTTTCCTGTGTTATGGTACTGTGGTTTGAACATTGAGCCTAGACTCAGGAGGACTTGAATTCAGACCTGTCCTCCTTGATCTGTCCCAATCAAATGTATAATCCTGGGCAAGTCACTTCACCTGTTTCCTCAACTGTAAAATGGAGACATATAGAACCTCCCTCCCAGAGTTGTATAAGGATCAAATGGGATATTTGTAGGCATTTAAGACAGTACCTGTCACATAGTAGATGCTTAATAAATATTTGTTCCTTTCTCCTTCCTTTGATAAGTTATATATTTGAGAACACAGATTTAATATTAGCTCAAATTTTTATAGTGTTTTAAAGTTTACAAAGCAGTTATAAAATGTGAAGTAGATAGAACCAGTGTTATTATACCCATTTCACAGAGGGATGGCACAGGTCACAAAAAAGTCTGAGCTATCATTCAAACCTCAAGTTCAGCAGGGCATTTTTCTGATGTGTTTACATATTCAGTAAGTTAGTGATTTGGGGAGCAGAAGGAATGGTATATTTTTGTATGAATGGAAATTATCACTGAGTAACTGGTGACATGCATATTTGCAATTAATTAAACCGTTAATTATGTGTTTTTTAGTCAATGGGGCAGTTAGGTGACACAGTGGATAGAACTTAGGGCTTGAAATCAGAAAGTCTCATCTTCCTGAAATCAAATCCAGGCTGACACTTTCTACTGTGTGATGCTGTTTAATCCTGTTTGCCTCAATTTCCTTATCTGTCAAATGAATTGAAGGAAATGGCAAATCGTTTCATTATCTTTGTCAAGAAAACTCCAAATGGGGCCATGTCATACACAACTGAAAAGATCTAACAGCATTCAGTGAGATGTGTATTTCTAAACTCAGTGAGAAGGTATGTGTTTGTGAACACTTGTAAGGACTCCACTGGAGTTCTTGTTGGGTCTGGTTTCACATGGGGATGTTTTGATTGTCTTAGGATTGCATCCTCCACCTAAGAATAATAAACCAGTATCTATCTGGTACCTTCTAATTTATAGAAACTAACTCCCCATCAGCAAGGAACCAGTTTAACATCTTATAGAATAAAGTTTTCAAGGAGGGGGGAAATAGCCAGAACCTGGAAAGAATGAGTAAAGAAAATAGGAAGGGAGAGAGTTTACACATATCTCCAGAAGTCTAGACATGTATATAAATTGCTTTAGACTCCTGATTGAGGCCTCTCTGGAGAATGCTCAGCTCCATCCCAATATTTCTTATCTTCCGCATGAAGTCCAGGAAGGAAGAAAGGGTGAGAATGTAGTCAGTAGAAAAATCTAGGGGAATTTTCTGGGTTTGTTTTTTTAGTTATAAACTTGACAACCATCAATAAACACAAATCTCCAAATACATACTCCCATCTCTACCCTGAAAAAAGAGTGAACATGAAATCTTAGACTGGAACCATTTGTAGTTTAATTATTTTTAAAATACCTATTAATTTTTACATCAATGACAAACTCATCCTCCTTTTTGTTTACCGCTCTTCTTCATTGGCATTTTCTCCATATGTTCCAGATTTTTAAACTGCTATGGTTATTATTATGTACAGAGTTGGAGGCAGCATATAAATTGATGTTTTGATTGCATTTCCTTAACTCTACCTCATCCTGGCTTCCTATCATCCACCAGTGAATATCTCAGGAAGGTCTCTAGAATTCTCATTTTTTCCTGTCCAAAGTTTTGAGTCATGCTCCTTTCCTGGGGAGCTACTCCGCCATTCTCTATGTCTCCATCTGGGAAAGCTATGGGCATGAAACTTGGCATTAACTCTCACTTGTTCGAAGCGCTAAATTTCTGAATTATTTTTTGTGAAGATGGCTCTCTGGGTATGATGAAGGATGCAGAGGGACACATTTAGGAATGAAGATGTTAAAAAAAAAATTGGGGCAGCTAGATGGCACAGTGGATAGAGCAACAGCCTTGAAGTTAGGAGGGCCTGAGTTCAAACCCAGCCTCAAATACTTAATACTTCTTTGCTGTGTGACCCTGGGCAAGTCATTTAATTCCAATTGCCTCAGCAAAAAAAAAAAAAAAAAGTAAATAAATAAACCCTAAAAATGATGTAGGAATGGGAGTTTCTCTGGTATTAGGACAAAACTCTTCTGGAACTCACAAAAAGGCAATTAGCTGGTGACACCAACACAATAGTTAGAATAGGGATAAACTGAGTTCACATCCTATCTCTAACATTTCCTAGCCTGGGGAAGTCTCTTTCGTGCTCTATTGATAAAAGGAGGGAACTGGATTCTATGGTTTGTCTATGACTTTTAAGGTATCTTCCAACTCCAAATCTATGATATTATTAAATCAATAAGAAGTTGATGGCAGCTACAAGATAATAATAATTCACATTTCCATAAGGATTTAAAACATATAAAGAGATTTCCCTTTCAACTTAGAGGCAATTTACAGAATCAGAGAGACTAATTTTCCCAGTTTCATACAATTAGTAAAAAATAAAGACAGTTTTCAGCCTACCCAAATCTCTTTCTAAGTCCTGGGCTTTTTCCATTTCAAGTTACTTATCCAATTCTTCTCCCTTACCCCCCCCCCTCAAAAAAAATTAAGCATAAGTGGCTCTCTTGAATCAAAGAGAAATTTTGAGAGCAAGGCTGGGAATTAGCAATCAGTCTTCTTCCTTTTTCCTTCTGAGTTATTTCCCCAGAGAAGGAGACAGGAAGTTTAATTCAAAGGTTTAGATGGGAGGAAGGGAAAAATGCTGGGTGTAGGGAGTATAGGGAAACACTACCACCATCTGGTAGGCCATCCTTTAAAAGGAGATCATTATGATGTTAATGCCATTGCAGAAGAAAGTTTCCTTAAAAGGAGGAGGAAAATACCAGGAGCTTGGGGGAAAAAAAATGAATGAAGAAAGTACAAAGGAAAGAGTTTATATACATCTGCAGAGATTTGAAAAAGTTGGGAGTAAGATCTAGTAAACCAAGTGGGCATTCATCATTTCAAGAATGGCACTGTTCAGTTATTTCAATTGTGTATGACTCTTTTGTGATCCTATTTGGACTTTTCTTGGCAAAGATACTGGAATGACTTGTCATTTCCTTCCCTAGCTCATTTTACAGATGAGAAAACTGAAGCAAACAGGGTTATGGTATTTGCCTAGAGTCTCATAGCTATTAAGTTTCTGAGATCAAATTTGAACTCAGGACGATAAGAATTCCTGATACTAGGCCCAGCACTCTGTGCCATCTAGGTACCTGTGATTGATACTACAGGAAACAACTAAAAGAAATCAAGAAAAACCTGGGAAGACACAGGAATAGATGAGGAATAAAGTAAAGAGAACACAAAAAACAATAAACACAATGACGAAAAATAATGTTTTTAAAAATGAAATCAAACATTGTATTATAATGCTTAATTGTGACCCAGAGAAAAGAAGAGAAAATGCATCTCTCTCCTTTTACTGGAGAGGTAGGGAACTCAAAGTACCAAGTATTCCCTAGTCTGGTAAGCTTGGTTATTCCTTGCATCAGATAATTTTGCTGATATGTTTGTTTCTTTTAGCCTTTGGTAAAAGAGATGGCTTTCTGACTAGGGATAGTGAGATAAATATATTTAGAAAAGGATGCAATATAAAAATAAAAGGTACAAATGAAACTAAAAAAAGAAAGAGAAGTAAAGAAATAGGTCTCTGAGGGACTGAGTGTTTAATAAATTTAAATTCCTGTGTAGCTCTCTCTAATAACAGACAAAGAAGTTCAAGGCATTGATAACCCCATGGAAAAGTAAATGTCTGTTTTTTTTCTGTGTATATATCTGTGTAGATGTGTGTCTGCTATGTGTATGTATGTCCCAAAGGACTGATAAAATTCTGGTAAATTCTGTTTGCAATTCGTCTAAGAGCAGGGGAGGGGACGTGCAGAGAGAAAGGTGCATATCTATTCCTGAGGCATAAGGAAACCACAAGACAAGATCATCCATAAGGAGGTGAGTGAAGGCCTCACATCATGGCCCAGAAGAAGGCAGGTCCAAGGCTGAGCAGGAGTGTTCCCATCAGGGCAAAGGGGCTGCTTCTGATCCCATCAGCCTCATTACACAGTTCTTTTGAACAGCAGGAATAACCCACTTCAATGATAGCGTGGGGGATCGCCATATGGGCCTTTCCGAATGATTCCAAGAAAAAACTTTCACAGGAATTAGTACAGCCCTTGAAGTGTAACTTTTGGTTATCTGGTCCTGTGGAAAACAGAAGAGAATGAATGACATTCAAGGCTTAACTACCAGTTAGAAATTCTTTCTCCCCTTCCTCCCCTACATTGTTTCAGTGAAAAAAAAAAAAAAAGAGTTCACTAACTCCTTCACATCATAAGTCCAGTGTACAGGCTACTATTCTCTCCCAGTCTGAATCTTACAGTCCTCAAGATACTTTCTTCAGGAAAACTTCTTTGAAGACTCCAACCCACAAAGATTATACCATCCTCCAAACTCCTGCTATACTTTTACCCATTTATACAACTACCATCCCAACTAGTTTAAAGCTCTCCTCACTTCTAGCTCACACTACCAGCTATTGTCATCAATAGCTCTCTAAGTGAATTTCTCAAGTTTCAATGTCTCCCTTCCCTCCAAGCAATCTTTCACAATGCTGCCAAATTTATAATCCCAAAGCACAGATCTGAGCATGTCACTCCCTGATTCATGAAGTTCCATCTTGCCTCTTGAATAAAATACAATTTGATTTTATTTCATTCTGAAAGCCCTTTACCATCTGCATCTGAATCCAGTTTAGGTTTTTTGTTTGTTTGTTTGTTTGTTTGTTTTTGCTGAGGCAATTGGGGTTAAATGACTTGCCCAGGGTCACACAGCTAGGAAGTGTTAAGTGTCTGCAGCCAGATTTGAACTCAGGTCCTCCTGACTTCAGGACTGGCGTTCTATCCACTACACCAACTAGCTGCCCCCCAGCTTACTTTTGTAGCCATTATTACATACTTCTCTTTGTATGCTCCACCAAACTGGTCTGTTCATTGTCTCCTATATGGCATTCTATCTTCTGTCTCTGTGCTTCTCTGCACAGACTGACCCCCATTCTTAGATTATACCTCTCCTTTACCACTAAGCCATGAAATCCTTGGCTCCCTTTAGACTCAATTCAGG
The DNA here is from genome assembly GCA_023553655.1 of Myrmecobius fasciatus. NCBI lineage: Eukaryota > Metazoa > Chordata > Mammalia > Dasyuromorphia > Myrmecobiidae > Myrmecobius > Myrmecobius fasciatus. The sequence goes on from JAJPUD010000503.1 coordinate 530,618, forward strand.
TCCCACCTTCTACTGGAAGACCCCACCCCCTCTCTCTTCAAGGTTACTTTATACTGACTTTGTATAGTCATAGACACACATAATTTTCTCTGAATAAGTTATTCTCTTCCAGTAGAATATAAACTCTTTGAAGGTAGGGACTGTTTTGTTTTCTGTTTTGTATCCTCAATGAGTAGTACAGTGCCTGATATACCAGTAGGTACCTAATAAATGCTTGTTGAAGAAATGCTACTCCATGCAGCATTTACTCCTAGCATCATGAATGCAGGGCTGAAAAGAACCTCAGAGATAATTTAATTGAGATTCTTCATTTTATAGATGAAGAGAAGAAGAATAATCATTTGTAAAGCTTGTATTATGTATGTGCCAGGCTCTGTACTAAGATTTTTTTATACATATTATCTCATTTGACCCTCCCAACAATCCTGAAAGATTTAGGTGCTATTTTTTTTTACTGTTCCCCTTTTCCCCCATTTTACAATTGAGGAAATTGAGACAAACAGAAGTTAGCCAACTTTCCCAAGTTCATATATTTAGTAAATATCTGAAGTCAAATTTGAAATCAGGCTTCCTGACTGCAACCCTAACCCCCAATGAAAAGCTCCACCAGCTGCCTTAATGAGGCAATGAGGATAAGAAAAAAGATTAAGCAACTGAAGCCGTTTACCCCCTATTGCACTTTTAGTAAACAGTAGAAGTGCAACTTAGAATCCTAGAATATGAGTGCTGGAGGAGACCTTAGAACACAGAACCACAAAGTTCTTCTATTATTTCTATTCTGTTATTAGTGACCTGATAGCTAGAAGAAAGTGTCAGAGAGTAATGGTCAGAAGTAGCCACACTTCTGGGAATAATGAAAAGAGGTGGCTGAGAGTTCAGTGTGGAGGAGTTAAAATAAGGCATGAGGTTCATTGAAGAATCTTTAGAATCCAAGAGGGAAATGCCTTCCTCCTTCAAGAAATAATGAGGATTAAAAATAGCACTGAGTATGGATAGAGCACCAGCCCTGAAGTCAGGAGGATTTGAGTTCAAATTTGACTTCAGACACTTAACACTTCCTAGCTGTGGGACCCTGGGCAAGTCATTTAGCCCCAATTGCCACAGGGGAAAAAAAAATTGCACTGGGTTTGGGATTGAAAAAGCTTTGTTTAAATACTAATTCTACCAATTACTAACTTTGGTTTTTTTCTGTGTGTATGTGTATGTGGCAATTGGGATTAAAAGGCTTAAGTCACGCAACTAGGAAGTAGTTAAGTGTCTACAGCTGAATTTGAACTCAAGTCCTCCTGACTTTAGGGTCAGCTCTCTATCCACTGTGTCATCTAACTGCCCCACTAACTTTATCAAATTACTTATCTCTCTCTGGGTCTCAGTTTTTTTCTCTGTAAAAATTAGGAGACGAGACAAGAATATCATTAAAGTTATTTCTATTTCTATCTTAATCCTTCCTAAAAAACGTGAAAAGTCAAATTTAAGAGTCAAATTCATGTAAAGGTATGAGGTCTCTACTCTACAAAGTTTTTCCTCCCTCATACTCTTTCTTGATTCCCTCACAGGCAAGATTTCTAAATGTGGAAACTGCAGCCCAGGGAAGTTAAACATTTTGCCCAAAGTCACAATCACAGCAAAGGCTACCCTAACTCAGAATCCTAGAATAAATACAGAATTGAAGGGAACCTCAGGACACAAAACTAAACTAAACTAAAACTAAAACTAAACACAAAATACCAATCAGGACTGAAAAATCATCATGGAAGAAGGCATCAACTCAGTTGGGGCTAGAATTGAAGTCAAGGAGATCTGAGTTCGAATATTGTCTCAAACACTAACTTTGTAATATATGTTTTTGGGTTTTTTTGCTTTTTTTGCTGAGGCAATTGGGGTTAAGTGACTTGCCCAGGGTCACACAGCTAGGAAGTGTTAAGTGTCTGAGACCAGATTTGAACTCAGGTCCTCCTGATGTCATGGCTGGAGCTCTATCCACTGCACCACCTAGCTACCCCCAAACACTAATTTTGTGACTGGGCAAATCAATTAACTAGTTTACCTCAGTTTCTTCCATCTCTAAAATGGAACTAATAATAGTGCCTATTTCTCAGTGTCCTCATCTGTAAAAATGAGCTGGAGAAAGAAATGGCAAACCACTGTAGCATATCTTTGCCAAGAAAACCCCAAATAGGGTCATGAAGAAATGGGCACCTTTGAAAATAATTAAACAATCTCTCAGTGGTATTGTCAGATCAAATAATATTCATAAAATATTTTGCAAACCTTAAAGTGCCTTGTAAATGCTTACTTTTTTAAAAATTTGTTATTATTCAGACATGTCTGGTTCTTTGTGACCCCACAGACCATAACGTGTCAGTACTATCTGTGGGTTTTTCTTGGCAAAGGGACTGGAGTAGTTTGCCATTTCCTTCTCCAGGGGATTAAAGATAACTTTGATTAAATAGCTTGCTGGGGTCACATAGCTATTTCAAAGTGTCTGAGGCTGCATTTGAACTCTGATCTTCCTATCTCCAGACCCAGCTCTTTAGTCACTGAACTATCTGGCTGGGTTCTATATAAATGCTGGTTATCATTATTATCACACCAAGTTTAGGGCCTTATTCCCAAGTGTCTACCAATGAATTTCTGCATAAGTATTAAAATAATAGCAGTTCTCTTAAAAAAAAATTTTTTTTTCCTCTCCATTGGGAAGCTGTCCAAATGAGACTCATTTAAGAAAAGCCAGAAGATTAGGCTGGGATCATATAACCACACATAAAGATGCATACATGTCCACCAGAAGTCAAGCCCTACAAATTGCCTTCAATTCTTGGTGAAATTCTTTGTGAAGACCTAGTAGATAAATGATTCACATGAACACAGACTAGTTCTCTTCATCTGACCACTGAAATCTAGAATCCACTGGTATCAATTAATGCCTCTGACCTGAGAGAAATTATTTTCTATTATATCAATAACCAATTTTTAAATTAGGATTGAAATTTTTACTTTGTTTCCTCATTTAGGAACCAGCCCTTGCAGGTTATTTGGTCAGCATCTGAGAGACATTGCTCAAATCCTCTGGGTATATGCTCTATGATCTTAGGCAGGACCACACCCAACTAGAAGATCTTACAAACAATCTCCTCTGGGTGAATTCTAGATCTTAGGAAGCAAGTCTATGCCTTTGTAGTCCCTTTCTTGTGACCTAGGGAAATCCATTTTATGGAGGAGAAAAGCAAACAAAAGTGTTCTGGATAGAGATGGATTCCTTTGTTCAGATTGCTAGAGGCAGCTGAATGGCAGGATTGAGTCACATTCTCAGCAGGAGGAGCTAAAGATTTTTAATTCATATTTTCATTAATATGTCCACCCTCTCATTAATTGTTAACCATCACGGTTAATTTTCACCTGGGCACTTCCTTTTCCAAAGCATTTAAGCATGCAGGGATCTCCACAGTTATGCCTTTGGTTACTAAGAGAAACCACTATCAATTTATTGATTATCAGCTAGCCTAATTAATGAATTGATTATTAATTACCCAGAGATTCTGTCTCTCAGGCTTTTCATTCATCTCAGACTTGAACCTTATCTCCCACCTCCTCATTTCAGTACCTCTCTTTCTGGTAATGATTCCTGGATTTACATGATCAACATGGTACTTCTGGACATACTGACCTCCCAGCTTACTCTTTATCCCAATCAGTTTTTGAAACTTTAACCTCTACCATACAGTTCCAATGATCTAGGGGGTGGATATCTCTCTAAGTATGTTGGAGAAACAAAAATAGTGTGGTAGGAAAGATCACTGGGTATAGATGAATTTAAGAGACTTAGGGTTGGGTTCTGGCTCCCCAGTTCCATTTACTAGATGCATTCTTTTAAGCAAGTTACCTCTTATTTCTAAGATTCAGTTTCCTCATGTATAATATAAGAAGGTTGGATTAGGTGATCTAACCCAACTGGATCTCTTCCAGCTCTGAAATTCAATACCCTATGTTAACTCCCGTTCTCTAAAAAATGAAAGGGTTGAACTAGAATATTACTAAAGTTCCTTCAATTCCAACACTGTAATTCAGTAAATTTCAGGTATCAATTCACTTGGTTGGGAACAAGGAGTGACCTTGCTCTGGTCAAATAATTCTCATTACATGGGGAATGTTGGAGATTTGAGGTTAGCACTAGACTTTTTTGAATCCCCCCCACTATAGTTCCACTTGTCCAAGCTGCCCAGTAAGCCTGAGATCTTGAACATTGGCTGGGCTCTAACAGAACTCACCATTTTTATCTGCAGCTTCCAAACTCCCACAGTGAGTTGCTAGCCCCAAGCATTGAACAGAGCTGCATTGACTGGGTAGGTGTACTCTGGTACAGTTGTAGCATTTGAGAGAATGAGCTGTAGAGAAGAAATCCTTTTGGTTAGATGGACTGAGAAAGGACAACCAAAACTGCAGCATAAAGACCTAAGTGCTCCACCCCTAAGATATCCATGGTTGAAGCAAAGCTGTGGAAGAAGCAGACTTCTTTCTCAGTTGAGACCTCAAGGGTCAGAGTTCTAAGGAGGGCAAGATCTTCCCACAGTAGTCCTGGTATTCTCCCCTACCACCCTCTACCCATATCCCATAGAGACACCATTTAGCTGACACATACAATTCACTAAATCTACACTCATAACCACAATCTCTTGAGCCAAAAAACATAGAACCATCTTTTCCCCAATACTATGACTCTCCCTCTCCCCAGTTCCAGATTCCCCTCCCCTACAAATAAAAAAAAATCCCAAGGTCTGACCTGGCTCTATACAGAGCAAGATGCTCAGCAGAACAGGAAGGAGGACTCTCATGGTTCTTGGCTATCTCGGCCTGGGGGAAGAACAAGGTAAGAGTATTCTTATTCAAGAGTATTCAGTATCCTTAAGCATCTACCCTAATTCCTAGGATCCCATCATGTTCTGGGTTCTCTCCCTTCCCTCTCCTCCAACTGATCTTTGAATCTCAGTGACTCCATTCCTCACTACCACCCATCCCTTATGATGCCCATGTCCCTGCTGGCACTTTCATTCCACTGAGACTCCTTCATCCCTCCATACAAAAAAAGTTCCCTCAATCAGTCAATTGTAATCTATCAATTAGTCAATCAATTAAGCACCTATATCCTAGGCACACTGCTAAGCTCTGAACATACAAAAGCAAAACTGAAAACAAGGATCTTAGAGGTTAGGCAGGGGAAACAGCATGAATATATAAAAGAAATACAAAGTGATTTGTCAGGGAAAACATAATCAGTCAGAGGAAATAAAAAAAGCACTCAATTTGTACCTAAGTTGAAGCTTGAAAAAACTAGGTATTCTGAGAGGAAGAGATGAAGAGGAAATGCATTCCTTGCAGGATAACAGCTAGTGCAAAGGCATGGCAGTAATATAGATAGGATAGTCTGAAAGCAAGAAGGCCAGTTTGGGCTAGAGAGTGCCTGAAGGGTAGCACAGTAAGGCTGGGAAGTTATATTGGGGCAAGGTTGAAAAGGCCTTTAAATGCCCAACAGAGGAATGTCTATTTTATCATAGATAAAGGGGAGTCATTGGAGTTGGTTGAGTAGGAGGCATGAGATGTTCAGATTTACACTTTTAGAAACTCAGTCTGGCAAATGTGTTAATTAGTATTTGGATCATTGAGGGATTTTGTATTGAGTGGGTTTTTTTGGCAATGCATTTTTGCACTGTATTTTGGCCACTGGATTGAGGGAAAGCCAATGGCTATTGTGATGATCCAGGCAGAAATAAGAAATCGACAGAAATAAGGCAGTTTAGACAAAAAAAAAAAAAAGGGGGGGGGGGAAGAACATACTGAGTTAAAGAAATTGATAAGGGCATCTAAGTAAATATGAAATATATATAAAGTAATTTGAAGGAATTATATATAAAGGAAAATTATATATATATATATATATATTATATATGAAGGAAATATATATAAAGTAATTTGAAGGAAGAAAGAGCATATTGAGTTAAATTGATAAGGGCATCTAAGTAAATATGAAATATATAAAGTAATTTGAAGGAATTATATATAAAGGAAAATTATATATATTATATATAAAGGAAATATATGTATATAAAATAATTTGAAGGAAGAGAGAGCATAGGGGTTGAAAGAAAAGAAATTGATAAGGGCATCTAAGAAAATATGAAATACATATAAAGTAATTTGAAGGCGTACTACTGGTTTGGGGAAGAAAGGCACTCCAGTCAAAATACCAGCTGTTTTGCACCACCCTTTCTTCTTCAACCAGGAATAGACTGGCACTCCAGCTTCCATTCAAGTTCACCACAACAATGTGGCCCTAAACCTATCACACTGCCCTAAAGTCATCTCCCAGACAAAATGATATGGCCTTCTCTATCTCTCATTTCTCCATGCCCTGCTTTCCTCAAGTAACAGTAATTGACTCTGGTATCAGTAATCAAACAACACCCATCCTAAGAAAGGTTTATCAATTAATTGTCCTAACATCTCACACCTTCCTGTGACTTTTCTGTCCCAACCCTGTTCTCTGGCCACCATTCCAGTCCAGATAGAGATATGGTCTCCTTCTAATGGAAGGTAAGCTTTTTAGGGACAATCTTCCTTTTCTTATCTGTTTTCCCACACTTAGGCCAATGCCTAGCAATTAGCACAGTTCCTAGCACATAAGAGCACTTATAAATATTTACTGACTGATAACAGAATGGGTGCAGGATGTAAGTTGTAAGGCTAGTAATGGAAAGGTTAGGGAGTATTTTAAAAGCCAAATAATTGGTAAACGCTTCCATTCATTCATTCATGCATGAAGCACTAAAATTATTATCTGCAATTCTAACCCAAAAATGAGCAGGGAGCCCTCTCCCCTGCCATCTTTCCTCCTCCACCCAAGTCTAGCACTGCACACCCATTTCTAACCCCCCCACACACCTAAACACTTTAGACCCCACCTTCTTCTAGAAGCTGGCTGATCCAGCAGAATGACATGTGAGAAAGTTAGTCAAACTCTCTTCCTATGCCCACTGGCCAAAATCCTACCAAGGGCACTACACTACACTGTATGAGTGGTTAGTGATGGGAGTTGGAGGGAACAAATGTTCCTTCCATAGGCATTCTAAATTGAAAGCTGCTTTTAGAGATCACCTAATCTAGACCACTCGTTTTACAAACTCCCTCAGGACCTGGAGAAGTCAGCTGGCACAAATTCAACTAATTAATAGTAAGTAGTAGAAGCCAGATCTCAGCCCAGGGCCCTTTTTATTTCCAAACCACTGTCCTTTCCACTATAGACTTCTTTAGACTCCTGATTTAAAAAAAAAAAAAAAAAAAAAAAAAAAAAAAGTTAAATAGGAAGTGGGTCTAGGAAGAAAAAAATGAATTCCTGAGACCCTTCCTTCTCAAGACAGAAGACATTCAGAGGAATCAAGATCTGGACCTGGAAGGCACCTCAGAAGTCCCCCAGTCCCATTCCCTCATTTTACAAATGAGGGAATTGAGGGGGTTGTTTTTAAGCAACCCGGGTCAAGGGAGAATTAACTAACGGAGTTTACACAACCAGGTACCCAGATTTCCAAGTATGGCAATGCTCTTTCCACTGCGGGCGCAACGGGAGGATGAAGCGGAGCTGGTCCACTAGGAAGGACTCCACCCTACCCCAACCCCCCACTTCCCACCTTTCTTTCTCCCTCCTAGCAGTTGCGGGACCCCCTCACCTGCGGGACAGCCTGCAGTGACCGCGTCAGTCTTTCCGCTCACGACTTAGCTCAGCGCAGTTCTGGGTCTGCCTTCCTTCTCTGGTGCCACCCTGGCTAAGGGCAACTGGTTTCAGTTAAACCTGGGAGTGGCACTCGCACCAGAACCCAACTCCGCCCCTCCCTGACCCGGCAGAATGACGCTAGCCTCCAGTCCTTTCTCTCTTTCCCCTCCCCCAGCACCTCCATCCCGGGCCAGTTCCCAGGCTCTTCCTCTCCGATTTCTCCCGGCTCCTCGTGACCCGAAGCACTTTGGGCTCCGCAGGTTCTAGTGGAGCCATCTTGACCCATGTGGCCAGCCTCGGTTCCTCTACCACAGTAGTTCCAGGATTAGCTAAACTAGCCTTGACCGTAGCCTTGGCCCCAAGCTCAGAACAAAGCCCCGGCCCTTGCCCTGGTCCCAGGCTGGAAGAACAAAACCCCCGGGTCCGAGGGAGACTCAGACTTAAGTCAACGCACCAGCCCCACCCCAACCCCTGTCCGGCTCCAAACCCGCTTCGGCCGGGTCCACCTTGGCCCCAGATGGCCCCAGATTCAGACTTTAGTCACTACCCCACCCCGTCCTGCTCCATCCCCAAACTGGTCCAGCCCAGCCAGCGAAAGGCAGAAACTACGGATAGGAGAGGGGGGGTATAGCAACTTTCAACTTTTTCCCAAGTAACAAGCGTTGGGGAGCTGGGCTGGGAGTGGGTCGAGCCCCCGCATAGGGTTGAATTAGCCTGATTTCAGAAGCTTGGGCAGCGTAATCCCTCTAAATTGGCCATGAGAGACAGTGAGTCAGCTTGATTTTATTTAAAGAGTACTGGGAAGCTGGTAGGGAAGAAAGAGAGGCAGTTGTTCCAGGAAGAAACGCTCTGAACCCGGAGAGATGAAGGGAGGGGCCTTGGCTGAGGACTCTAGCGCAGGGGAAGGGGAAGAGGTGGCGCCAAAATTACTAGACAGAAGGGATTAGATTCTAGAGTTTAGGGGTTGTTTAGAACTAGGGGATTCTACACTCGTGGCTAATGGTTTCTTAGTGTTTTGTTTCCTTTCTTGGAGGAAGGTCGGGGACCAAAAAACACATTATTGAACCCTAGAAGGTATTTTTGTTGTTGTTTTTGTTGTTGTTTGTCCTTCCTTCTCCAAGAGGACGGAGACATGGGGAGGTGATGTCATAACGTGCAAATGAATTGGATTTAAGTGAGGGAGGGCTGCGCTAGGTCACCTGCCTCACATTCCCCTCCAAAGCCATCTAGGTCCAAGAACCAGATATGGATCCAGAGGACTGGAGATGGCCCCGGATGCAATGGGAAACCTTGACAAAGCTAAGGTCTTCAACAGGTTTCAGTTTGACTGAGATGCATCCACTCAGTGATTAAAGCTGGGTAGCAATTGAGACAAAGAATTTCCTCTTTCACCTAGTCAAAAAAAAAATTTCTAAATAAATAAATGAATGGATGAATCTGGGAAGGAAAGACTCTTGGAGGAGAGTCTAGAAACAAGGAAAGAGAGAAAGAAGGAATTCAGGTTCCATATGACTACTCTCCTTTATATGAGAGGATGCTTAAGTGACATCCTTCTCTTTTCCAGGTCTCAGATTCTTTTTTTTTTATTAATTTTTTTATTAAAGCTTTTTATTTGCAAAACATATGTATGGGTAATTCTTCAGCATTAACCCTTACAAAGCTTTCAGTTACAAATTTCCCCCCCCAGTCCCCACCCCTCCCCTAGATGCCAGGAAATCCACTACAAGTTAGTTATGTTAAAATACTTGACAAATCAAATATATGTATACATATTTCCACACTTATTATTATTGTGCAAGAAAAGTCATATCTACAAGAAAAAATCAGAAAGGAAACAATGCAAACAAACATCAATAGCATGAAAATGTTATGTTATGGTTCACATTTCACATCCCTCTCTCTGGGTGTATATGGCTTTCTTCACTGAACAATTGGAACTGGTATGAAACATTTCATTGTAGAAGAGAGCTATGTCCATCAGAGTTGATCATCATATAGTATTGTTGTTGCCATGTATAACAATCTCCTGGTTCTGCTCATTTCATTCAGCATCAGTACATGCAAGTCTCTCCAGGCCTCTCTGAAATCATCCTGCTGGTCGTTTCTTATAGAATAATAATATTCCATAATATTCATATACCATAATTTATTCAGCCATTTTCCAATTGATGGGCATCCATTCAGTTTCCAGTTTCTTGCCACTACAAAAAGGGCTGCCACAAACATTCTTGCACATGTGGGTCCCTTTCCCTCCTTTAAGATCTCTTTGGGATATAGGCCCAATAGAATCACTGCTGAGTCCAAGAGTATGCACAGTTTGATAACTTTTTGAGCATAGTTCCAAATTGCTCTCCAGAATGGTTGGATCCGTTCACAGTTCCACCAACAATGTATCAGTGTCCCAGTTTTCCCACATCCCCTCCAACATTTGTCATTATCTTTTCCTATCATTTTAGCCAATCTGACAGATGTGTAGTGGTACCTCAGAGTTGTCTTAATTTGCATTTTTCTGATCAATAGTGATTTGGAGCACCTTTTCATATGACTAGAAATAGTTTTCATCTGAAAATTGTCTGTTCATATCCTTTGACCATTTATCGATTGGAGAATGGCTTGAATTCTTATAAATATGAGCAGGTCTCAGATTCTTGAGGCATTAAAATCAACATCTCTTTCTTCTCTAAACTTAATCCTAAATTAACCTAAATCCTAATCCTAAATCTAAACCTAAATCCTAAAATCCTGCGTTAACTCTAGGGAGGATCTACCTAAGGAATTATGGTTCAGTCTCCCAAAGTGGTTCATTGGGGGATAATAAAAAGTTGTCTTCATGGACGGGAGGGTCTCAAGACTGCTTTACCTCTACCCTGCCCACCAGCTAGTTACTTCTTGGAATTCCAGGCAATACAATAAATATTAATTAATACCTGCATGTGCAAGGCATTATGCTAGTTGCTGGATGCACAACAAAGTCAAAAGAAACAGACCTTGACAACAAGGAGGTTACATTCTTTTGGGGCTGATGAGAAGGAGAATACATTTATATTATGTATATAATATACATATGATTTAGTTGGAGTTTAGCACCAGATGATGGTATTGAGGGGAAGACATCAAATGTTGGGATTCAGTCATGTGAAGAATTCACAATGGCCTTTCTCTTTGGCAAAAGGTAGGTTTATTTAGAAGAGGTCACAGACAAAATGAAGAGATACAATAGATCAGGAATGGTATCTATATGAAATAGAGTTGGGAGAATACATAGCAAGGAAAGGGGCTAAAACAATTAATAATGGAAAAGACAAGTTCCCTAATAGAACTCACAATTAACCAGGAGAAAGGAAATACTTCATGAGGTGGGAACATGTCATTGCCTGGCAGGCTAAATCCTAAAAGGGATTTTGTACCCAAAAAGAGCTAGTTAGTCATAAGGAGAAAGAAGCCATAAGGCATGGTGGGGGGATAAGAGGAAAGATACCCCATGACATGGGGGAAGGGAAGAAGAGAAAGAGAGCAGTAAGCAGAGTGCAGTGGTGGGCTACAATCCCAAAAGGGATTCAGCAAAATAGTATGGGCCATAGACAAATTTATAGGGGAAATTTAACCTCAGGGGTTTGACATAATTTGAATTTCTGACTGAATATAGCAAGGTGGAACTACCTATCTCCACTGAAGGTGGGACTATTAGGTTGAACTGATCCCCATCAGTGCCCTTCCCTGTTTGCCTCAGGAAGTCATTGTATCAGTCAGTACCTTAGGCTTTCTCGGTCAGACCCACCTAGTCACTTGAAAGGAAGGGAGGTAGGAAGGAAGGAAGGAAGGAAGGAAGTGTGTGGGACAGTAACATCCACAAAAACAATCAGAAATTCTCAGAGTAAGAAAAAACCAAAAAAAAAAAAATGGGTTTATTACAATCTCACAAGAAAGGGCATCTTCCATCTGACAAGGTGTTTGTCAGTAAGGAGTGCAAAACATAATTTGCAAAACACCAGATTAAATAGAAGAGAAGCCCTACCACCACCACTTGACCTTTTCTCCCATTGTTTGGGGAATCTAGGATAATACCCTAAACCAAGAAACAAAAGAATACAAGTCAATAATAATACAAGCAGATGTCCTAGAATAAGAGAATTCAAAGTCATAATTACTTGTAAAAGAAAAACTTAAATGCTAACTAAGAGGTGATGGGAAAACAGGAGGGGATAAACACCTGCAACTTTTAGCTATAGCTCTATTTGTTATTATAAAGTCTCGGGTCACAATTATATTTAAGACTATTCTCATGAGAGTCTTTGGTTAATTCAACACAGAAGGGAGGAAAGAAGGAAGTAAGATAGGGAGGGAGAAAGAGAAAAAGAAAGGAAGGGAGGGAGAGGGAAGAAAGGAAGAAAGGAAGGAAAGAGAGGAGGAAGAAAAGAACAAAAGAAGGAAAGAGGAAGAGAGGGAGGGAAGGAGGGAGTAGGGAGAAAAAGAAAGAAAGAGAGAAATTGGAAGGTTATAGCCTAGGATGTCTATCTCAAGTTTAAAGGGGAGTGAAAAGAAATAAATCTGGAAAGGTAGATGGGAGCTAAATTGCAGAGGTTTTAAATGCTAACTAAGCTAAAGAGTTTGTATATTATAATCATATATAGTTAATAGGAAGAAACCAAAAGGTTATTTGGGTATGGGATGGTTGAGTTGGAGGGTTTTTGGTTGTTTTTTTTTTTTTTTCAGTTCACACAAGAATGTTTTTTGTTTGTTTTTTTGAAGGAGGGAAAGTATAGAGAGTTGAAGTTTTATATCAAGTACAGCACATGATTTCTTCCTGCATCATTTTGCCATTAGATTTGATGTTTATATAAATTTCTCTGAGTTCTTTGATCAGTACTAGGAAGTCCTCTCCATATACATGTTTACAGCAAATATCAGCAAAATACCAAAATAAAATCCTGTGTTGCTAACAATAGCTACTCCTTCTTGTTCCTTTAGAATATTAGTTGCAGAAGAGAGAGAAAGGTGGGGGAGGGTTGAATAGGTATGTAGATGGATAGATAGAAAAATGGCTGAATGGATGGATAGGCAGACGGACAGACAAATGGGTGGATGGATGGGTATGATGTGGGTAATGTAGACACCAGATGATGATAGGCACCAAATGTTGGGGTTCAGTCATGTGAAGAATGTGATGTAATAGGATTGTGTCTCCCTGATCTTTGTGGAGGGTGGGCTGCCCGGCCTGGGGAAATTTTAAAAAATGATCCCCACCCACCTGAATCTTTCGGCTCTGGGAAAACTACCTGGTTACCATGGGAAAATCCCACCTCCAACTGATCTGGGAATTACTTTGGTCTGAGAAACAATCACCACCCTCATTGATTTGGAAATCAGCCTCTAATCACTCCGTAGCCCCAAACCATACAAAGTTAAATAAAAAACAAGACTCTGTACCCCACAATTTGCTATCTTTCTAATCAGGAAGCAGCCCACTGAGAGAAAGAGTTTCTCAGTGAAATAAATCCATTTTGCCAAAAACCTCACTTGGAGATTGGGACTATGAATTCTTTCCCAAAACCTGAGACATGGGCCTGGAGGACCCCATTGCTGTTATGGTATCCTCTCCCCTCAACAAATTCACAATGGCCATTCTTTTTGGCAAAAGGTAGATTTATTTAGGAAACAGGTTACAGACAAAATGAAGGGATACAATAGACACTGGGAATGGTGAATATGAAATAGCTTTGAAAAAAGCATATGAAAGACAAGTTTCTCAGGGGAACTCATAATTACCTAAGAGAAAGGGACTACTCCAAGAGGTTGGGGCAAGCTCTTAGTTAGCAGGCTAAATCCGGAAAGGGCCTTAGTACCCCAAAAGAGTTAGCTGTAAGAAGGAGAAGTTGGGGTTGAGAAGCAAGTAGAGTTAGGAGAGATACTACATGACATAGGGGAAGGGGAAAGACACCATAAGGCATAGTAATATGGCAGACTGACCCAAAGGAAAGCAGCAGCCATGGGATGGCCCATAAGGAAAATTTAACCTCAGGGACATGACTGGGGTTTCTGACAGGGAATGGCAAGGTGAAATTGCTCAAGACCACCATAGAAGGTGGGTCTCAGGAATTTGAGAAACTGTGGATTTCAGACTGGAGACCCCCCCAAGGTGGGACCGTGGAGCTAAACTGATCTCTCTGAGTCTTCTCCCTGCCAGTCTCAGAGATTAATTCTTATCAATTCCTCTGCTAACCCCGCCTAACATTGAAGACCTCATCAGATAGACAAATGGATGGATAGAAAGACAGAAAAATAGGTAGATGGATGGATAGATAGATATGGGAGAGAAAGAGAAATATTCATGTCAGACCACTCGGGCCTGGCTGGCCATTGTTCCTGCTTTCCTCATTCCCACCATGATGCTCCCTTGTGCTCAACACTGGTGATCCTTCCCATTCCTGCCTTCTTTCAATTCCTTCTGTTCCTACAGCTTTTGGTCTTGAGGCTTCATTTTCACTATGGACCATATAGTCTATTGTCACCCCTATGGAGATAAAAGGCAAAAGAGATTTTTTCTTCAGATAAGAAGGATGTTAAAGATATAATGTAGCTCCTAGAGCGGATGTAGCAATAACCCTAAGGCTATCTGGGCTAGGGAGTGCAGTAGTTCCTCAAACAAAGCTGGCTGTCAGTTAACGATCTTGTTGTCAGTAATAATAAAGTTTCTGAGACAATCTAAACCATAAAATTCAATAATGAGGTGCAACTCCACCTCTAAGGCCTAGAATTCAATACTCCTCAAGGTCCCCTCTAAGACTATTCCTCAATTCTACCTCTAAGCTATAAAATTAGCATATCAGTGACCTGAACCACTTGATCTTTCCATTGTTTTCCTATAAATTTATCTTCTTGCACCTGGTTCTTTGCTAGATTCTTTTGGAACTTAGCCCACAGTTAGCAGCATAATAAGTCTTTGTCCCTTAATTTGGAGACAAATTGAGTTTGTGAATTCTTTCACCATACCCCTGACACCACCTACCTGGGAACCCTAACCTTATTGGGATGTCTTCCACCTCAACATTTGGTGGCCCATATGGGGAGCCCAAAATTTTATATCCTTCTTATTAAGGTAAGCCACTTTTCATGCCTATCCTATAGCTGGGACACCCCAAACACCTCGAAAAGCTTGTTGGATTGTCAGGAGCGCCACGTTCAACAAACTTTCCTTAACTGGGGACACCTGGACTTGGAAATTCTTGCAATTCTTGGTGTAAGTTCCCTCTTGACTAGGGAACCTCTGCTACCTTTTCACCCTCCCTGAATCCCCAGAGGAGGTGAGGCACTATAGGACTAGGAATTTTAAGGTTCCAAGCAAAGATGGAACAGTCCACCTCTATCCCTAAGGATTCGACCTTGGGCTATCTCTTTTAAAAATAGAGACAAATTCAGCCTAAAAGATCTTAAAGTTAAGAAACTTGTTTTCTTTTTCAATTCTGGCTGGCCTCAATATACCTTAGAGGACCAAGAAAAATGGTCTATTAATGGGTCCATTAATTATAACACTCTCTTGCAGCTTGATTTGTTTTGCTGCAGACAAGACAAAGTGGACTGATATGTCCAAGGCTTTATGGCCTTGTCCCAAGATCTTAAATTAAAATAGCACTGCAGGATGCTGCTAATAATATTTATTAGAGGGGAATTAAAAGTATACACTGACCTCCTAGCTGACCCCCACTCCTCCAAGGACACAAGATCCCCCTCTGTCCCCTCATATAGTCCTTATCAGGAAGCCCAAGAATCCCTTTTGGAACCACCCTCTTATAAAGATCCAGACCTTATGTTCAGCAATGTTTCTTCAACTGGGCCACAGTTCCCCTGGACCCTGAACTGGATTCTGAAACCTCACAGTCCCCATTTCTCAGTCTCCCCATAAAAGGAGCGGGACTCCCGCTCCTTTTTCTCTCCCTCAAGATTCTGATTCAGCCATTCCTCCTAAACTCTGTCCATTGATAGAAGTAGCAGGCTCTTGGGGTGGAACCCTTTTCAGTGTCAAACTTTTCCCAGATTAAGGAAAAACTTGGCCATTACTCTGAAAACTCAACTAAATATATTAAGCGCTTTAAAGCCATCTCCCTCAAACTTGACCTTACCTGGGTGGATGTTAACATCATTATCTCCTCTTGCTGCACGATAGAGAAAAAGAGAATCTGGGATCTACCCCAGAAGTTTGGGGATGATATGACTGAGTCCTACTCCTCCTCTGGTAGATATATCCCAGGGCTATTGATATCCCAGTTGCAGATCCCGGGTGGGAAACAGAAATAGAGAGAGAAGGGATCATTTTCTACTCTGCCTTACTGGAGAAATAAATAAAGGAATTAAGAAGCAGATTAATTATGAAAAACTTAAAGAAGTTACCCAAGAAGCTGAGGAAAATCCTTCCCTCTTTCAGAAGTGCCTTGTAGAAGAAATCCACTAATCTGGACCTCACTTCTCTAGAGGAGACCACTGTTCCCAGGATGCATTTTATTAATCAATCAGCCCCAGAAAATTGGAGGAAGCTGCATAAGTTAGCTATAGATCTTCAAACTCCCTAGACACAGTTGTTGGAAACAGGGTCCCAGCTGCCGCAGAGGATCAGGACCGAAGGACCAGATTGAGGAACAGAACAGGTTCAATTTTTAGTTATAATCATATCTGGGAATCATAGGGGTTTGTGCTTCAGATGCCATGGCCAGGGCCTTTAGTCTCACAACTGTCCTCAGGGGAAACCCCCAGGTCCATGCCCTAAGTGCAAAGAGGAGAGACACCAGAATAGTGACTGCCCGAAGTAGAGTTGAGCCACCTCCTCCCAATGTCCTGTCCTCTAGTCTCCTCAGGACCAGGGTTTGGCTAGGCTCCCCTCACTCCATCATGATGGCCAGGGTCACTTTGGATGTGGCAGGTAAGGCCTTGGAATTTCTCCTTGACTTGGGGTCTCATGCCCTGATATAGGGCTCCCCTCATAAGGAGATGGGAATTGAAGGAAAACTTAGGAACAGTTTTGAACCTTCCCTCTGCCTTGCCAGTTTGATGACCTGTTATTCAAACACTTTTTTCTTATCCTGTCCTGTCCCCTCACTGGGGCGTGACTTGGTGACATTGAGGACCCTATTTTCCCTTCTCTGACTTACAGGTACACGTTTTATGCTTCTCTCAAGCCCTCTCATATTCCATCTGAAATCTGGAAGGAAGCAGATTCCTCTGCTGGGACCCAGGGATCCCTGGGCAGGCTCATACTACCTCAGCTTTAGTGGTCTCCAGGGTCCCCAGTGTGTTCCCTCACAGGTGCCAGTACCCACTGAAGCCAGAGGCCAGAGAGGAGTTGCAACCCCTGATGGCTTTTGGTTCCTTACCATCTCCCTGTAAAACTTCTATCCTCCCTGTTGGGAAACCAAATGGTGAGTTCCATAAGGAAGAAACCTCAAAGCAGTTAATGATTCCTATTCACCCCATTGTGCCTAATCCCTATTCTATCCTGACTCAGAGCTCAGGAATCACACAATGGTTTTCTACTTTAGAGCTTAAAGATGCTTTCTTTTGTATATCATTGCATAGAGTCACAATTTCTTTCTGCCTTTGAATGGCAAATCTGGGGGAACCTAACTCCCAAGATTAACATGGATCATCCTGCCTCAGGGCTTCTGAGAGAGCCCCACTTATTTGGATAGGCACTGGCTAAAGATTTTTTTCCCCTGAGGCAACTGGGGTTAAGTGACTTGCTCAGGGTCACACAGCTAGGCAGTGTGAAGTGTCTGAGATTTGAATTCAGGTCCTCCTGACTTCAGGGCACTCTATCGTCTGCACCATCTAACTGCCCCTCACTGGCTAAAGATTTAAGAGACCTGGAGCTGCTTAATAGCAGCCTCATCCAGGATGTTGATGATAAAGTATCTCTCAGGTCTACATTGTCTGTCAGTCTGTTATGTCTTTGCGCCACAAATTAACTCCCTCCTCTTGTCCCCTCACAGCAGAGAAGAAGCAGGTGATCTTGTCATTCCCTGTGCCTTCCTCAGAGAAACACTGTGTACTTTTGTAATGCCAAAGACACTGAGGCAGGATGGAGATTAGAGATTTTTAGTAGTTTATTGATAGTAGTGGAGAGTTTTGAATCCATGGCCATGAGACTAAATGGCACTCTTGTCTCAAAGCATCTAGCAGCCAGCAAGGAGCTCCAAACTTGGGGAAACAAAGGCAGAAGGAGGGGTAGAGCACTGAGGGGATAGAAGTTCCAGGAAAGGACCATAAATTCAGTTTTGACAGTTTGGGGGTATGGAGGAGGATCATGAATTCTGATAAGTTTGGGAAGAAGCTGGGAGCCCCTGAGTCTGAGAAAGATTAGGGTATGTCTAGGTATTTGAGATGGGCCATCTGAAGGGTTTATGACTCTTTGGAATGCCATCGGCCATTACTCTGAAGCCCAATTATCTCTGAATGGCCAGAAGGGGTGGGGATTGCTACCAAAGCAGAACAATTAAGGGAAACTGAGACAGAACAATTGAGGGAAACTGAGATAAGGCACTGTGGCACAACAGAGGGACATTCCTCTCAACAATCCAGGATAAATGATTTACTGATGGGTCCAGTTTTCTTGAAAATGGGGAGAAGAAGGGGCAGCTAGGTAGTGCAGTGGTTAGAGCACCAGCCCTGAAGTCAGGAGGACCTGAGTTCAAATCTGGCCTCAGACACTTAACACTTCCTAGCTGTGTGACCTTGGACAAGTCACTTAACCGCAATTACCTCAGGAAAAAAAAAAGCAAAAAAAATTTAAGGAAAGGAAGGTTACTCTGTGATGAGCCTAGGCTTGGAGGCTAAGCCACTCCCCACTGGGATCTCTGCCCAAAGGGCTGAACTTGTTGCCCTCACCAGAGCTTTAGAACTGGGGAAAGGCATGAGAGTGAACATCTATACTGACTCCAAATACACCTTTCATGTTTTACATGCTCATGGGGTTAGAGGAGAAGAAAGGGGACTTTTTTGGCAGCCAAACATTCCCCATTAAGTATGCAAGGGAAATTCCACAATTACTCCATGGATCTAGAGACATTTCTGTCATGTTTTGTACAGGACCCCAGGAGGTGGATTCACTTCAGGCCAAGGAAAACAGGCTTGCAGATTAGGCTGCCCATTTGCCCCTGACCATGGCACCTTTGATTCCCCAATTCCTCAACTCTAACATTCCCTCATATAGCTCCCAGGAGCAGGCCCTTATTTTAAAAAAGGGGGTTGGGGTGGGATATACCCTTTCTCCCTCTGGGTGATTTCAAACACCCTCAGGCCAGCTTCTGATTCCAGAGGCTTCTTTTTGGCTTACATCAAGCTACTCACTTGGGAAAGAATACCCTCCAATCCTTTGTGAAACCTTATTTTCACTGGTTACAAGCTGGGAGAAACAATTAGACAGGTTTGCCAGACCTGCCCTGTTTGTTCCCACATAAATCCTGAAGAGGCTGTTAACCTCTTCCTGAAGCCCATCCAGAGGAGGGCTACATACCTAGGGGAGAACTGGCAGACAGATTTCACAATTATGCCCCCTTACAGGGGCTTCAAACTGCTTTTGGTCTTTGTTGACACCTTTACAAATTGGGTAGAAGCTTTCTTTTGTGGAACTGAAAAAGCCCAGGAAGTATCAAAGTGTTTACTAAAAGAAATTATAACTTGTTTCAGCCTGCCCAGATCTTTACAAAGGGACAATGGCCCAGCCTTCCCTTCTCAAATTACCCAAGCTGTGGCTAAAGCACTTAAGATTACTTATCTTCTCCACTCTAGCTCGTGTCCTCAATCTTCCAGGAAAGACAGAGAAAATGAATCTCACCCTCAAGTGAGTCCTTACTATACTGTGCCCGGAGACTCATGAGAACTGAGTGAAGAATCTCCCAGTGTGGCTGGTGTTCTCTCCACTTTGCCAACTAGCTGCCCCTCTTAGCTAAATTCTTTTGGAACTTAGCCCGCTGTTAACAGCATAATAAATTTCTGCCCCTTAACTTGGAGATAATCTGCGAATTCTTTTGCCATACTTGCATCACCAACTTGAGAACCTTAACACTGTTGGTTTGCCTTATCCCTCAAAATTTAAGAGATTATGACTGGGGAGAAAAGAATATGGAAATGAGCAGAAAAAAGTATAAGTGTGAAAGAATGAAAATTGGGGCTGAATACAAAGATAGAAGCAAAGTAGTAGAAGGTAAGTGGTTAGAAACTGGGTGAGCAGGTACGTGATAGACAAGATGAATGAATAGTAGAAAGTGTGAAGAAGGAGGCAAAGTAAGTGAATAGTAGTGGGGGTGGGAGGTAGAAGAAGGAATTACAGGGCCAGTGAATACGAACAATAGATTAGTGACCTAACAGGATGCAATAAATTCTGGAACACCACAAATAAGATATTGGAATTAAAAGGAAGCACAAAGTATGATAGAGTACTGGAAAACCTGATGCAGACGTGACCTCAGACACTTACTTACTGGCTACGTGACCTTGGAGAAGTTATTTCTGTTTTCCTCAGTTTTCTCATCTGTAAAATGGAGGTAAGTAGTAGTGATGAGGTCTTCGATATTAGGAGAGGAATTGATCACAATTGATTCCTGAGACAAGCAGGCAGAAGGTTCTGATAGAGATCAGTTGATCTCCATGGTCCCATCCTTTGGGGAAGTGTTCCTGTCTGAAATCCAAGTTATATCCAACTCCTGAGACCCACTCTCTGTAGAAATCCCAGTCATGCCCTTGAGGTTAAATTAAAACCTACTTGTGAGCCATCTCGTGCCTGCTACTCCCATTTGGGTCAGCCCACCACAGCATTCTGTCTTATGGTGTCTTTTCCTTTCCCCCATGCCTTGTGGTTATCTCCCCTAAGTCCACTGGGCTTCCCAACCCCACTTCTCCTTATTCTTTAAGGCCCTTTCAGGATTTAGCCTCTCAGCTCATGGGGTACTCCCTTTTTCCTAGGTAATTGTGAGTTCCCCTTTCAGAACTTCTTTCCTATGCTCTCCCACTCTATTTCATATTTACCATTCCTGGTGTCTATTGCATTCCTTCATTTTGTCTGTAACCTACTCCCCTAAATAAATCTACTTTTACCAAAGAGAATGGCCGTTGTGACTGAACCCTAACTTTTGGGGCTTGCCATCATTTGATGACAAACCCCATGTCATGTATCATATTAGTAGCACCTTTCTTATAAGGTTGTGGTGAGAATCAAATGAGATAACAATTCTAAAGCATTTAGCACAGTATCTGACAAATGGTAAACACCATATAAAGATTAGCTTTTATTAGGTAAATAGATTTAGATATTTTAAAACCACCCAAAGAAATTGTGCCTTTATTGCTGAATTACTAGTTGTTCTAAGGAAGGGAATAGTTAAATATTTTCTATTCTGTTCTATTCAAGACATGATTGTAAAAACAAGCCGTACTTTATAGCAATGAGATTAGTCAATTATTCATTATATTTTCTGGAAAAGAAAAAAATACAAACTTCTAATGGAATATTAGCATGACAAATTACATGTAGCACTTTAAAGGCACATTTCAGGTAGCTAAAATAATGATTTTGTTTCACACCTACACACATACACACACATAGAAGCTTTTATCCATATAAGCACACAGGTTTTTAATGGTTATTAAAAATATTTACTTCATTTAAAAAAAATTGTAGCACACTTTCAGCAATATCATCACCCCAATGCTGATGACTCAGTTGAAACAGAAGTGGTAGTTTCATCTTACAAAGACAGGTCTTCTCTACACTAATTCACATCAGGCCAAGAAAATGCTAGGCTGTGTTTGGTAAGGCTCATCTAATCCCATCAATTCTTTCTGTGCCTATTTCTTGGACAACCTCCTTAGAAAAGCTTAATTGATATGATTAAAGAGTTTTTAAGACTATGCAATAGAATATCATGTCATACAAAGAAATGACAAGAGGAAAAGATTTAGAAAAACCTGGGAGGATTTGTACAAACCAGTCAAGAAGAAAATGGGAAAAACTGGTAGAACAATTTATACAATGGTGACAACATTGTGAATAAAAACAACTGAGAAAGACTTTAAAAAATTCCAATCAATGAAACTAAATATGATGCCAGAAGACTGATGAATCATGTTTTCCATATCCTGGTAGAGAGATAATGAACTAAAGATTCTCGGTTGGGAATAGCTAAGCAAATTGTGATACATGGATTTAATGAAATATTATTATGATATAAGAAAGAATTAAGATGAATACAGAGAAGCATGGAAAAACTTAAATATACACTGATGCCAAACAAAGCAAATTGCTCTAAAGAAATATTCTACACAATGACTACAACAATATAAAAGGAACAACAATAACAACAAATAATTGAAATTAAATGCTGAAAATTATAATGACCAAGATTGTCTCCAAAGACAATCCAAATATGATAGAACATTCTCACCATTTAATTGCAGATGTGGGGACCTTGGATGTGAAGCATAGTTTATAACATTGGAATTTTGGGACAGGCTAATTATTTGCATAGAATTTCTTTTTATTCTTTCTTCTTCTGTAAAAATTATTTATTAAGAAAAATGGCTCTCTGGGAAGGGTAGGGACAAGAATACAAGAAAATAAATCAATATAAATATATATTTTTTAAAAACAGAAATCATTCAGTGAAATTGTTGCATATAGAGTTTTAATTTTCTCCTTAGTGCAATACTTTCTCTTTCAAGGATTCATGTTTTTCTGAAAACTATGAATAGGGTTTGAGCTCATTGTTCTGTAAGAAGTCATTTTCTCTGCTAATATATGCAATTACAGCTGTATGGACATTTTCCATAATACAGTCAGCACCAACTGAGGGAGTTCTTAACTTCTTAAACTGAAAATATCTCCAAAGCTAGAAATACACATCTGGAGATCACGTTTTAGTAACTTATACTCAGGCAATTTAATATGAAGCAGAAGAAGCAGCCAGGACCAGGAGATCCTGAACAAAGCTCACTTAGAAAAATATTCATTCCTGCAATTATGTATGAACTTCCACCATTTCTGCAAGAAGAATGAAATAAAAAATTCCTTCACCTCTCCCACAGGAAGTCTGAGAGAGACACCTACAGAGAGACAGACAGATACAGATAAAGTGAGAGAGAGTGAGAAAGACACAGGAGACAGACAGATAGAGAGGGACACACAGAGACAGAGAAAGAGAATGGGTACCAATGGGCAGAATCAGGTCTATTGAGGGAGTGACTCTTGTCTGTAGTCAATTCTCTTCATTGGAACTATCTCTCACTGATGAAGCCAGGGGGCAGAATCAGTGCTTCTCTGCTAACAGATTCACATCCCTCCTTTTCTGAAGAGCTGAGATGATATTAAACTCTTTTAGCCAAAACAAAAATCCTAAACTTGTGAACGGCAGACCTTTGCCCAGTTTGTCCCTTGACTGGCCTATGATTTGATTTTATGCTATTTCTGCATCAATAACTTCACTAAGCATGGAATGTTTAGAGCTTTTCCAGGTTGGCTTTTGTAATTGGGCTCTGAGGGGTTTCCACCTCTTGGACAGGGAAAAGAGAAAGGTTGGTTAAGTCTTTCAAACAACAAAGCTTTTTGCAACAGCTGATGGTAGTACAGGTTCTGAAATCTAAGGACTGGTTTCAGACCCACTCAGATGCTGAAGATTTTTGTGAGTTTATTTTATATCCTGCAATATTGTTGAAATTGTTATTTCAAGTGGTTTTTAGTTGATTCTCTAGGGTTCTCTAAGAATATCATCATATCATCTGCAAAGAGTGATAATTTTACTTCCTCCTTGCCTGTTCTTATTTCAATTAATTTTTCTTGTCTTATTGCTACAGCTAGCATTTCTAGCACATAATTGAATTATAGTGGTGATAATGTACATCCCTATTTTACTCCTGATCTTATTGGTAAGGTTTCATTTTTATCCCCATTATAGATAATGTTTGTCCTTGATTTTAAATAAATATGACTTAACATAAATCATTTTAAGAAAGGCTCCACTTATTCCTATGCTATCTAGTGTTTGTTTGGGGTTTTTTGTTTTGTTTTGTTTTTGGCTGAGGCAATTGGGGTTAAGTGACTTGCCTAGGGTTACACAGTTATGAAGTGCTAAGAGTCTGAGGCCAGATTTGAACTCAGGTTCTCCTGACTAAAGGGCTGGTGCTCTACCCCCTGAGCCACCTAGCTGCATGGCTATCTAGTGTTTTTAATGGGAATAGGTATTGTATTTTGTTCAAAGGCTTTTTTTTTTTATTGCATCTGCTGACATAATTATACAGTTTTCTATTGACATGGTCAATTATGCTGATAGTTTTCCTAATATTGAACAAACCCTGAATTCTTAATATAAAACCCATCTAGTCATAATATATGATCTTTGTAATATAGTGCTATAATCTCCTTGCTAATATTTTATTTAAATTAATGTAATTGGTCTATAGTTTTCTTTCTCTGTTTTTCTTTTCCCTAGTTTAGGTATCAAAACCATGTTTGTGTCATTTAAATAATTTGTTAGAATTCATTTTTACCTACTTTTTCAAATAGTTTATATAGTATTGAGATTACTTTTTTCTTATATGTTTGGTAGAATTCACCAGTGAATTCCCCTGATCCTGGGGATTTTTATACTAGAAAGCTCACTGAAAGCTTGTACCATTTCTTTTTCTAAAAAAAGGGTTATTTAAGCATTTAATTTCCCCTTCTGTTAATTTAGGTGGTTTATATTTTTGTAAATACTAATCCATTTTTCTTAGATTGTCAATTTTGTTGACATATAATTGGACTAATAATTGCTTTAAATTTATCTTCATTGGTGATGTATTCACTCCTTTACTTTTTAACACAAGTATTGTAATTTGGCTTTCTTCTTTCTTTTTTAAAATCAAAATAACCAATGGTTTACTTATTTTATTGTATTTTTCATAAAACCAGTTTTTAGTTTTATTAATTCAATGACTTTTTAAAAAAATTCTCAATATTACTAATCTCTCCTTTTACTTTCAGGATTTTTGTTTTGGTGTTTGAGGATTTTTAATAGTTTCTTTTTCTACCCAATTCACTGATCTACTCTTTCTCTCTTTTCTTTTTTTTTTTTTTTCCTGAAGCAATTGGGGTTTAGTGACTTGCCCAGAGTCACACAGCTAGGAAGTGTTAAGATCTAAGGTCAGATTTGAACTCGGGTCCTCCTGATTTCCAGGCTATCCACTGCACCAACTAGCTGCCCCTTCTCTTTTCTTGATGTAGGCATTTAAAATTATAACTTCCCCCATAAATACTGCTTTGGCTTCATCTCACAATTTTATTATGCTGTTTCATTGTTGTCATTCTCTTTAATGAAATTATTTATTCTTTCTATGATTTGTTCTTTTACTAAGTCATTCTTTAGAATTAGATTATTTTGTTTCCAATTAATTTTTAATCTATGTTTCCTTGGCCCTTAATTAAATGTAATTTTTATTGCATTATGATCTGAAAATATGCATTTAATATTTTTGCTTTTTTGCATCTGATTGTGAGGTTTTTATACCCCAATAAATGGTCAATTTTTGCAAACTTACCAGGTACAGCTGTCAAAAAGGCATACTCTTTTCTATTCCCATTCAATTTTCTTCAGAGGTCTGACTTCTTTCTTATTTATTTTATGATTAGATTTATCTAGCTCTGAGAGGGAGAAGTTGAGGTCCTTCATTAGTATGGGTTTTATTGCCTATTTCCTCCTGTGATTCATTTAACTTTTCCTTTAAGAATTTAGATACTGTCATTTGATGCATATATGTTTAGTATTAACACTACTTCATTGTCTATGGTTCCTTTTAGTAAGATGCGATTTCCCTGTTTCCTGTTTATCCCTTTTAATTTGGCCTATTTTTGCTTTGCTTTGTCTGAAATTATGATTGCTACCCCCTGCCTTTTTATTTCAACTAAAGCATAGTTTTATGCTTTAGTTTAATTTAGTTTAAATTTTACTTCAGATCCTTATTTTAACTCTGTATGTGGCTGTCTCTTTCAAATGTGTTTCTTGTAAATAACATTTTGTTGACTCTGGTTTCTAACCCATTCTGCTATCCACTTCCATTTTATGGAAAAGTTAATTCCATTCACATTCCTAGTTGTGGTTATTAACCGGGTATTTCCCTCTATCTTATTTTCTTCTGTTTATCCATATCTTCTTCTTTTGTCTTGCCCCTCTCTAAAGTCTGCCTTCTTTTATCTGCCTTCCACTCTCTGTCTGTCTCTGTCTCTCTCTCATAGCGCTGGTGCATGAGCACACACACACACACACACACACACACACACACCCACCTCTCTTATCCCCTTCTACTTTTTTACAGGTAAGATATATTTCTATCATCAATTGAGTATGTAGATATATTTTTCCTCTTTGAACTAATTTAGATTTGAAGTTCAAGTGTTGCCTGCCCCCCCACACCATTTCCCCCTCCATTGTAAAATCTCTTCCTTGTATACCTTTTTTATATAACTCCCCCCATTTTTCCTCTTCCTTCTCCCATCTCCTAACACATCCTTCTTTCTCAACTATCCATTTTTCTTACATCATCCCAACATAATCAGCTTGTTCCCACACCCTCTTTCTACATGCAGTTCTTCTAATTTCTCTAATAATAATAAAGTTTTTAGAAAATATATTTATTTCATGGCTCTCTTCAACAAGGAAATGTTTCAAACCATTTCCAATTGTTCAGTAAAGAAGGCCATATCACCCAGAGAGAGGGATACGAGATATGGACTACAACATAACATTTTCATGCTCTCTATCGATGTTTACTTGCATTGGGTTTCCTTTTTCAGATTTTTTTTTCTTGTAGATATGATTGTTCTTGCACAGCAAGATAAGTATGGAAATATGTATACATATATTCAACTTGTCAAATATTTTAATATAATTAACATGTAGTGGACTTCCTGCCATCTAGGGAAGGGGTGGGGAATAGGAGGGAAAATTTGTAACGGAAAGCTTTGTAATGGTCAAGGTTCATATGTTATGCAAATAAAAAGCTTTAATTTAAAAAAAAAGAAAATATGTATATTTCATATAGAAAGATAAGCAGCTTAACCTTATTGATTCCATTATGATTCTTCTGTGTACCATTTTATGCTTCTCTTGAGTCTTATATTTGAAAGTCAAATTTCCTATTTAGTTTGGTCTTTTCATCAGAAATACTTGAAAGTCCTCTATTTTATTTAATATCTTTTTTCCCCTTGAAGATTTATATTCAATTTTGCTGGACGTGTTATTTCTGTTTGTTATACCAGCTCTTTTTTTCCAGAATAACATATTCCAAGCCTTCATTTAACAACATGATAGCCCCTCCTCCAATCATAAATCTCTTTTTCCAATTCCTCTGTGGTCTTGGCCTGGAAAAAGTTCTCATTCAACCTTTTGTTGACTTTGCCACTCCAAACTTCAATTTGAGGCTTATTTTTAAATTGTTTGAAAGGAATGGAGAGCTCAGCTTTCTCTACTTCACCATCTTGTCTCCTTCCTTGGTTATATTCTTCCCTATAGTTATCTGTTGTCAGATCTTTGACTAGACTTGAGTAGACTTGACTAGACTAAAGGTAGACCAATTTGAATCAGAAAGGACCTAACTGGTCACCAGGTACAACCTATATTGGAACAAAAATGCTTTCTACAACAATCCTGACAAGTGGTCTTCAAGCCTCTGCTTGAAGATTTTCTATGAGAGAGAATGTAGTTCCTTTAGTGGCAACCTCATTCTACTTAACAATAGATAACTCCTAGCCCCATAGCTTTACAAACTACAGACTTTAAATCTCTCATAAATATTCTTCTCTAAGTCCCCTAATTGCTAGTATAGAATGGAACAGTGTGCTCTATGAGGAAAAATTGAAGGAATCAGGGATAGTTGGTCTAGAGAAGACTTGAAGGGACATGAAAATTTTCTTTGGATATTTAAAAAGTGTCATATTGAAGAGGGAATTAACTTGTTCAGCTTAGCCTCAGAAGGAAGAACTAAGAGTAATGGATATAACTGCAAAAGTCAAGAACAACTCCCTAATGGTTTGAATTTTGCAAAAGTGAAATGAGCTGCTTTGGTAGATTATGAGTTCCTTATCACTAAATGATCTAAATGATACAGGGAGAGGATTTTTGTTCAGGCACAAACTGTACTAAATGGTCCCTGAAGTACTTTTCATTGAAGAACTTCTGTAATTTTCTGACCCTATGATACATGCAGTTGTTGCTACTCAGTTTCCCCCCCCAAAAAAAATTAGCTTGTATTTATATATATAAAAGTATGTATCCAAAAAAAAATACATTTACCATGCCCATCCCTGAGTAGACTGTAAGCTACTTGAGAACAGAGGCTATTTCAGTTTTCTATTTTCACCCTCAGTGTCTAGCACAATTTTTTTTAAATTTTATTTTATTTGCATAACATATGTGTGGGTAATTCTTCAACAATAACCCTTACATAGCTTTCCGTTACAAATTTTTCCCCCCAACTCCCCACCCCTCCCCTAGATGGCAGGATATCCACTACATGTTAATTATGTTAAAATATTGGCAAATCGAATATATGTATACATATTTCCAAACTTATCATTGTTGTGCAAGAAAAATCTTATCTACACAAACGATATATCAGATAAAGGAAACACAATGTAAGCAAACATCAATCAAGGAGTATGAGAATGTTAATTTGTGGTCCACATTTCGCATCCCTCTCTCTGGGTGTATATGGCTTTCTTCAGTGAACAATTGGAGGTGATTTGAAACATTTCATTGTTGAAGCGAGCCATGTCCATCAGAATTAATCGTCATATAGTACTGTTGTTGTTGTTGCCATGTATAATGATCTCCTGGTTCTGCTCATTTCACTCAGCATCAGTTCATGTAAGTCTCTCCAGGCCTCTCTGAAATCATCTTGCTGGTCATTTCTTACGGAAAAATAATATTCCATAATATTCATATACCATAATTTATTCAGCCATTCTCCAATTGAAGGGCATCTATTCAATTTCCAGTTTCTAGCCACTACAAAAAGGGCTGCCACAAACATTCTTGCACATGTGGGGCCTTTTCCTTCCTTTATGATTTCTTTGGGATATAAGCCCAATAGAAATGCTGCTGGGTCAAAGGGTATGCACAGTTTGATAACTTTTTGAGCATAGCTCCAAATTGTTCTCCAGAATGGCTGTATCCGTTCACAGCTCCACCAACAATGCATCAGTGTCCCAGCCCTCCCACAACCCCTCCAACATTCATCATTAACTTTTCCTGTCATTTTAGCCAATCTGACAGGTGTGAAGTGGTATCTCAGGGTTGTCTTGATTTGCATTTCTCTGATCAATAGTGATTTGGAGCACCTTTTCATATGACTATAAATAGTTTTAATTTCATCCTCTGAAAATTGTCTGTTCATATCCTTTGACCATTTATTGATTGGAGAATGGCTTGAATTTTTATAAATATGAGACAATTCTCTATATATTTTAGAGATGAGACCTTTATCAGAACCCTTAAATGTAAAGATGATTTCCCAATTTATTGCTTCCCTCCTAATCTTGTCTGCATTGATTTTGTTTGTACAAAAACTTTTTAACTTAATATAGTCAAAGTTATCTATCTGGTTTTCAATTAAGAGTTCCAGTTCTTCTTTGGACATACATTTATTCCATCTCCATAGGTCTGAGAGGTAAACTATATTACATTCCTCTAATTTACTTATAGCATCACTCTTTATATCCAGATCATGAACCCATTTAGATCTTATCTTGGTATGTCATGTTAGATGTGGGTCAAGCCCTAATTTCTTCCACACTAGTTTCCAGTTTTCCCAGCAGTTTTTGTCAAATAGTGAATACTTATCCCAAAAGCTGGGGTCTTTGGGTTTATCAAAAACCAAATTGCTCTAGTTATTGCCTAGTTTGTCTTGTGATTCTATCCTATTCCACTGATCAACTACTCTATTTCTTAGCCAGTACCAAATGGTTTTGATGACCGCTGCTTTATAATATAGTTTTAGATCTGGTACAGCAAGTCCACCATCGTCAGCCTTTTTTTTTCATTAATCCCCTTGAAATTCTTGACCTTTTGTTTTTCCAAATGAACTTTGCTACTATTTTTTCTAGATCTGTAAGATAATTTCTTGGGAGTTTGATTAGTATGGCACTAAATAAGTAAATTAGTTTGGGTAGTATTGTCATTTTTATTATATTCGCTCGTCCTACCGATGAGCATTTTAAGTTTTTCCAATTGACTAGGTCTGATTTGATTTGTGTGGAAAGTGTTTTGTAGTTTAGTTCATATAGTTCCTGACTATCTCTTGGCAGATAAATTCCCAAATGTTTTATACTATCAACAGTTATTTTGAATGGAATTTCTTTTTGTATCTCTTGCTGCTGAACTTTATTGGTAATATATAAAAATGCTGATGATTTATGTGGATTTATTTTGTATCCTGCAACTTTGCTAAAGTTGTGAATTGTTTCTAGTAGTTGTTTAGTTGAGTCTTTAGGGTTCTCTACGTATATCATCATGTCATCTGCAAAGAGTGATAATTTGGTTTCCTCATTACCTACTTTAATTCCTTTAATCTCTTTTTCTTCTCTTACTGCCAAAGCTAACATTTCTAAGACAATATTAAATAATAATGGTGACAGTGGGCAGCCTTGTTTCACTCCTGATCTTACTGGGAATGGTTCTAGTTTGACTCCATTACATATGATGCTTGCTGAAGGTTTTAAGTAGATACTACTAATCATTTTAAGGAAAAGCCCATTTATTCCTATACTCTCCAGTGTTTTTAATAGGAATGGGTGTTGGATTTTATCAAAGGCTTTTTCTGCATCTATGGAGATAATCATATGGTTTTTATTAATTTGGTTATTGATATAATTGATTATGCTAATTGTTTTCCTAATGTCTAGCACAATTTTTAAAAATTCAATTAAACATCTGAAATTTCCTTCCATACACTCAACGGTTAATTTTTCCCACTATACAAAACACTGTTTTAAGGGTGAATTTCAATGCTTCTTAATAATAGGACAGTTGATTTGTTGGTGGCTACCTCCCCAAACACCCTGTGGTCAGGACTACTTTTTTTAGTAGCTGTCTTTAGATTGTAAAAGTAAGCCCTGAGTAGGTTTTTCCATGAACTCCTCCTAAATGACAGTCCTAGTATTGCAAACCCCTTCCCAAGTTTATGATCTCACATGATCCCGCCACATTAATTATGTTAGATAGAAATAAATAGATAGAAACATACTCTCAGGACATATGCTTATTCATAAATTTATTTACATGTTATGATGCATTTACTAAGGAGGTTAAGACATATCAGGAACAGAGATCAGGAACAGATTTAGCTGACTGAATGTTTAGAAATGTTTGACTCAGAGATCTTGAGTCTAGACAAGGTCTCTGTTCAGCCCCTGGGTCAATTCCCTTCCCAGTTCCAAGCTCTTCTCTCTCTTGCATCCTGAGATGCTTGTCTTCTCTTTCTGGTGCCTCTGGTTCTTGCCTCAAGACCAGGCTAAATTTTCTTCCCCAAGCTGACCAATTAAAGTCCCCCTCTTTAGTATCTAAGGTCCAGTGGCCTTGCCCTTTCAATTTGCTCTTTTGTTCTTTTCTGTCCACCTGGGTTCACCTTCCCTCCATTGTTTGCTGGTTCTCAGAATTCTTCTTTCTTCTCAAAGAAAACTTAACAATTAATCTTCCCAAGGGAATTTCAGAACAATAATACTGAAGCAAAAAGAAGGAAGAAGCAAATTTTTTTCCAGTAATATACATTAGAACAAAGGAGGAACTGACTGATTGGAAACCAATGAGGAATCTTACAAGAAAGATAAGGAGGAAAGGAAGGGTGACTGGGTGAGAGAGAGGGAGGCTTCATATCTATCCCTTTGGGGATGCCAAAGTTCTCAACCCACAGTCTGAAGTGAGGTGGGACTAGAATAAAAGCACCAATTTCATGGGCTTGGTATCAGAAGGAAGGTCTAGTCAGAAGAAGCTAGTGAGAAAGGAAGTTTCTCACAATCCAGCCCAAAGAAGGGCAGGTCCCAGGCAGAGGAGGAGTGCTCCAGTCAGGGCCCAAGGGTTGCTTCTGACCCCACCCACCCCATTACAAAGGTCAGTGTTGCAACAGGACACATCCACCTTGAATCCATGGGATGTAGACTCCAAAAATAACTTTTTATAATCTTCACAGGAAGAAGTACAATCCATGACATATGACTTCGTTTTAAACTCTAGGGAATAGAGAAGTGAGTATTTAAGGCCTTCATATTCAGTGTAATATCCTGGTTCATTTTTTTTAATGTCCCTCTTCATATCAGTCAAAACTAGCTCCTGACTATACCCTGAAAAGAGCAGCTATGTGGTACAATGGATACAACACCAGGCCTGGAGTCAGGAGAACTTGAGTTCAAATCCAGGTTCAGATACTTACTAGCTGTGTGACCCTGGGTAAGTCACTTAACCCTGTTTGCCTCAGTTTCCTTATCTATCAAATGAGCTGGGGGAGGAAATGGCAAACCACCCTAGTACCTTTGCCAAGAAAACCCCAGTTGAAGTTACAAAGAGTCAGACATGGCTGACCAACAACAATCCCCTGATGCCCTGAAAACACCAGATTCATTACCTGAGTTTTTAATTCATGCTATTATCCCTTCCTAAGATGGGCCTTCTCTATCTACCTACTTCCTTTCCCTCATTTCTCAGTTAAATTCTTTCTTCTTCCCTAAAACATCCCATAACCATCCTCAACACACACTGACCCCTTCCTCTTCTTTAATTCTCATTGTACTGACCATATCTTTCAGAGATTTTCCCAGAATACAACTGTAGAATGGCAGAGAATGAATTCAAAATGATAGAGGGATAACTATATTAGCACTGGGAGGGAACTTAGAATACAGATCTTAAATATGAAATTTTAGAGTTTGAGTGCCCTTAGAATATAAAACCAGGGTGTAAAAGCTGTGAGAGACCTTAGAAATTGTCTAGTTCAATCCACAGAATGACTTGCAAACCAAAAGTATTTTTGGGAGACAATTGTTTGGAACTTGGAGGACATTTTCCAGTAGAAACAAGGCTACAAGTAGGCATTAAGTTCCCATAATAGCTACTATACATGAAGCATTTATTTCCTAATGAAAAAGAAGAGAGATGCAAGTAGATATCTTAAGATCAGAAGCAATGAGGCAGAAGCAGAATAATTGTCATTAGCTAATATAATTTCTGCTTCAGTGGTGGAGCCTGGCCAACAGTTTGCTAACTGCCAATAAAAAGCAGCTGAACCAATGGCCTGAATCTTTAATGATCAGAAGCCCATCCTGAATAAATTAAGTCTTAATGCTTTAAATGTCCCTTTCAGCTCTGGGTAACAGGCTGGCAAACAATGGAGGGAAGGTGAACCCAGGTGGACAGAAAAGAACAAAAGAGCAAATTGAAAGGGCAAGGCCACTGGACCTTAGATACTAAAGAGGGGCACTTTAATTGGTCAGCTTGGGGAAGAAAATTTAGCCTGGTCTTGAGGCAAGAACCAGAGGCACCAGAAAGAGAAGACAAATGTTCCACAAAACATCAACAGAAAATGTCTTAGCCTCAGTTTTCCCATCTGTAAAATGAGCTAAAGAAGGAAATAACAAACCATTCCAGTATCTTTGCCAAGAAAGAAGAATCACAAATGATGGAAAAACAATAAAGAAGTGCAAATTAGACTGCATCATTCATTTACTTAGTAAACTCCCAAGCCCCCTTATTGCCCCCAAATCAAATATAAACTCTTCTGTTTGACATTTAAGGTCCTTCATCACTAGGTTCAACCAACCTTTCATAATCTTATACATTCTTCTCTTTGCATGCTTGATACTGCTAATGCATAGTACTCTATCTCCCATTCTAGCATTGACTCTTCTCCAATGGGATGCTCTCTCTCCTCATCTCCATGTCTTAGAATCCTTAGTTTCCTTCCAAACCCAGCTCAAACATCTCTTTCTACATGCAGATTTTCCCAATTGCTAGTGTTCAACCTCCTAACCTGCTGCTGCTGTACAGTTGTTTTTCAGTCCGGTCTGACTCTTCATGACCTCAATGGAGTTTTCTTGGCAGAGATATTGGAGGAGTTTGCCTTTTCTTCTCCAGCTTATTTCACATATGAGGAAACTGAGGCAAATAGGGTTAAGTGACCTGCCCAGGATTACACAACTAGTAAGTGTCTGAGGCTGGATTTGAACTCACAAAGATGAGTCTTCTTGACTCCAGGTCTGGAGCTCTAGCCACTGTACTATCTAGCTGTCCCATTCTACTTCCTTAACCCCCAGCAAGTCCATTATTGGAGTCTTTTTCCTATGAGATCAGTAGGGTACTAAAGCTCAGAGAGCTACTTATACTATTTATCCAAGATCATGCATCTAGTAAGTGAATGAGGCCATATTTGAAGTCAGGAAAATAAGTCTTTCTAACTTCAAGCCCTCTACCCACTCTTCTATCCACTGTGTCACCTAGATGCCCAGGCCCATAAACCACATTGCATTTATTTTGCATCTATTTCAGCATATATTTATAATTGTGGTTTCCTTCAACAGAAAGGGAACATCATGAGGGAAAGCACTATTTTGATCATTTTTCGGTGAAACCTCAATACCCTAACAGTGTCTGACACATAGTAGGTATTCCATGGTAGGTTAGTTGATTGGTTGTTCTTGAAGAGGATGAAAATGGTATCACTATGTTAGAGTCAAGTTACAATGTGTCTGACTGCTGATGATCAGAGCAATATGAGCTCAAAATGTTCTTCCATATGTTGGACACAAATAGTCACTATGAATATTTTGGGTGAACTCTCTAACTTTACACATTTCATATTTCTTCTGAATTAAGTCAATTCTGTTTTGGTACTAGAACACAGCATCTTCTCTGATGAGGGGACACTATGTTGGGCTGTCCTGTGCCAGTGTCTCCGATGCCTTATAATTAATTCTAAAGTTCTTAAGAGAGACCTTGCGAGTGTCCTTGTATCACTTTTTTTGACTACCTTGTGACTGCTTGCCCTATGTGAGTTTTCCATTAAAATTTTGGCAAGTTTGGCAGTTGAATAATGTAGCCAGTCCAACTCTGCACTCAAGTTGGAATGCTTGACAGCTTAGTTAGAGAAAGGACCTCAGGATCTGGTATCTTATCCTGCTGGGTGATTTTGGACTTTCTGAGATAATTAAAATGGAAGTGATTCAGTTTCCTGGCATGATGCTGGTAGACTGTCCAGTTCACAGGCATGTAACAATGAGATCAGCACAACAGCTATGCAGACCTTCAGTTTGGTAGTCGGGCTCTCCCACATTTTCCTTCAGAGTCTCCCAAACACTGAGCTAGCTCTGGCAATGCGTTTGTCAATCTCATTATCAATATGGACATCTCTGGGAAGTACACTGCCAAAGTAAGTGAAGTTATCCACTGCAATCAAAACTTCACCATTTGCTGTAACTGATGATTCCATATATGGGTGGTGTGGTGCTGGCTGATGGAAGACCAGTGGTTTTTTGTTTGCAGATGATTTTTCACTCAATACAATCTCTAAAGTTGAGATGCAACACAGTATAGATCGATTCTCTGCTGCTTGTGCTAATTTTAGCCTAACAATTAACACCAACAAAATACAGGTACTCCATCAGCCAGCAGATATTCAATAAATGCTTGTTGGTTGATTGATTATGACCAAGAAGAGCAGTCCAATACTGGAATGGGCTGCCATGGGGGGAAGGAAGGATGCTATTCCTGGAGAGCTTTAATTTGAGGCTGGCTGTTCACTTATCAGGGATGATCTAGAGAAGATCATGACCTGCTAAGGGGTGGTGGGACTGAATGCTCCCTGGGTCTCCACCAATTCTGAGGCTTTGTAATGCCGAGAGATTCAGACACTGAATAACTTTAAAGCTACTCTGCCTACCCCTTCCCACTTCCTAAGCTCCTCATAGCTGAAGCTCTGAACCCTGGCCAGATGCTACAAGAACTCACCCACATCTGAAGTCATCACAGTCTTGATGCAGGTGGTTTCTCCATCATTGCATTTCTTTATCTTACACAAGCTGAAGTCATTGACCTTAGAGCACACATAACATTGCCGGCAGTGAGCTGTGGAGGACCACATATGGATCAGTGCAAAAACCTCATCAGGGAGCCCCGCTTACCAAGGACACCCCATGAAGATGCAGGGCAAGGAGAGCCCCAGTCCCTAAGTACAGAAGTGAGGGAGAGTCTGTATGAGAGCTCCTTCCTGCCCTATAGTCTGGACCCCAAGCTTCTTATGATTTGGAAAAATGGGCTAAGGATGAGAATTCTTCATTCCATCCAACACAATTCCACCAACATCAGAACTCACACTTATTCCCTGGGTTCACAAATGGAGAACTCGCTGTACCAAACAATTCAATAAGAGCTCATGCCTGAGGTGGGATCACACACACACACACACACACACACTCACACACACTCACACACATGCACACATCTCACATCACCCAAGCTCACAAACTCACCAGCTGCCAAAAAGTAAAACCCCATTTATCACATACACAACCACAGAATTTGCCAGGCATGACAACTGAGCCCACAAAAGCAGAGCAAACAGTGAATGCTCCATTCTCATCTCCCCTGGTACCCTTTCTCAGCTGCATGGAGAAAAAGCAGCAGTTGTGCCTCCAGCTCAATCGGATCATTAGGCTGCATTTCTCTCTCTATAAGCTGTATCTCAAACTTCCCTGAAGCTTCCAGTTCTTCCTATTCATCCCCTCCCAGCCCAGTCTGACTCTAGTCTTAAATTCTTTCTCTTCCTTTAGATTCCAGCATCCTAACAGTCCATCTGCCTTCTCCTTAAGGCTTTGGATCTCCCATCTAAAGTCCCAGGGTCTCACCTGATCCCACAAACAACAGGGTTCCCAGCAAAACAGAAAAGAGAATTTCCATGGTTCTCTGCTGTCTCCACCTGAATACAAAACAGGGAAAGCTGAGGTTCAAGACTTTGACCAGATTCTCCTCCCAATTATAATAGTTTTGGAATCCAGTGTAGGACCCTACACTATTATGGGTTCCTCTTTACTTTCCCTTCCCTACACAAAAGCTGCCTGAATCCTGATCACAGGGTTTGCCCTCCACAAAAGCCTTTCTGTAACCATAAGGCTCCCTTTTGTTGGCAGCATAAGACCTAAACTGCCCAATCCCATCTATCCCTTTATTCTCTCTCCTTTAATTCCTTAAGGAGCTCCTCTTTTGTTTGGAAGGGTGAGCAAATACAGTGAGGGGAGAATAAGATGGAGAGAGAACAGAGAAGCAATGATAGCTAATATTTCTCTAAGATTTAGAAGTTTAAAATTCTTTTCTTCACAACCACCCCATGTAAGGATTGTTACCTCCATTTTATAGATGGCAACACTGAGAATAGGACCAGAGAGTCTTCAAGCCCATTTGCAATCTGGCCCTGATCAATCTTGTCAACCTTGTTTCCTACTTTTCTTTCACTATCTCATGTTGGATAAGTTAGTAAGACTTGGTAAAGAACTGGAAGAAACCTAAAATTTACTTCACTTTATTCCATAAATCAAAAGTAAAATAAATTAAAAAAAAAAGAATGTACGTCAACTTCTTCACTTCACAGATAGGAAAATTAAAAGATATGGCTAAGTAATTTATAAGTAATAAACAGAAGAGTAGAGGTCCTCTGGATACAATTCCAAGGTTATTTCCATTGTTCCAAGTAATTCAGCCTCCATAATAATTCCCGATTCAGCCCATTTTCTCCATTCCTAGGATTACTAACCTAATCCAAGTACTCACTACTTCTCACCTGGACTATTGTAAGTGGCCTCTCTGTCTCTAGTCTAATCTTTCCCATTATCCCCAACCACCTTATACTCATTGCTAGACTTATCTTCCTAGATCCCAGTTCTGCTGAAATCCTTTCCCCTGATCAAAAAACTTTTGATGGCTCCCTGTTGCCACATGAGAACATCAAAACTTCTCAGCCTAGGGAGAACCTTCTCTTAACATGGAGAGAAAATGCATCTGGGTACAAACCTTTGTAACATCTTACCCCTCCCTCCCAAACTCTTCCCACCCAACCCTCACAAAGCTCACCTGGAAAAAGGGTTCAGTCTGACTCTTCACTTTGGTATGTCTTAAACAAATCTCTAAAGCCTTATTTATCCCACTGGCTCTGAGCCTGCTTCCCCTGGCTCCACCCTAGGGAAGGACTGACTTTTTCAAACCTAAGCTATTTACCCCTATTCTAGACCTCAAGTCAACTCCTTCTGAAAGGCAGTTTCCAGAGTTCTCCCCTACCCACTCAGGGTGATAGCAATTCAAGAGTAGTAATAACCTACTTCTGGGATTACTTTCCCTTTTGATAGATGAGACTCAAAGCCTGTAGGATGATCTGCCCATAATCATATAGCCATCATTGGGCACTGGTCCCCTGATTCCCTAAGGTTCTTTCTTTTGTTGTTGTTTTCATTAGTTTTTATTTTATTTTCTCCAAGGATCTTTCCACTCTACTAGCCTCCCTGTTTTAAAGCTTTGACCTTAACCACTACTTCCCTTCATAAACTCCACATTCTAAATGAACTGGCTTACACTGACCCCCATATACAACACTCCATCTTCCATCACAAAAGCAGATAAAGTAGTGAAGACAGAGAAGTGAGTCTGGAGACAAGAATCTCCAGGTCAAATCTGCTCAGACATTTACTAGCTATATGACTCATTTAACCTCTTCTCTGCCTCGGTTTCCTCAAATGTAAAATGGGAATAATAACAAATACTTCACAGGGTCACAGGGCCAACTAGGTGACACAGTGGATGGAGCACCAGTGTAGGAGTCAGGAAGCCCTGAGATCAACTCTGGCTTCAGACACTTACTATGTGACACTGGGCAAGCCCCTTAACCTTGTCTGCCTCAGTTTTCTTATTTGTAAAATAGTTTAGAGAAGAAAATGGCAAACCACTCAAGTATCTTTGCCAAGAAAACCCCAAATGTGGGTTTTGAAATTGCCATTGAATAGACTTCCAAGAAGAATCCAAAGGAGGCAGCTAAGGAAGGAGAGATGTAAAGAGACCCCAGTAGGGTTTTCATACTGAACCTTCCAATCAGGTTGTCAACTAATGGCTAGTGGCTTTTGCCTGAACCTCAAGTAAAAATCATGGTGCCCAAGTCATGGGGAAGAATACAGCTTAGGGAGGCACTGGCCTAAACCAAATCATAACTGAGAAGGAGGAAAGTGAGACAAGCAAACTTTGAGCCAAGGAAGAACAGCTTCTTGATCAGAAACACATTTCCCCCCTCTCTTCCTTCTGAGGAAAAGTCATTTTCCCATTTATCATTCATCCTTTACTTTTTGCTTTCCCCTTTGATTCATGATAAAAAGGAATAGAAGAAATAAATCTCCCTTTTCCTCATGATTGCAACTCCGAATAACAAGCTTTGGGCAGCTTTGGGATTGAGTTACTAGCTGACTGTTTGCTTTGGATATTTATGTCTGCTTAAACAGTTAAAAAAAAAAACTTAATGGTTATCATCTTCATCTTGTTTTTATTATTATTGTTATTGTTATTAAACATACAGAGCAAGAATGAGAGGAAGGAAGCCAGAAGTCCCCTAGGGATAGGAGAATTATTTTGCTCAAGGGAAACTGGTGGAGCCAGAATCAAAGTGAGAATGTGTCTGTTATTTTCATAATGTTGCAGAGTACATATGAGTCCTAATTATATCCTAGTCAAAAAGTCCAATGCCACAGGAAAAGCAGCCCCTGCCCATCCTGACAGAGGGACCTAAGGGCAAGGGTAACAATTGCATGTGCATGAGCTTTGATAAGACCTTCCTTAGTTAGGTCTCACACTTTGAAGATAAAAGGCCCCTGACCTTGTGCAAGTGCTCCCCTGTGGTCAACCCAGTTATTCTTGTTAGCTGGATGATAAACCCAGTTGTTTCCTCAAGGGCTTTCAGTGCCCTCTAAATTTCAGTATCCTAGGACAAAGTCCGAGTCTCTATACCTCAATCATTACATATAAAAGATGCTTAAAATGTGTTTGCCAAATTAAATTAGTTCTATTTCAGATACTGAGACTTCTCAGGGAAAGAAAGGTCTTTTCCCCTCAGCACCAACCTGTTCCAGGGTGACCTGAATCCATTTCCTGGCAAGTAAGAATTCCTGCCAGCAATCACAATCCATAACCTAGGATATCAAATCTGCTAAGAGCCAGAGATACAAACACAAATGTGAAACTGCCCCTGCTTTCTATAAGCTTGCATTCTACCTATTTAAGTCTTAGATAAGACTTAGGCATTAAATCATTTATTCCTGGTCACCCTGACATGGGGATGGGACTGGACTTGGGAGTCCAGAACTCTACCCTCTACACCATACTGTCAGTAGATATCAACTTGTAATTTCATATTCATTAGATTCTGCTCTGTGTGAGCCTTCCTTCAGCTCTAAGAGTCTATCCATATGTGGTAGGTGGATCTTTCTGAAATCCTTCTTGATTGATTTTCCATCTTTTTTTCCTGATCTCAAAAAAGATCAGGAATTGGCTCCTCCCCTGTGGCCAACAGGCGATTTTGATTCATTGGCTTGGTAGGAAACTCACTATTCTCTGGGTCTATTTGTAGACTACTCAATTTAAAAATTGTAGATAATCTAATCTTTCAACTACTTACTACAAGGTAACTTTTCCCCTGAACATCAAGATTTCTTAGAAGGACTTTATCTCTTTCCCAGAGTTCCTAACTGCAATGTCAAGCTTCTCTCCTCTGAGACAATAGTCTTCTTCCATTTATTTTTCAATCCCCATATATAACGCTAGTTGTTTGAGTCTTCAATGCTTCCCCATCTTCCAAACACAAACCAACAAGGAGGTATGGTTCTTATTCCAACATTAGCATATAAGAAAGAAAGTGAAAGAGTGCAATCATCACTTGCTCATGGAAGGCATTTAATAAACATCTGTTGAATCATCTGGGAGCTACCATCTA
Source organism: Myrmecobius fasciatus (assembly GCA_023553655.1). Classification (NCBI taxonomy): domain Eukaryota; kingdom Metazoa; phylum Chordata; class Mammalia; order Dasyuromorphia; family Myrmecobiidae; genus Myrmecobius; species Myrmecobius fasciatus. Next base: position 571,389 of record JAJPUD010000503.1, read on the forward strand.
GCAATCAGGAATATTTCACATCTTCAGTCCTCATTACAAATATTTCACAAGGTTCTATGAATCCAGATGTAAAGAACTGGAGAACAGTTCATCAGTGTTGTTAACCAGAACAAATCTCAAAATTGGAAATAACTTTTAAAAGAAATTTAATATGACAGACCCCTTATTACTCTCCAAAGAACACTCCCTTATTACAAAGAAATCAAGTTATGTAAAACAAAATACTTTCTCCACTGCTGAGATCTGCTTCATTTTGTATCTCTACTCCACCACTCAGCTGAGAGAGAGAGGTAACAATCCCTTAATTGAATCCAAAGGCTTTTCTCAGACTTCATTCTCCTAATCTGTTAGCAACTTTTGACAGTATTGACTAACCCTCCTGAATATTCTCCCTTCCCTTGGTTTCTGCAATACCACTCCTTCCATCATCTTCTTCTTTGGTCAATCCACTTTTTAAAAGAAATTTTTCTTTTGTATTAATCTGCATTTGACAAACACTAATTAGCATGAATCATATGAAAAATAAAACAGAAGAAGATTGTATATGAAAATATATGAAAGCAAGTTTCTATTATCTATTAAAGCATATAATACATTCTACATGTTTTAAAACTGTACAGCTTGACTTCATTTCCTATTCTGCCTTTTATTCTCTTCTCTGTGATTTTAAATGCTTCAGTGATCCCATTTTTTTGTTTTCTTTTTTTTTATATCATTACCATTCAACTACCTTTCCTTCCCAAATCCTCTCCAAAAACAAACAAAAAAAATTAATCCTCTTTTGTGACAAATAAATATAGTCGAGAAAATCAAATCCACACATCAACATTTCTCACTCTACATCTCACATCCATCACCTATCAGGGGATGGATAGCATGTTTCATCATCAGCCCTATGGAGTCATGGTTGTTCATTGCATTGATCAGCATATTTTGACAGAGGTATTGCTGTTGTATAAATTGTTCCTCAGGTCCTGCTCATTTTGCTCTACCAGTCTTCCCATGTTTCCCTGAAATTGTCCCTTTTGTCATTTTGTATAATGCAATAATAATACATATATCATAATTTGTTCAGTCATTCCCCAATTGATGGACACCTCTCATATCCCAGTTCTTTGCTACCACAAAAAACACAAAATATTTTTATTCATAGTGTTCCTTCCTCTTTGTCTTTGATCTTTTCATCTATAATCCCAGAAGTAGCATCATTAGTTCCAAAGGGATATATAGTTTAGTGATTTTTTTAGATGGGGGTTCAAACTGTTTCCCATAAAGGCTGGACTAATTCACCAGCTCTTACTAACTATCAGTTTGTAAATATTCCTGTTTTATCTCCAAGAATTGTCATTTTTCTTTTTAAAAATTTATTTATTTGACTAACAATTTTTTAAACTTCTTGAGTTTTAAATTCTCTCTCCTTTCAAGGCCTCTCATACCAATGAGAAGCCATGTAATATGATGTAAATAATACATGTAAATTAACACAAAATATATTTCCATATTATCCATGCTGAAAAAAAAAGCAAGAAAAACAAAGTGAAAAAAGTATGCTACAATGTGCACTCAAAGTTAATTAGTTCTCTTTCTGAGAATGGAAACCATTTTTCTTCAAGGGTTCTTTGGAATTGTCTTAGATCATTATATTGATTAGAATAATCAAAAAAGATGGTCATCTTTATAATATTGCTATTACTCTTTACAATATTTGCTTGATTAACTTTGAATTAGTTCATATATTTCTTTCCAGGTTTTTCTGAAACCATCATTCTTGTCCTATCTTATATCATAATAGTGTACTAATAATCATATATCACAATTTGTTCAGCCATTTCTCAGCTGAGGGACATTCCCTTCACTTCCAATTCTTTGTTACCACATAAAATGAAATTCTACAAATATTTTTGTGCAGATAGGTATTTTTCCTTTTATTTTATCTCTTTGGGATATAGACCTAGAAGTGGCATTGGACAAATCAAATAGTATGGACAGTTTTATAGTACTTTGGGCATAGTTCCAAATTGTTCTCCACAATGATTGGACCAGTTTAAAACTCCACCAATAATATATTAGTATACTTACTTTTCTACATTCCCTCCAGCTTTTGCCTTTTCCCTTTTCTGTCATGTTAGCCAATATGATCTTTATGAGGTGGTAACTCATAATTGTTCTAATTTTCATTCTTTTAATCAACAATTATTTAAAACATTTTTATGTGACTATTGATAACTCTGATTTGTTTTTTGAAAACTATTTATTCAAATCTTTTAACCATTTATCAGTTAGGGAATCGTTCTTCTTTTGATAAATTTGGCTCAGTTCCTTATATATTTGAGAAATGAGGCTTTTATCAGAAAAATTTGCTTATATTTTTTCCTAGTTTTCTGCATTCCTTCTAACTTTGTTTGTAATGGTTTTCTTTGTGGCAAAATTTTTCCAGTTCATGTAATTAAAATTATCCACTTTATTTCTAGTAATCCTCTCTACCTCTTGTTTGATCATAAACTTTTCCTTTATCCATAGATCTGACAGGGAAATTCTCCACATTCTCCTAATTTACTTATCACTCTTTATTTCTAAATCATGTATCCAGGAGAGCAATCAATATGCACACTTCTCCTTAGAATATATCACCTTGGAAGAGCTGCAAATTTACGGGTCCCTTAGAAGTAGCTCTGAAAACAGCTGCACAAAACCCCTGAAGCCTGGAACAGTGCACCCTACATCCTGAATGCAAAGCCCTACTTTAACTTGAAAATCAAGTAATAGACTAGGGAAATGAGCAAATAACAGAAAAAAATACTGACCTAGAAAATTACTATGGTGACAAGGAAGATCAAAAGACACCCTAAAAAGATAACAAAGCCAAAGCTTCTACACCCAAAGCCTTCATGAAAAATATGAATTGGTTTCAGGCCATGGAAGATCTTAAAAAGGATTTTGAAAATCAGGTAAGAGAAGTAGAGGAAAATTTTGGAAGAGAAATGAGAGTGATACAAGAAAATCATGAAAAACAAGTCAATAGGTTAGTAAAGGAGACACAAAAAAATACTGAAGAAATTAACACCTTAAAAAAACAAAGTCAAATGGTTAAAAAAAAAAAAAAAAAGGAAAAAAGTTATTGAGGAGAAGAATGCCTTAAAAAGCAGAATTGGTCAAATGGGGGGGGGGGGGCGGGCAGGGAAATCTACTGAAGAAAACAACTCCTTTAAAAGTAAAGGAAAAGAAGGGACCAAGACTCACTGGAGAAAATAATTCCTTAAAAATTAAAATTGAGCTGATGGAAGCTAATGATTTTATTCAAAATCAAGAAACAATAAACCATATCAAAAGAATGAAAAATAGAAGGCAATGTGAAATGTTTTATTGGAAAAACAACTAACCTGGGAAATAGATACAGGAGAGATATTTTTAAAATTATTGGACTACCTGAAAGCCATGATGAAAAACAAAACACACAGACAAACCTAGACATCTTTTAAGAAATCATCAAGAACACAAAGGCATTAGAGATGGGAGGAGAGTTGGTAGTTCTGAACACCTATTCACATCGGGAATGGCAACATTATATATATATATATATATATATATATATATATATATATATATATAT
>JAJPUD010000503.1:575008-596096 GCA_023553655.1 Myrmecobius fasciatus
ATATATATATATATATATATATATATATATATATATATATATATATACATATATATATACCATGAAGGGTATAGCACCCTCCAAAATCTATAAAGAAATAAGGGAGGAGAGATGAATGGATGAGAAAACAAAGGGTGAGGGAAGAAGACAAGGACAGGATCCCTGGGGAGAGGGAGGTTGAGTAATATTAAGCCAAGTTATGAAGCAGAATTTAATGAAAGAGTCAGCAGGAATAGGAAAGATGTGTGTGTATCTGGGGTGGGTATGTGTGTGAATGTGTATATGTATGTATGTAACTAAATATTTATATATAAATATATCTTTTCTTAACTGTAGCTTGGGGGTGGCAGGGGGATGAAAAGGAGATATGTGTGTATCTATGTATGTTTGTATGTATGTATATATCTATATATATATATATATATATCCTTTCTTAATAGTAGTCTGCTTGGGAGTGAGGGGGGATGAAAAGGAGATATGTGTGTATCTATGTATGTTTGTATGTATGTATATATCTATCTATCTATATATATATATATCCTTTCTTAATAGTAGTCTGCTTGGGAGTGAGGGGGGATGAAAGTGAGGAAAAAAGAATAATGTAAAAAAAGTGTGCAACAGAGAACAAAAGAATAATATACAAGGAAGTAAAGATAGACACTCATGAATATAATTTCTTTTACTAATATATATACTTTCTTAAATTAGTATTTGCTATTATATATTTTTAATCCTCCCTGATGTTCTGCTGGGCATATGGCAATGTACTCTTTTGTTTTGTTTCATTTTATTTGTGTTGATTTTCCATTTTTCTTTTCTCTTATTCTGTTTCTTCAAAATAAAATATTAAAAAGAAATAATAAAAAAAAGAAATTATCAAGGAAAACTTCCCTGATATTCTAGAAGCAGAGGGTAAAATAGACACTGAAATAATTCACCAATCACCTTCTAAAAGAGATTCATAACTAAAAACTCCCAATAATATTATAGCCAAATTTCTGAGCTCCCAGAAAGGAGAAAATATTGCAAGAAGCCAGAAAGAAACAAATTAGTATTCTGGAGCCACAGTCAGGATAACACAAGATTTAGCAGCTTCTACATTAAAGGATGGAAGGTGTTAGAATATGATATTCTGGAAACCATAGGAGTTAAGGTTACAACCAAAAATCACCTACCCAGCAAAACTGAGTATAATTCTTCAGGGGAGAAACTGGATATTCAATGAAATAAAAGACTTTCAAGCATTCTTAATAAAAGGACCAGAGCTGAATAGAAAATTTGACTTTCAAATACCAGATTCCAGAAAAGCATAAAAGGTAAACAAGAAAGGGAAATAATAAGGAATTTAATAGGGTTAATTTTTATACTCCTACATGGGAAGATGATAGTTGTAATTCATAAGAACTTTATCCTTATTAGAAAAGTTAGAAGGAGTAAAGACAGAGGGCATAGATATTAATTGAATTTGAAGAGACGATATCTAAAAAAATAAAATTAAAGGGTGAGAGAGAAATGTACTGGGAGAAAGGGAAAGGAAAAGAGAGAGAATGAGGTAAATTATTGCACATAAAAGAGGCATGAAAAAGCTTTTACAGTGGAAAGAAAAAAAGGAGAGTGAGTTAACCTTATTCTCATCTAAATTGGCTCAAAGTGGAATAACATACACATTCAAATGATTATAAAAATCTATCTTACCCCACAGGAAAGTAAGAGGGGAATAGGATAAAGGGGAGGGGGAATAGAAGAAAGACTAAATTAGAAGAGAAGAAGAAGCAAAACACTTTTGAAGAGGGAGAGAATGAAAGGAGAGAGAGAATAAAATAAAAAGGAGGGAAATACAGTTAACAAGAGTAATTGTGGGGGGGGGAATTGTAGCAAGTATTTCTAATAAAAATCTCATTTCTCAAACACATAAGGAACTGAATCAAATTTATAAAAATAAGAACCATTTCCTAGTTGATAAATGATCAAAAGATAAAGCCATATTAAAAAATGTTCCAATTTACTATTGATTAAAGAAATGCAAATTAAAACAATTCCGAAGAACTACCACATACCTATTATATTATATAATTTATATAAATATAAATATAGATATATATTAGGACAGAAAAGGGAAATTATAAATTCTAGAGGGGATGTGGGAAAAGTGAAACATTAATGCATTGTTGGTGGAATTGTGAACTGATTCAACCATTTTGCAGAGTAATTTGGAACTCTCCCCAAAGGGTTATAAAACTATGCATACTTTTTGACCTAGCAATGCCACTACTAGGTCTGTATCTCAAAAGAGATTAAAAAATAAAAAAGAAAAGGATCTATATATGTATATTATATATGTATACATACATACATACACACACACACACACACACACACACACACACACACATATATATTGCAGCTCTTTTCTAGGGGCATTTGGAATGGAATTGGAAATTGAAGGGATGTCCATCAACTGGGGAAATAGCTAAATAATTTGAGGTATGTAATTATGATGGAACTGAAGTATTGTCCTTTGTTTTCAAAGAGGACTAAAATGACATCCCTATGTTAGAGTCAAGTTATAGAGTGTCCAACTGTGGCTGATCAGACTAATACAAGCTTGGAATGCTCTGCCACAAGTTGGAACAAATGGTCCATCTGGATGTTTGAGATGACTTTTCTAATTTTGTGCATTTCATGTTTCCATTGGGCTCATTCAATTCTGCTTTGCTCCTAGAGCCCAGCACCTTCTTTGATGAGGGCACACTGTACTGGGCAGTCCTGTGCCAATATCTCCCATGTCATACAATCGATTCTAAAATTCTTTTTTTCCCCAAAAAAATTTGTTTATTCCGTGATCACCAAGAAAATGTTCCATGGAAATTGTCAGCAAATGCACTACAGATCTCTGTTATTTTCAGAAACAGTATTTTTAGTCAGATTATATCTTCCTATAGAGAATCCAAGAGAGTTCTGGGCTACTCTTGCAGTAAAAAACAATACTTGGTCAACCTTAATTTCATTTTATTCAGTGAAGAAAAATATTTCAATCTTTACTCTAAATTCTTTTTTTGTTTTTTCTTTATTAAAGCTTTTTATTTTTCAAAACACATGCATAGACAATTATTCAACATTAACCCTTGCAAAACCTTGTGTTCCAATTCTCTCCCCCCTTTCTCTTACCCCCCTCCCCTAGATGGCAAATAGTCCAATATATGTTAAACATGGTAGGAATATATGTTAAATCCAATATATGCATACATATTTATACAATTATCTTACTGTACAAGAAAAATCAAATTAAACCAGAAAAAAAAGAGAAGCAAAATAAAATGCAAGCAAACAACAACAAAAAGAGTGAAAATGCTATGCTGTGAATCACATTCAGTTCCCACAATCCTCTCTCTGGGTATAGGTGGCTCTCTTCATCACTAAACAATTGGAACTGGGCTGAAACATCTCATTGCTGAAGAGAGACCCCTCTATCAGCAATTCTAAAGTTCTTAAGCCACACCTTGAGGGTGTCCTTGTATCACTTTTTCTGACCACCTTGTGAGCACTTGCCCTGAGTGACTTCTCCATAAAACAATTTTTTGGGCAAGTGTATTTTTGGCATTTGAACTATGTTGTGCAGTCCACAGTAGAGTTGGAATGCTTAGCAGTTTAGTTTGAGAAAGGATCTGTGTCTGGTGTCTTATCCTGCCGGGCGATCTTCAGAATCTTCTTAAGACAACTCCTGTTTCCTGCCATGGCACTGATATACTGTCCAAGTTTCACAGCCATACAACAATGAGAACAGCACAGTGGCTCTGTAGACCTTCAGTGTAGTAGTCAATCTCTCCCACACTTTCCTTCAGAACTTCCCAAACTCTGAGCTAGCTCTGGCAGTGCATGTGTCAATCTCATTATCAATATGGACATCCCTGGAAAGTATACTGCCAAAGTAAGTGAACTTATCCACACGGATGGTGTGGTGCTAGCTGATGGAGGACCTTATTTTCTTGGTCTTAATTATTAGGCCAAAATTAGCACAAGCAGAAGAATTGTTCCATACTTTGTTGTCTCTCTGCTTCAGAGGTTGCATTGAGTGCACAATCATCTGCAAACAAAAATTAAGCACCAACTATTATCTATAAGAAATGATGAGCAGAATGCTCTCAAAAAAATAATGAAAGATTTTCATGAGCTGAAGCAAAGTGAAATATATTGTGTACAAAGTAACATCAATATTGTAAGATGATCAACTATGAATAACAGAACTATTTTTAGCAATACAATGATTCAAGGCAGCTCTGAAAGATTTATGTTGAAAAATTCTATCCATGCTCAGAGAAAGAGTTGATGATGTCTGAATGCAGATTGAAGCATCCTTTTTTGGGGGGTTTCTTTGGTATTTTGGGGGGTGGGGTCTGTTTTCTTTCACAACATGACTGTCATGGAAATGTTTTGTATGACTACACATGTTTAATCTATATTGTACTGCTTGTATCCTCAATGGGGGAGGGGAAAGGAAAGAAGGAAAAGAATCTGGAATTCAAAGCTTTAAAAATGAATGTTAAAAATTGTTTTTACATGTATCTGGGGGAAAGTAAATTTTTTTTTTAAATATAGTGGGTTCTTGGCCCAAAAGTTTGGATCTTTGGGTTTATGAAATATTAACATTACCATGGTCATTTACTTTGGTACATTACATACCTTATATATTTCACTGATCCACCACCCTATTTTTGAAGTAGTAAGAGATTGTTTTGATGATTACTGCTTTGTAATGTATGTAGTTTGAAATCTGTTACTGCTAGGCTGCCTTCCCTCACAATTTTTTCATTGATTCCTTGATTTCATTGACTGACATTTTTGACCTTTTGTTCTTTCAGATAAATTTTGCTACTATTTTTTTTTTTAGTCTGTAAATAGTCACTTGGTAGTTTGATTGTTACAGTACTAAACAAGTAAATTAGCATAGGTAGGCCAAAAAAATGGCCATTTTTATTATATTGGCTTAGCATATCCATGAGCAACTAATATTTCCCCAATTATTTAGATATGTCTTTATTTCTGTGGTGTTTTTACTTGTATTCTCTGGGGTTACCTTAGCAGAGAGATTCCCAAATATTTTGTATTTTGTGCAATTATTCTAAGTGTAATTTTTTTCAATCTCTTCCTGCTAAGTTTTGTTGGCAATATATAGAAATGCTGTTGATTTATGTGGGTTTATTTTATATGCTACAACTTTGCTAACATTGTTAATTGTTTCAGCTAGTTTTTTAGCTGATTCTCTAGTATTCTCTTATCTTTGTCAAGAAAACCCCAAATGGGGTCACGAAGAATCGGAAACCACTGACAACAATAATTAAATGCATTTACCTTTTCCTGAGTCAACTATTTTTCTTTTTCCATTTTAACACCTGAAAGTCCTGGGGCAGAAGATGTTTTTAAGCACTAAGAAAATCCCCCAGAGTTCACCAAGCAAACAAAGGATGTCCCATTAACAATAAATATCAAGTAAAACTCCTCAAAGTATGGTATCCCCTCCAACATTTTTACAAAACATCCCAATCACCTCCTTCCATTCTCTCAAATTTCATTTCTATTATCCCCAACTGGGTACAGATAGGATGTTAGTTTTGATTGCCCACTCCAAGGTATGGTAGGGGAGAAGCGCCACATGGCAGATGGTTCTTCTCACATTCCCCTTTGAATAACTTAGAGTATGTCACCTTGTCCCACTGGCATTCCATGCAATAGCTCTGAAAATATTCTTTGCTTTTACAAAAGAAGCACAACTGGTCTCTCCCTTTTTTTTTTTTTTTTTTAAATTAAATCTCCTCTCCTGGCCCTTTTACCTTTTTCTATTTTCCTGTATCTTCTCTTTCATGGCTATCACTGAAATTTTCACTTTCCTAACCTTATCTTTTCTTTCTTAAATTCTTTCTCCTTTTGTCTTTCAAACACATGCTGTCAAGTTCCCCTGAGTTCATTATAGTTTTCACATGCCAACCCAGGCAGAACTTCAGACTGATTAACCTAAGTTGGAGCGATTGCTTTTAGATCACAATCATTCCATTGCCACATTAGGATGCCTCCTGGTTGAAGGGACATGTACTCTCTGATTCTTCTTTGACTGTTTCTTTCAAAAATGGCTGCTATAGCTTTTATTTCTGAAGGGTAAAAATCCAGACTGCATGGATATGATAAAGAAGGGCAGTCTTGGTTCGAAAGTCCTGATGGAATGAATAGACCCTAACATAAGGCCATGTCCCTAGCAGTAACTCAGTGTCTAGCTGGGTTCCAGGGAGGGATACTGACAGAAATATTTTGTCCCTAAATGGCCTTTGTGGAATTTCTTTTTTCTTTTCTTTTTCTTCTTCTTCTTTTTTTTTTTTTTCACTGAGGCATTTGGGGTTAAGTGACTTGCCCAGGGTCACACAGCTAGGAAGTGTTCTTTGTAGAATTTCTTGCAATGACAGGATTATTTTGTACCAAGGACCACAGTGATTATATACAATCAGGAGGCCAAGCTATAGATCCAACACCCAGATATAAATACTCCTTAATCATCAGTTGGTTTTCTGAGACAAGCAAGTCCTCCTTTTCCCATATCTTGCTTTGACTCCTTTCTTTTAACAAGTCCTCCTTAGTAAATAGTAAATAGGGAGTTCTACTAGGGAACTTTGCCCACCTTGGGCATCATAATAAAGCTTTTGCACTTTGACTGGAAGATGACCTGAGCCTGTGAATTCTTTCTGGACAACCCCTCACCTTTGTGACTTCTTGTTCCTCATCAGTCCCACTCTACAGGACCAATAATCCATTAGTTTTGGTTCTAGAATTACAAGTCTGTTTTTGTTTGTTTGTTTGTTTGGCTGAGGCAATTGGGGTTAAGTGACTTGCCCGGGGTCATACAGCTAGGAAATGCTAAGTGTCTGAGACCAGATTTAAACTCAGTTCCTCCGGAATTCAGGGCTGGTGCTCTATCCACTTCACCACCTAGCTGCCCCCTCCAGTCTGATTTTTTAGCATACACAGATCTCATAATTTATTTGACCAAATTTATTTCCTACAATTATCCAAGTACTAATTTCAATCTAAACAAGTCATAATTGTACAAAGTCAGCTATTTGTGCTGATTCAGTCAGAGTAACTCCATTTTAAAACATTGCTTAGATTTTGGGTCTAAAGTAGCCTGTATAAGGTGACAATGTGCATGTTCACTAATTCTGTCTCTCCATGATACTGTAATAAGGGAGAAACTGAGGAGGTATTAATCCCATCTCCTCATAATTAAATATACCAATACCAGAAGGAACTCAGGGCAACTAGGTAGTGCAGTGGATAAAGTGTCTAACTTTAGGTCTAAAGTCAGGAAAACTCATCTTCATGTGTTCAGATCTGACCTCAGATACTTATTAGCTGTGTGAACATGGGCAAATCACTCAACCCTTTTTGCCTTAGTTTCCTCATCTGTAAAAATGAAGTGGAGAAAGAAATGGCAAACTACTCCAGTAACTTTGCCAAGAAAACCCCACTAGGAATCAAGAAACACTGGACAGGACTGAATAACAATCAAAATATTTTTGTCCTTATATGGAAATTGTTTTCTATGAAAAGTAGAATATATTTGAACCAAGACTTGGCCCCACCCAACATTTCTGCCTCCTGTGTGCTACAATAAATTTTTGTTTTACTTCCTGAGTTTGCCCTAATTAATCTGGACAAGGTCAAAATAGAGATTTCTCTTAACTCTTTCCACTAAATACCAGTGCCACAATGAACATATAACAATTATGAAAGAAAATCTATTTATCCAATCTGGTAGCAAAACATAAATTAAATAAGGTATAAATAGGAAAATTATTAAACAATACATAATGGAGGAGATCTTCCACTAGGAGCAAGATAACTCAGTTTAACCAAGAAAGAAAATTCTACATTTCACCCAAAAGAAAGTTCTTCAAAGTTGAGAATAGAGACAGGATGGAGTTTACCAGCTTCACTTTTGCCTTCCCAGTCTTTTTTTAGAAGTGGATTTGACCTTTTCCATCTTTCCTCTTTAAAGAGTCCCTAAGAAGACTTGAAGCTTAAAGAGACCCAAAAAATTCTCAAGTCTGGAGCTTTCCAGCTCTCACCAACAATGCCCTGTCTTTCAGGACAGGATATTCATCTCCACCAAAAAGGAGAAAATTGCGTACCAATGGGTTCTGGAACAGAAGTTATACCTGTTAACCTGTCCTTCGTCCACATTTCCCTATATCTACTGAGGATACCATCATCATACCTGTTCCACAGGTTTATAAACTTAGTCATTCTGTATTTTTTACCTTTTTGCCTTTTTATTTCCCTCATCTTTCATACTTAAGAAGTTGTGGGGCAGCTAGGTGGCGCAGTGGTTAGACCACCAGCCCTGAAGTCAGGAGGACCTGAGTTCAAATCTGGTCTCAGACATTTAACATTCCCTAGCTGTGTGACCCTGGGCAAGTTACTTAACCCCAATTGCCTCAGCAAAAAGCAAAAAAAAAAAAAAAAAAAAAAAGAAGTTGTGAGGTTCTGTCAATTCTACCTCTCCATTTCTTATATCCATCCTCTTCTTTCCCTGCCAGAATAACTACCTTGGCTTAAACCTTCATCATTTCCCAGGGGGACTATTGTAATAGCCTCTTCATATGGCTTCTCTCTGCCTTTAGTTTATTTTTTCTCTTATCAGATACCAAAATAGGGTTCATATGGATCAGATCTAACCATGTTAGTCCACCACTCAGAAGTCTTCAATCACCCTATTGCCTCCAAGATAAAATAATAATAAGCCAACAGGCATTTATTAAGTGCTTACTATGTACCAGATAGTGTGTTAAGGACTAAGGAATTCAAAGACTATCTTCTCAATGAGTTCACATTGGAATGAGGAAAACAAGATGGCAAAGAAGAAAGAAAATAAACATGTAATAAATGTTGAGTATATTTTAGGTACTCCACCAAAAGTTTTACTTTTGATGACCACCTCCCCCAAACAGTCCTCCCCCCTTTACAGCCACTCCCCTTTATTATTCCTTTCCCCTGAGTCTTCTATTTTCCCTTCTATTAGTCTATCCCTTTCTTTTCCTTCTTTCCCTCCCACTTCCCTATAAGGAGGGACAAGTTTTTCTGTGAAACCAAATGTGTCTGATATACTCTTTTAGAGCCCAATCTGATGAGAGTAAGATTTACACAATTCTCATCTACCTCCCTTTTTTCCCTCAATTATATTAGGTTTTCTTTGCCTCTTCATAAGATTTTACCTTATTTTTACCTCCTTTTTTTAAACCTTATTTTACCACCTTTTCCCTCTTTTTCCCAGTATGATAGCCTTTCCACCTCTAGTTTCTTTTTCATATTATCAAAGTAATATCAAATTATACCCCCATTCTTTAAGTATACTCATAGTAAAAAATATAGTTCTCAAGAGTTCTTTCCTTTTTATGCTTCTCTTGAGTTGTGTGTTTGGAGGCCAAATTTTCTGTTCAGATCTGGTCTTTTCATTAGAAATAGGTGAAATTCACCTATATCATTAAATATCCATCTTCTTCCCTGGAGGATAATGCTCATTCTAGCTGGATAGATTATTCTTGGCTGTAATCCAAATTCCTTTGCCTTTCTGAAATATCTGGTTCCAGGCCCTTCTATCCTTCAATGTGGAGGCGGACAGATCGTGTGTGATTCTAATTACAGTTCCTCAGTATTTGAATTGTTTCTTTCTAGCTGCTAGCAATATCTTTTCTTTGGTGTGATAGTCCTGAAATTTAGCCACGATATTCCTTGGGGATTTAATTTTGAGGTCTCAGGAGGTGATCAGTGAATTCTTTCAATGGTGATTTTGCCTTCTGATTCTAAAACATCAGGGCAGTTTTCTTTTAAGATTTCCTGGAAGATAGTGTTTAGATTCTTTTTTTCCTCATGGCTTTCAGGAAGTCCAATAATCCTTAGACTGTCTCTCCTAGATCTATTTTCCAAGTCAGTTGTTTTTCCTAGGAGATATTTCATATTTTCTTCTATTTTTTCATTTTTTTTGTTTTTGTTTGACTGATTCTTGAAGTTTTATTGAGTCATTCACTTCCATTTGTTCGATTCTATTTTTTTTTTTTTGTTGAAGCAATTGAGGTTAAGTGACTTGACCAGGGTCACACAGTTAGGGAATGTTAAGTGTCTGAGACCAGATTTGAACTCAGGTCCTCCTAACTTCAGGGCTGGTGCTTTATCCACTGTGCTACCTAGTTGCCCCTCAATTCTAATTTTTAATGTATTATTTTCTTCAGTTACCTTTTTTAGCTCCTTTTGTAACTGGCCAATTTGTTCATTGCATACTTTTTCCACTTCACCTGTCCTGTCTTCTGGAGCTGCATCCAGCAAACTGCTTGAGACTCTGCCCGACTAAAACAGACCTGCACTGGAGCTTTTCCAAGGTACCTTCTGCAAGGAATGTTTCGTAGTCCAAGTATTTGTGGGTTCTTTGACTTAAAAATCAGTTCAGAGGCTTAATCTGCTGTTGGTTTGAGAGGTCAGAGGAGGACACAGAGAGTCATGTCTTCACTCTGTCATCTTGGCTCCGCCTCTCCTCTGCCAAAAGTTTTAAAGACATTACCTCATTACCACTACACATCTCTCAGATTGGCTAAGATGACAGGAAAAGATAATGACAAATGTTGGAGGGGATGTGGGAAAACTGGAACACTGATACATTGTTGGTGGAACTGTGAACTGATCCAATCATTTTGGAGAGCAATTTGAAACTATGCTCAAAAAGTTATCAAACTGTGCATACCCTTTGACCCAGCAGTGTTTCTATTGGGCTTATATCCCAAAGAGATCTTAGAGGAGGGAAAGGGAACCACACGTGCAAGAATGTTTGTGGCAGCCCTTTTTGTAGTGGCTAGAAACTGGAAACTGAATGGATGCCCATCAACTGGGGAATGGCTGAATAAGTATGGTTTATGAATGTTATGGAATATTATTGTTCTGTAAGAAATGACCAACAGGATGAATTCAGAGAAGCTTAGAGAGATTTACATGAACTGATGCTGAGTGAAATGAGCAGAACCAGGAGATCATTGTACATGGCAAAAAGATTATCTGATGATCAGTTCTGATGGACGTAGCTCTTTTCAACAACGAGATGATTGAGGTCATTTCCAATGATCTTGTGATGAAGAGAGCCATCTACACCCAGAGAAAGGTCTGTGGGAAATGAGTGTGTTTCAGAACATTGCAGTTTCACTCTTTTTGTTGTTGTTTGCTTACATTTTATTTTCTTTCTCATTTTTTTCCTGTTTGATTTGATTTATCTTGCAGCAAGATAATTGTATAAATATGTATGCATATTTAACATATTTCTACTATATATAGGATTACTTGCCGTCTAGGGAAGGGAGTGGGGAAAGAGAGGAGGAAATTGAAACACAAGGTTTTGCAAGGATTAATGTTAAAAAATTATCCTGCATATGTTTTGACAATAAAAAGCTTTAATTAAAAAAAAGATATTATCTCATTTGATCCTCACAACAGCCTTGTGAAATTGATGTTATTAGGGTCCCCCTTTTATAGTAGAAAACAGACTGAGAGTCATACAACTAGTAAGTATCTGAAGTTGACTTAGATCTTCCTGGGTCCAGACCCAGTGCTCTATCCATTGTGCCATTAACCACTAGCTTCACATTATGTACAAAATTGTACATAAAAGATATAAATTGAGTAGAGGTAATTTCAAAGTAATCATAATCACTGTTAATACATTGACTGAAAATTACAATGAAATTCAGTGTAATTTTTAGTCCAAGTATTATCAGTGATTATGATTGTAAAAGTCTTCCTCCAGAAAAATGATATTTTTAACTGAGCCTAACTGAGAAGAAAGTTAGAGAATCCAGGAGTCAAAGGTAAAGAGGGAAAACAATCAGAATAGCCAGTGAAAAGGTCTGGAGTCAAGAGGTAGAATATTGTGTTTAAGAAATAAGAAGGCCAGTGGAGCTGAATCATAGAATACATAGAGGAAATAATGTGTGAGAAGACTAGACAGGTAAGAAAGGCCCAGACTATGAAAGGCATTAAAAGCCAAACAGGAGTTTACATTTGATCCCAGAGGTAAGAGGGAGCCATTGAAGTTTATTGAGGAAGGGAGTGACATGATCAGAGCTACACTCTAGGAAAATCACTTTGGCAGGCAGCTAAGTGAAGGATGGCTTAGAGAAGAAAGAAATTTGAGGCAGGAAGACCAGTCAACGGATAGTAGATCTTCTAGGTGCAAGATGATCAGGGCCCACACTCCAATGGGAGCTGTGTGAGTGGATGGAAAGGAAAGTATTCAGATGTTGTGAAGGAAGAAAGGAAAAAATGTGATAATAGACTGGATATATGAAGTGAGTGAAAGTGAGGAGCCATGGTTGTCATTGAGGTTTTAAGGGGAATGACCTTAAGAAGGATGGTCCTCAATAGTAACAGGAAAGTTGGAAAAATAGAGGGATATTATGAGAAAATGTTTTCTCCTTGGGGCATGTTGAATTTGAGTTGTCTACAGAATAGCCAGTTAAAAGTGTGTAGTAAGTAGCTGATGATGAAAGACTGGAGTTTGGGAGAAGTTAAAAAGGCTCAAGAAACATAATTTCTTAGTAACTGCTTAATCATTTTATTAATAAAGCCTACACATTTATTAATGGCTGTTGCTCTAAGATCTCAGAAAATCATGGCAGGCTCACAGTTTATATAGGCTTCAAAGAGTGGGTGTTCCCTAGGTGGGAATCAATCCAAATTGGTTAACAATTAACAAGAGAATGATTATTAGGAGGGGTTGTGATATCATCCTTGGGCAGAAAGATTTCTGTACCCATACTGCCCCCAGCCTTGGGAAATTTAGACAAAAGTGTCTGTCTCCACGGGATTTAGAAAAGTCTTGTCTCCACCCAAGCTTGATTGAATGGAATTCACCTTATATTAGAGATTCCTTGTAAGGGTGGGGTCAGAAAGAGAAAGTTAACTCTACCTCCAGAGACTGAAGTCTTGAAAATAGAAAAAGAAGTTCTGAATCTCCCCAAATCAATAGTTAAATTCTTTCAGTTAAAAGCCATGAGGGCTGGATCCACAAAGAGATGATAATTGAACTAATGGGAACTAATGATATCATCAAATAAAATAATGCAAAGAATATCGGAAGAAGCCACTCACATTTAGTGGACTTGACCTAGAGGAAGCTCCAGCAGAGGAAGCTGAGAAGTAGTCAGACAAATAGGAAAGAATACTGGGAAGAGAGCAATATCACAAAAATCTAGAGAGAAGAGAGTATCCAGAAAAAAAGGTGAGTATTCAGACAGGTCAAAAAGGACAAGGATAGAGAAAGGCCATTAGATTTAGCAATTAAGAGAGCAGTGGTAATGTTGAAAAGAACAATTTCAGTAGAAAAACGAGGTAGGAAGCTGCTTTACAGACAGTCTAGAAGAGAATGAAAGGAGAGGAAATGAAGATACCTAAAATACATATCTCACTCAAGGAGTTTAGCTGAGAAGGGAAGGAAAGAAATTCTATAGTGTGATAGGTAGCAGGGATTTATAGGATTCAGTGACAGTTCATAGTGTAAAATGTACCCATAATATAGGCTTATTGCTTTTAGCTTTTATCAAGTCCCCAAATGGGAAGCCCCAAAAATGAGAAAATAAGACAGGAAACATGGTCACTCTATGCAATTTTTTGAGCTATGTCATATAGAAGGGTTATTTAACATACTATATTGTTGTTCAGTCATTCAGTCATGTCTGACTCTTTGTGACCCCATGGATCATGGCATGTCAGGACCTTCAATCCTTCACTATTTTTCTAAGTCCATCTAAATTCATGTTTCTTGTTTCCATCTCATCCTCTGCCATCTCCTTCTCTCTTTGCCTTCAATCTTCCCCAGCATTAAGGTCTTTTCCAATGAGTCCCTTTTTCTCATTATATGACCAAAATATTTAAGCTGCAACTTCAGTGTTTAACCTTCCAGTGAATAGCTGAATTATTTAAGTATTGACTGATTTGCATAAAGGAAGGAAAGGGCCCCACGTGCAAGAATGTTTGTGGCAGCCCTTTTTTGTAGTGGCTAGAAACTGGAAATTGAAAGGATGCCCATCAATTGGAGAGTGGCTGAATAAATTATGGTATATGAATGTTATGGAATATTATTGCTCTGTAAGAAATGACCAGCAGGACGATTTCAGAGAGGCCTGGAGAGACTTGCATGAACTGATGCTGAGTGAAATGAGCAGAACCAGGAGATCATTATACACGGCAACAACAAGAATATATGATGATCAATTCTGATGGATATGGCTCTCTGCAACAATGAAATGTTTCAAACCACTTCCAATTGTTCAGTGAAGAAAGCCATATACACCCAGAGAGAGGGATGTGAAATGTGGACCACAACATAACATTTTCATGCTCTTGATTGATGTTTGCTTGCATTGTGTTTCCTTTATCTGATTTTTCTTTCTTGTAGATACGATTTTTCTTGCACAACAATAAGTGTAGAAATATGTATACATATATTCAATTTGTCAAGTATTTTAACATAATTAACATGTAGTGGATATCCTGCCGTCTAGGGGAGGGGTAGGGAGTAGGGAGGAAAAATTTGTAACAGAAAGCTTTGTAAGGGTTAATGTTGAAGAATTACCCATACATATGTTTTGCAAAAAAAAAAAAAAGTATTGACTGATTTGATCTCCTTGCTGTGTAAGGGACTGTCATGTCTTCTCCAGCACCATAATTTGAAAGCATAGATTCTGGCATGTTTAGCTTTTGTTATAGTCCAGGCATACATTACTACTGAAAAAAAAAATATAGCTTTGACTATATGGACCTTTGTCAGCAAGTTATTGTCCTGTATTTTCATATGCTGTCCACATTTTCCAGAGCTTTCTTTCTAAAGAGCAAGCATCTTTTAATTTCATCACTGCAGTTGTCTCTGCTTCCATTTCTTTTGCTTCTATTTGCCAGGAAGTCATGGTACCAGTTACCAGGATCTTAGCTTTCTTGATGTTAAGCTTCAAGCCAGCTCTTACACTCTTTCACTCTCATCAAGCTATTTTTAATTCCTTTTAATTTTCTGCCATCAGAGTGGTATCATCTGTATATCTGAGATTGTTGATATTTCTCCCAGCAGCCTTAATTCCAACTTTTGATTCAGCCAGCCTGGTTGAATCATTTCCCATGTTGTATTCTGCATATAAGTTAAATAACTAAGATGAAAACATACAGCCTTGTTGTACTTCTTTTCCAATCTTAAAGTAGTCAGCTGTTGCATCTGTTGCTTCTTGGCTCACATACAGATTCCTCATGAGACAAGTAAGATGATCTGGTACCCGCATCTCTTTGATGACTTGCCACATTTTGTTGTGATCCACACATTAAAGGTTTTGGTGTGGCTGATGAAACAGAAGTAGATGTTTTCCTGGAACTCCTTTGCTTTCTCTATAATCCAGCAAATGTTGGCAATTTGGTCTCTAGTTCCTC
This sequence comes from Myrmecobius fasciatus, assembly GCA_023553655.1. NCBI lineage: Eukaryota > Metazoa > Chordata > Mammalia > Dasyuromorphia > Myrmecobiidae > Myrmecobius > Myrmecobius fasciatus. The sequence goes on from JAJPUD010000503.1 coordinate 590,501, forward strand.
TCTCTTTGAAAACCACCCTGCTCTTCTGTAATTCTTGGTTCACATATTGCTGAAACCTAGCTTGCAGAATCTTAAGCATAACCTTGCCAGCATATGAAATGTGTGCAGTTGTTTGGTAATCTGAGCATTCTTTGCCATTACCCTTCTTTAGTCGTGGAATGTAAATGAATTTTTTCCAACCCAGTGACCACTATTGAGTTTTCCAAATTTGCTGACATATTGAGTGCAACATCTTAACAGCATCATTTTTTAGTATTTTAAATCATACAACTGAAATTCCATCACTTCCACCAGCCTTATTGTTAGCAATAATTATAGAGATTAAAGTAGAAGAGTTGATACATGATTTTTTATTCCCAGAGGATAATGCATTCAATGCAGCCTCCAAAGCTGAGATGCCACAAAGTATGGATTGGTTCTCTGCTACTTGTGTTAAATTTGGCTTAACAATTAACAAGAAAACACAGGTACTCCATCAGCCAGCAACAAACCATTCACATGTGGAATCATCAGTTATGGCAAATGGTGAAATTTTGAATGCTGGGGATAAGTTCACTTACTTTGGCAGAATACTTTCCAATGTCCACATTGATAATGAGATTGACACATGCACTGCCAGAGCTGGCTCAGTTTTGGGGAATCTTCAAAGGAAAATGTGGAAAAGGAGCGATATTAGACCATCTACCAAACTGAAGGTCTGCAGATGCTAATCTCATTGTTGTGTGCCTGTGAAACCTGGATAGTTTACCAGTGTCATGGCAGGAAACTGAATCACTTCCATTTGAATTATCTTAGGAGGATTCTGAAAATCCCCTGGCAGAATAAAGTACCGGACACTGAGGTCCTTTTTTGAACTAAACTGCCAAGCATTCAAATTGTACGGCAGAGAGTACAATACCAATGGGCTGGCCATATTGTTTGAACATATGCTTGCCTAAAAGACTGTTTTATGGAGAACTCACGCAAGATAAAAGTAAGTTTCTAGCCAAGAAAAGGAGCAATAGAAGGAAGTCACAAAAAGCTAAATTTCTGCTTTATGTACATGTAACAAATGTAGCAATGTAGCTATTATCACAACTCCCACTTGCCCTGATGAGTGGTCCCCACACCTCAACTAATTGTTCCTTTTGGAGGGAGTATGAGAGGGAGAGGAAGGATGTCTTTCTAGTCCTATAGCTCACTATATGCTACCAGTGTGATTTCTTTGAAAACTATCCATTGGCAATCAACTAACCCACCTTAAGCAACTTTTAGAAAAGGGTATTTACTCAGATGATACAGAAAGAAAACTGATAGGAAATACTGCCCCAAAAGTCTGTGATGCCTTCCTTCCCCACCAACATACACAGAATCCTAGGAAAACTGGGCTCAATCTTAGGGAACACTCCTAGCATGGGGTAACACATAACACAGCTGCTGGTTGCTAGAAGTCCTTTTCTACCATATGTGGGTCCTCAAGAAGTTTCCCTAAGACATAGTGTAGTTTCTTTGCTGAGATCCTTGCAGATCCATGAATATGCATCTAGTCTGTCTCTGGTTTCCAATTAAAAAATTGTCCTGCTTTGAGTTGATCTCCAGATGCCTCTAGAAAAATCCCACTCCTCCAGACCTTTGAGGCTCACAAGGTCCTTCTCCATCTAAAAGGGGGAAAAGAGGAGAAAAAAACCTAGACTGAAGTTAAAGTCAAGACCTCCCTTTCTCCCTCCCCACACTGTCTTCCTCAAGAGTTTTACTGAAATGGGACTCTTGATCCAATCTCTGGAGTAATTTCAGTTCTCAACTAGAATAATATTTTGAGAAGACTCCTAGAATATGAGCAAATTTCCTCAGCTTCCCTGATACCTGTGCAAAGTCACTCTAGACATTTCTGTTCCATGGGACTACTTCAACTGGTTACAAAGATATTTGGGAGAAAGGACTTCAGGACAGGTCAAGAGAGGTTTGGTGCAAATTTTTAAGCCCTGGGACATGGACAGGGAAATCACACCCCTTATCATGATCCTTGACTTCTAGAGCTTATACCTCTAGATTGCTAAGAGTAGACCTAGCCTGGTAAGATCGAATTTCTTTCTATCTTTGATTGAGCCAAGATTTTATCTCATTTACAGCTGAACTCATGCATACTTTGGCATATTCCTAAATTCTAATACATGTTATTTCTCTTTTATGTTTACTGATTGATTTAGATAAATGAATTTATTCATTCTTTATTTGTGATTGTTTTTGTGTAACCAGCATTTCCAGGAGGGAGCAAAGTTGTTGGTGCAGGTGCAGTCCATCTTATACTCTACAAGACTGGGCCAAACTTCAGATCATAGCTAGTCAGATAGACCACAAGCTGAATACACAGAAAAGCTTGGACTGCTCTTCTTCCATCTCACTTAAGTAGGACTGAGTGTTACAAATTTCCACCTAACTCTCAGGACTTGATTCAATCAATTTCTCTTTCAAGGAACTGCTTTTGTCAATGTAGGTTATAATAGCATTACTTGAAGCCTGTTAATTTCCAATGGCTTAAAACTGCCCTTAGACATTTGAAACACTCTATATAAATCTCTCAAAACTTATTTCTCTAAATTGAGGATATAGTTTGAATTACTCTAAACATACTGGAACATGTTCCTATACAGAAGATAGAATGTTATTATAAATCTACATCTCTGTTAGATTCTCTTAGGCTTATTTGGCATGCTATATCACGTCGCACAAGCTCCACACCCCAAACACAAGGAAAATAAAAGAAAATATAAGGAAAAATTTTTTAAAAGATATAATGTCAATTTCCGTTTCCAAAGCATTTGAAGGCTTTTTCAAAGCTATTTTCTTGCAATGCAGTGCCAAATACAGTAAATACTATTTCAATTTTTAAAATGAGGAAATTCCAACCCCAAAAGGCAAAGTTAGTTGGGATTCAAAATCAAGCCTCTCACTCCTTTTAAGAGAAAAAGTACATAAAAGTACATAAAACACCAGGCCAGGAGTCAAGAAGATCTGAGTTCAAATCCAACCTCAGACACAATGTATGACCCTGGATAAGTCATTTAACTTCTGTTTTGTTTCAGTTTTCTCAAATGTAAAATGTTGATAATAAAAACACCTGTCTCCCAGGATTATTATGAAGATAAAATTAGAAAACAATTGTAAAAGTGTTTACATAATGCCTGACACATAGTAATTAATGTTAATTATTATTATTGAGAGAAACAATTATTTCTCTCATGTTATTAATTAATTTTTATATCACTAATGACTAATTTCATATGTTAATGACTAATTATTGAGTTACAATCAACCTTTTCTCCCTTTCCTACATCCTCATACAGAAATCAACTAGGGTGGGAAATTTGGGGCAGATGGCTAAGATCATTTAATCAAAGGCAGTAAAAAAAGATTCTAAGTTTAAGTGAATGACTAAATTCCTGTTCATTGTGTTTATTCAGACAGGTCTGGGAAAATGTGGGTCCTCCCTTTTGTAGGATGGGTGATAGGGAAATTGATAAATTTCTTTGACTAAGATTTGTATGCTCAATGTCAATTACTCCAAGACTCTTACAGGAATAAACCTACTTCTTGTTATAATATTCATTCTCTCTCATTACTTGTTAACCACAGAGTCCTTGCCACCCTCAGGACCACCCACCCTTCCAAGGCTATGTAAGCATTGAGTGGGTCTTTGGCATTCAAGTCATTGACCCTTTTATCAATAAAATGCTAGCATTATTAATAAAATGATTAATTACAAAAAGCTATGTAGACTGAACTTTTAAAACATCATATTATTATTATTACTGTAACAATAGAAATTTGTCTTATCAATGCTATCACATGCCCCATTACTTTCCTAAAACCTATTGCTGTAGGCAAAGTTTTGAGGGGAAATATCATTTCATTACAACTCCCAACCCCAAAAATTAGAATGAAGGAAGGCATCAATGGATAATAAGAGTACTATAAGGTGGAAATTGTTAGTGCTGGAATATACCACCCACCCAGAAGGGGTCTTACACAAAGATACAGGGACAGGCCAGGAGATTGGTTTTTTTTTAATTTTTATACTATATTGTGGGAAAGATCAAAGTAGTAATAGGACCACTGTTTGAGGTAAATAATTATAATAGATGATGGAGATACGGCAGCGAATTCTAATTACAATGAAGATTTGAAGGCTCTCTCTCTCTCTCTCTCTCTCTCTCACACACACACACACACACACACACACACACACACAACTCAGTAATGATTGAAGGGCACCAGAGTGAAAAATGAGCAAAAAAAAAATCAACAAGAAGAACAAGCAGTGACTTTCTTCTTCAGGCCCAGAACTGAACAAAAAGACAGTCAGAAGCCCTATCAGGGACAAAGAAGTCTCACCCAGAAGGCCACTACAAGCTCAGGTGAACAGACTGGAAGAACAGCAGAGCCCCAATAACAACAACAACAACAAATCCAACTTTTGCTAGCACTTACCAAGCGCCGGCCTCGGTATTTTACAATTACTATCTCATTTGATCTCCATGGCAGCCCTAAAATGTAGAAGCTATATTACCTCCATTTTACAGATGGGAAAACTGAGAGATTAGTGACTCACCCGGATCACCCAGGATTTGAACTCAGGACTTGTGGACTCCAGCCCAGCACCCTCTCCACCGCATCATCCAGCTGCCCCCACATAGGGAGAAACTTCCTAATAATTGGAGCTGCCCCAAAGCAGAACGAACGGCTTCTTCTCCCCTGGAAACCTCCAAGCAGAGGCTGGGCACTGGTTACTAGTCAGATGTTGGAGCCTCAAGGGCCGAGTAGTTCTTGGGGGGCTGAGGTCGCTTCCAGCTTAGAAATGGTGTTTTGTCCTCTTTCTCCCCCTGCAGGTCGGTTTCTGTATGCATAAATACAGGGAGTTGAAGGAAGGGTCTATCTAGTAGGAGCCTAGCGTTCCCCGTCAGCAGGGACTGTGGACTGAGCTCCCCCTGGTGGCGGAATCTTGTATCACACAAATCCAATGGGTGCTGAGGGAGCCGTTACTGTGCCTATGCTCGGGAGTCTAATGGTGGCGGCAGGGCTTCCGTCCCCTTACAAAGGCCACCAAAAAGAAGTGCACTGAGCATGCAGAATAGAACAGCTCAAAAGCAGCAGCTTTCATAATCCGCATCTCACACCGCATTGTCTGTCTCCCTCCTTTCCTCCCCCTCCCTCCATTTCCTTCCCTTCTCTTCTTCCCCTTTCTTCTCCTCCCTCTCCTTCATCCCTCCATTTCCCCCTCTCCCTCCCCTCCCTTTCCCTTTCCTATCCTCCCTCTCCCTTTCTTTCCCTCCTTCCTTCCCCCTTCCTTTTCTTCTTCTCCCTCTCCCTCTCTTTCCTTCCCTTTCCCCCCTCCCCTTCCCTTTCCTCTCCTTCTCCCTCTCCCTCTCCTTCCCTCCCTCCATTCCCCCCTCCCTTTCCTCTCCATCTCCCTCTCCTTCCCTCCCTCCATTTCCCCCCTCCCTTTCCTCTCCATCTCCCTTTCCTTCCCTCCCTCCATTTCCCCCTCTCCCTCCCCTCCCTTTCCCTTTCCTATCCTCCCTCTCCCTTTCTTTCCCTCCTTCCTTCCCCCTTCCTTTTC
>JAJPUD010000503.1:596196-611344 GCA_023553655.1 Myrmecobius fasciatus
CCCTCCCTCCATTTCCCCCATCCCTTTCCTCTCCATCTCCCTCTCCTTCCCTCCCTCCATTTCCCTCCTCTCTCTCCCCCCTCCCCTTCCCTTTCCCTCTCCCTTTCTCTCTCCCTCTCTCTCTGTCTCTTTTTCTGTTTCTACACACACACACATTCAGTTACCAAGTCTTATTGATTATCCCTCCACTTTTCTCGCATCAGTAACCTCTTTAGTCAAATAAAAGTAATAAAAATAATTCATATATTTATAGTGCTTAAAGTTTGGTTGGCACTTAACATACATGCATATATCTCATTTGATCTCCATGGCCAGCCTCCTACTTTATGCCTAATCTGGGGAGTTGGGGCTCTTGGCGGCAGGTTCTTTTGTCTATTTCTCCTATCATTTTGGCAAGAAATGATATCTAAATGGATAATTTTATGGCAAGTCATTGACCATATCAGAAAAACAGAGGACAATCCATGATACAAAACTTGTAAAATCAGACTTAGAGCTGGAAGAAAATTTAGAGGCCATCTAGTACAGTTATGACATTTTACAGATGAAGAAACTAAAGGCAATGAAGTTTGAGTTGTTTACCCATGATCACATAATAAACAACAAATTGAAAGCTCAAAGCCAAATTTCTGGCTTCAAATTCACTATGCCATACTGCTATGAAAATTAAAAGATCATGACAAGGACTAGTAGGGAAAAAAGAAAAGAAGGAAAGAAGGAAGGAAGAAAGGAAGGAAGGAAGGAAGGAAGGAAGGAAGGAAGGAAGGAAGGAAGGGAAGGAAGTAGGGAGGGAGGGAGGAAGGAAGGAAGGGAGAAAAGGAAGAAGAGAAGGAAGGAGACGAGCCAAGGAAGAATCATGGATCATCCATTCATTTTGTATACCACTTAGGTCTGCTGATTCTGAGATGATCTCTGATGATAAATATATTGAAAGAACTTTGTAAGGCAGATGTCTAAGAGGAGTCCTTTCTGTGTTCTTATATTAATTTACATCTGGACATAAATAGAAGAAGTCACTTTGGCTGGAGGAGTTACACGAGTATATGTACTCCTATCTACCAGTAGTTACTGCTCCACTTGAAACGGGTCTGGCCAGTTTGTCCCTGGAATAGGAGTAGAGTCCCAAAAAGTGATAGTACTAGGAAGTTTCAGAAAAAAAAAGAAAGATATCATTCAATCCATAACCTGCATCCAGATGCATTGGTACAAATGTTTAACAACCAGCTCTACAGGAAAAACGTATATTCTCATGACATTATGTTTAGAGAATCAAAAAAACAAAAAATTAAGCCCTGATTTGTGGTCTGTCCATTTTCAAGATGTAAGTATTCACACTAGATATTTAATTATCAGGCTCAGTCCTTCCTTATTGCATACCTCTGCCTGCATCCAGGATTTCCAATCTCTTCACTTGCCATTGATAAGTACAGTAAATATGTCTGCATTGGAAAATATTCTGTATGGACCCTCTTCCCTTGTCAGGGAGAGCCTTGGCCTCCCCAACAAGAATTTGGTGACAAAGTGATAGGTTATAGCTCACATTCACAACTGAAGGAAGGAAATGCTAAATTTCCATTATTCCATGCAGGCTGGTAGATATTCCATTGAGTGAGTCCCTCAGCACTCAGGTCTTGTTCAGGTACTACAAGCGGACTGCAAAGGAAGAGGAAAAAAGGTGAAGTTGTATTTAGCAAAATAAGCAGTGCTTCTCATGATGGCTAAGCTATTTCCAAAAACAAACAAAAAATTGTATTTTAACACCAATATTTTCCCAACAATACCCCATGGCTCCAAAGCACCAAAATTTCTGGTTATCCAAAGGACAGAAGTATATAAGCAGGTTACAGCATGTTGCAGTCGTAATAGCTGATATTTGTACAATGCTTTAAGGGTTGGGAAATTCCTGAGGCAGTTTGTGGTTTCTATTGACAGTTCTGTAGCAATTGCCCTATAAGGAAAGTTTCAAGTGCTTCCTCTTCAGACCTCTCTAATTGCTGTACAAATATTGTAAGTCTTTTGTCTTTGATAATCCACTCTGTTTTTTCGATCCCTGATCATGAATTCAGAGAAGGGAATTGTAGACTTATTGAATTCATGGAAAAATGTTAATAATTCAGATTAAACTTACATCATACGTTTTTTTTTTACACAGAGAACCAGTTGTTATGCATCTGCCAGCACATTCCATGATATCACTACAGTTAGTTATCCTTCCACATCACTGGGGTTAGGAGGACAGCGTGGCTCCCTTAGGTATGGAAAATCCCCCAAAACTTTTGGGCTCTTTGTACAAAAGAAGTCTGAATTATTGCAGTATTAAAATAATATATGTTGATAATATACAATACTATATACACATGTATTTTATGCATTTCTGAGTTTCTAATCTTTTCTCTATCATCTGCTGCCCTCATGTGTCATCTGCAGCTTCCACAAAGTGCCCCCAAAATTTCCATTTAATTTCTTATGCCAGTTTATGATATATCAAAACTAATGGGGAAAGTCACAGTGTGGAAGGGGTAATTGTATATCCTTTAATCTGAACCTCTTTCTCTTACTCAGCTCTCCCATTCTCTAGCCCCTGGATTTCTCAAGGTAAGCCTTATACTTTCCTTGTATGAATAAAATATGCCAAAATAAAAGCCTATTGAAAATAAATAAATATGTGAATGAATGAGTGAATGAATGAATGAAGATAAGGAAGTTAATTTATAGAACTTGCCAGTGGAAGAAGTGGAAATAAATCCTAAGTCCCTCTTGACATCAAGTCCAAAGCTGTGTCCAATAATCATGCTGTTTCTACCAACTAGGACCTAAGTAGTTTATAAGACATCATGACAGAAATATGTGACCAGAAAAGAAGTGGGAGAGAGACAGGGAAGCTATTTGTAGAATTCTGGATTGCAGATGCTATTCTGAGATCCACAAAATAGTAATATATTCCAACATAGATTTTATGTATGCTTTCTATGGAAGATTCATTAAAGGATGTAGGCAAGGATCGAAGAGGATGAAAAGGCCATGGAAGTAAAACTAGAAAGCATCTGAGGGTTTTTTTGTTTCAGAGGTACTACTTACTCAGAGGTACAATTATAGAGAACTGAAGTGTTTCAAGGTTTGGTGGCTACGTATCAGAAATATGTGCTGCTGCACAGACCCTTTCAATGACCTCAAAGCAGAGGAAGACACAATCTGCCACTAGAACTAATTTGGGTGAAAAACATAAACAGGTCTTTAAGGATCTAAACAGCTACTTCATTCTCACTGATCAAACTTTCCATAGCCCTAGAATATGGGTTCTTAATTTGTCACCAAAAATAATCACAGATATTTTTATATCATATTACAATTATTGAAAATATCTCAATATATCACATGCTCATCACTATTTGGAAATTACTATATTAGACTTGCCTCTAAATCAAATATGATCATAGGTTTTCTATCAATAAAATGCATTTCAATATAATTTATTGCCTTTGTATTTTATGTATTTTATATATTTTGAAATATTATTCTGAGAAGGGGCTTATTAGCTATAGTAGATTTTTGATAATAGACACAAAAGACTAAGAACTCCTGCTTTGAAGAAGGAATACTCTTTTTTTCTTTTCATTATAGTAAGCCTTAAATGACATACACATGGCTTGAAATTTTATCTGGCCAAGAGGGTTTTATACATCCTGATTAGTGCCAATAATGAATCCCATGAAGTAGTCATATTATTTGATTTCAAACTGGATTTTTCCATTGAGCCAGAACTAATTACCATATTTTATGTAATTATAACTTCTACTAGCATAGATGTGTATGCATGTGGCCACTTCATGGGGTTCATTATTGGTACTAATCTAGTTGTTGTTCAGTTGTTTGAGTCATGTTCTACATTTCATTTTTTTTATTTTGATTCAGCTGAAGTTTATTTTATTTTATTTTTTATAAAGCTTTTTATTTACAAAACATATGAGTGATTTTTCTACATTGACTTTTTTTTTTGCTGAGGCAATTGGGGTTAAGTGATTTGCCCAGGGTCACACAGCTGTTACGTGTCAGAGATCAGATTTGAACTCAGGACCTCCTGACTTCAGGGCTAGTGCTCTATCCACTGCGCCACCTAGCTGCCCCTTACATTGACCTTTGCAAAAACTTTTTTTTCCCAAGCTTTTCCCCTCCTTCCCCCCCACCCTTCCACCCTTAGATGACAGGTAATCGAATACATGCTAAATAGGATAAATTATATGACAAATCCAATACATGTATACATATCTATACAGTTATCTTACTGCACAAGAAACATCAGATCTAGAAAGAGCAGAAAAAACAACCTAAGAAGGAAAACAAAATGCATGGAAATATTCACAGAAAGCGTTAAAATGTTGTGTTGTGGTTCACACTCAGTTCCCACAGGCCTCTCTCTGGATGTATATGACTATCTTCATCGCTGAACAATAGGAATTGGTTTGAATCACATCATTGTTGAAGAGAACCATGTCCATCAGAATTAATCATTGTATAGTCTTGTTGCTGTGTATAATGTTCTCCTGGTTCTGCTGATTTCACTCAGCATCAGCTCATGCAAGTCTCTCCAGGCCTCTCTGAAATCCTCCTGTTGGTCGTTTCTTACAGAACAATAATATTACATAACATTCATATACCATAATTTATTCAGCCACTCTCCAATTGATGGGCATCCATTCAGTTTCCAGTTTCTAGCCACTACAAAAAGGGCTGCCACAAACATTTTTGCACATGTGGGTCCCTTTCCCTCCTTTAAAATCTCTTTGGGATATAAGCCCAATAGAAACACTGCTGGGTCAAAGGGTATGCACAGTTTGATAACTTCTTGAGCATAGCTCCAAATTGCTCTCCAGAATGGTGGGATCCGTTCACAGTTCCACCACATGTTCTACATTTCATGATCCCATTTGGCATTTTTTGGCAAAGATAATGGAGTGGTTTATTATTTCCCTCTCTAGATCATTTTACAGATGAGGAAAGTGAGGTAGACAGGGTTAGGTGATTTATCTAGGATCACATACCCAGTTAGTTTGTAAGGTCAGATTTGATCTCAGTTTTTCCTGACTTAAGGCCCAGCACTCTACACATGGGACTACCTATCATTAAATAAGATGTAATTTTTTTATTAAAAGCTTTTTATTTACAGAACATATGAGTGATTTTTCTACATTGACCTTTGCAAAACTTTTTTTTGTTCCAAGCTTTTCCCCTCCTTCCCCCCACCTCCACCCCTAGATGACAAGCAATCTAATAGATGCTAAATATGTTAAGTTATATGACAAATCCAATATATGTATACATATCTATACAGTTATCTTACTGCACAAGAAACATCAGATCTAGAAAGAGAGAAAAAAAAAACACAACCTAAGAAGGAAAACAAAATGCATGGAAATATTCACAGAAAGCGTTAGAATGCTTTGTTGTGGTCCACACTCAGTTCCCTCAGGCCTCTCTCTGGATGTATATGGCTTTCTTCATCGCTGAACAATTGGAACTGGTTTGAATCACATCATTGTTGAAGAGAACCATGTCCATCAGGATTGATCATCATATAGTCTTGTTATTGTGTATAATGTTCTCCTGGTTCTGCTGATTTCACTCAGCATCAGTTCATGCAAGTCTCTCCAGGCCTCTCTGAAATTGTCCTGCTGGTTGTTTCTTACAGAATAATAATATTCCATCACATTCATATACCATAATTTATTCAGCCATTCTCCAATTGATGGGCATCCCTTCAGTTTCCAGTTTCTAGCCACTACAAAAAGGGCTGCCACAAACATTCTTGCACATGTGGGGCCCTTTCCTTCCTTTAAGAATGAGATCTAAATTGAAAATAATAAAGAACCAACTAGTTTGCCCATCTGGCTCACCAGAAGTGGGGAAAGTGGCTTTAGTATAGGAGATTTTGGGAGAGTTCCCTGGTTCCATCCTTAAACCAGCCCTTAGTATTCTAGATCTCAGAGTCACTCTGCTAAAACATCACACAAAATCAGTCCAAACCTATTAAATGCTCATGGTTTATCTATTCCCAGATGTTCTATTCCATACTAAGCTCTCTTAGGTCCCTCCTTCCCTCCTCTCCAGTTCTGCCATCTTCACCCTATTACTCTTTTTTCTAAAAAGAGGGTGAGTCAAAGTCATCTCTCTCCCAAGTCTCTCCACCCAAAAGGTAGATTAATGGTTGTAACCATTTGATGCTTAAAATAATTCTTTAAGGTAAGTTGTTTTACTATTCCTATTTTACAGATTCACTAGGCCTACTTTTCTCCCACAGGCTGTCTCTGACCTAATCATGTCCTGTTCTCTTAATTGGTCCTCATCCCTTTTCTGGATTCCTCGAGACTAAATCCATCCATCTCTTCTACAGCTTCAATGACTGGCTCCTTCCTACCTCCCATCAAAGGTAGAAATGCTATTAGATGAGCTGGAATGAGAACTCGACACCCCACCACACACAAGACACCCCCTTAACACTTCTGAGCATTCCTAATTCATGGAGGAATAGCCCTGATATAATGATGTCCCAAATCATAAGTACAACCTCTTCCAAGAGGTTCCAATATGCATTTCGTTTTCATATCTTGGCCACACACAAGCCCCCTCTGACTTCTGGTCACATCCCTTGTCTTCCCACATCCTCAGCTTCCTCCTGGCCTTGGTCATTTCTTTTTTTTTTAAAGCTTTTTATTTGCATAACATATGTATGGGTAGTTCCCCAGCATTGATCTTTACAAAGCTTTCCGTTACAAATTTTACCCCCAGTCCCCACCCCTCCCCCAGATGTCAGGAAATCCACTACATGTTAATTATGTTAAAATACTTGACAAATCAAATATATGTACACATATTTCCACACTTATCTTGCTGTGCAAGAAAAATTGTATCAACAAGAAAAAAATCAGAGAAAGGAAACACAATGCAAGCAAACATCAATAGAGAACATGAAAATGTTATGTTGTGGTCCACATTTCACATCCCTCTCTCTGGGTGTATATGGCTTTCTTCACTGAACAATTGGAACTGGTTTGAGACATTTCATTGTTGCAGAGAGCCATGTCCATCAGAATTGATCATCATATAGTATTGTTGTTGCCATGTATAATGATCTCCTGGTTCTGCTCATTTCGCTCAGCATCAGCTCATGTAAGTCTCTCCAGGCCTCTCTGAAATCGTCCTGCTGGTCATTTCTTACAGAACAATAATATTCCATAACATTCATATACCATAATTTATTCAGCCATTCTCCAATTGATGGGCATCCACTCAGTTTCCAGTTTCTTGCCACTACAAAAAGAGCTGCCACAAACATTCTTGCACATGTGGGGCCCTTTCCTTCTTTTATGATTTCTTTGGGATATAATCCCAATAGAAACACTGCTGGGTCAAAGGGTATGCATAGTTTGATAATTCTTTGAGCATAGCTCCAAATTATTCTCCAGAATGGTTGGATCCGTTCACAGTTCCACCAACAATGTATCAGTGTCCCAGCCCTCCCACATCCCCTCCAACATTCATCGTTATCTTTACCTGTCATCTTAGCCAATCTGACAGGTGTGTAGTGGTACCTCAGAGTTGTCTTAATTTGCATTTCTCTGATCAATAGTGATTTGGAGCACCTTTTCATGTGACTAGAAATGGTTTTAATTTCATCATCTGAAAATTGCCTGTTCATGCCTTGGTCATTTCTAACTAAGCTGCATAACTTTCAAGGGTGGTATAGTGCAATTCTGTCAAACTCTGCAGGACTAATGACCTATAGAGAAGGATCCCTGGGAGTCACAATTTTACATAGAAAACCATATATTAATGTGAGAAATAAACTTCTTGGACTCAGAAAGGGGTGAAGTTAAAAGTCTGCTTTATTATACGGCTGCAGAAATGGGATGTGTCTCATTATAGAATAGGCACACACCAAGAGAGAAGAGAAGCAAGCATTATTTATATTCCTATTCCCAGCCACAAGGTTCCTCCTCTCTTTCCCCATTGCTGGATACTCCAGGAAATACAACTCCTACATACTTATCCCAATATATGTTCCCCTCCCACCACATACATTGCAAGATCAATAAAATTAGCTTAAGCTTCTCCTGAGGAGGAGAAATTAATATTCATAAAGCAATTAAGCATGTGTAAGCTTAAGTTACAAATTTTACCCTACTTTCTTGTCTTCATAACCCTCAGCTAGTTTAATCTGGTTTTAACTGCAAATTCAAGATACTATATCTACAGCAATATGCTTTCTTCACAGGATGTTCTTACTTGCATGTTTCCATGGAAACAAAGGTTTCATCTCAATATTATTTGTTTTTCTGTATTTTTATTTCTTTTGTGTGACATACAAAAAGTTCAAGAGACATAGTTTTGGGGGTAAGTGATCATTTTCTTAACTATATTAGTCTATAATTAATAAAAAGAGTCAATAACACTCTCAAATATCAAAGACCTCTCATGGAACCCATTTGTTTCTTATATACCTTTGGAAGAATGTGTGTTCCTGAGCATGGAAATAAACTCTGATTGGTTAAAGCGTAATGAGAGAATGAATACTATAATGAGAGGTGGGCCTATTCTAATGAGGAGCTGGGGGATGGATTTTGATCACTCTTGTTCCCAGACCACCCCCAGCCTATTTTAGGCAATCTAGGCAATATAGACAAAAAATCTAGCCCCCCCCAAACTTGAGTAGAACATAAACAAACATAAAACATAACAGTAGAACATAGAAAACAAAAAATGAGTTTCCCCACTTGGGTGTGTCTGAATAAGACTGAGGAGAAATTAATCCAGTTATCAACAAGATCCCTCACAAGCTGGCTTGACTTAGCAGAGAATGAGGATGTACCAAAAAAAAAAAAAAAAAAAAAACAACCCTCCATCTCTCCAATAATGTGTGAATAATTTTTTCTTATTTGTTAAATATTTCCTAATTACATTTTAGTTGGTTTGTCCCCATGCTGTAATGTTGTAAGTTACAAAGACTGCATGTTTGATACCTGTGGTATAGTGGATAGTAAGCTAAATTGGGCATCCAAAAATAGGGCTCACTAACAGTTAGGTGATGTGATTCATTAGTTTTCCCATATTTAAAATAAAGCCATTATGGGAATTAAATGTAAACAAATTTGTAAACATTAAGTCATTTTATTTAATGTCAGTTCTTATTTTCCTGTGAAGTTGTTATAGTTATTTTGTCTGAATCTGTGATTTTTATCTAATAATGATAATTGACATTAATATAAGGAACTACCAGTAAGGAAACATTCTTCTGCCAAACAGATCTACAAGTAGCTTGTCCAGGATTATGTAACCAGTATTTGACAGCAGCTGAGACTTGAATTTGGGTCTTCCTGATTCCAAAACCAGCTTTCTTTCCAGTATCCAATTCAATAAGCATTATTAAGTGCCACTGCATGCTAGTGTGCTGGAAATACAATAATAAAAAGACAGATGGTCCTTGCCCTCAAGGAGCTTACAACCTGAAGAAGACAATACACAGAAGGAGACAGGAAACAAAGGGGATGGACACCAGGTGATACTAAGCACAGGGGCATCTTATTCCATGTAGTTAAAACTAGGCAAGGCAACAGATGCAAAGTGGAGTGAGCTGAGTCCAGTTTCTGCCCTCTACAAAGGAAGGATTTTGGAACTGTGCCCTCTGGCCCTTCAGCCGGGAGGAGAGGAGGCTGAGGGAGGTGGTAATCAATCAGTCCAGACTGGTAGTTTGCCTCTTTAATGCATTGGAGGTTCGGTGATAGTATTCTATATAATCCAATTTCTAGCCAATGAATATTTACTTTGAGAAGTAGCATGATGATGCATTGGACTATCACAAGTAACTGGGTTTAAATCCAGCCTCAGATTCTTACTCATTGTGTGACTCTGGATAAATCAATCTTTAGATGCTTAGGTTTCCTCCTCTACAAAAGGTGGGAGGAGAAGGGAGTGGGGGGGTGGGAAATCAGCAACTTTATGGCCTCTCAGGTCCTTTCATCTTGAAATCTACTTAGTCTAGAGATGTTATGTATTGGTTTCAGTGCTGACATCTTATTCTTAGGCTCTCCTATTTAATAATAATAATTAATCATATAGATATTGTAGATGATGATTATAATAAACTTAATTATAGATAATAACAGATTCCCTCATGCTTCTACATAAGATCTATATCTACTATATACTACCCTAATTTGGATATTGTATATTTAAATATGTTCAATATAGATTGGCTCATTATCTTTGACTACATTATATGTAAATCAATAGAATTTGTATGATATATACAACTATACCTGGTGTGGTTAGCAAGAATTGCACTTTTTTTTGCCAGGAAAGAAAATATAAATTAGACATTCTTGATGGAAAGAAGACTGCATTTTCCTTAGAATTACTAGGTGACTCAGAGATAGGCCTGATAGGATAAAGTTAAAACAATATTGCCCATGGTAAAGTTCAACTGAGGAAGACTTTAATTGTTTCAAGGAGGATTTAATTCAATTTACTTAGTGCACAGAGACACAATAGCACGTTAAGTTTGGAGAATGAATTGTAAGTCTAATTTGATTAGAATGTAGAAGTCATGGAGGAATATGGTCTGAGATAAGTCTGGAAAAGAAGATGGAAACCAAATTGTGTACATCCTTAGGAGATTTAAAAAGAATTTTTCTTCCTCAATGCTATGGAATCCAGGAGCCCAAGCCTATGTGGATAAATGTCCCAATGTTGAAGCATAATAGATACACGGCATTTTTTTTTTTGCCATACTAAGTGAAATGAAGGAAAGATTAAAAAAAAAACTTTGATACAAGAAGACTTGAATTTAGATCTGGTATTAGACACTTACTTAGCTGTTTGATCTTGTCTCAGCTTCCCCAACTGTAAAAAGAACACCATAATAGCACCTACCTCATAGGATTTTTCTGAGTATCTGGAGTGAGGATGGCCATACTCTGTTCCCAAGAGATTTGGTATTGGGTATCAAACTGGACTCTATGGTAGCCACTGATGAGGTGGAACAAACCACTCTGGACCTTCTGAACACTCTCCAGTGTCATGAGACTGAACAGGACTCACAGGTTTATCTAGACTTTTCCTTAGAGAAAAAATGAGCAGTTTGAGGCAATACCCTGACTTCCTCAGATAAAGGAAGGCCAGAAAAAGAAAAAAAAAAAGGAGGTAGGAGCATAGAGGGTAGCATGAGAGATGGAGAGAGCAAGACACCCTAGCAAAACTGGACTGGCACCTTGGAGAGCTAGTGGCTGCCAAATGGCTAATACCTGGATGCCCACTCAAAGAGCTGCAAGACCTGTTTACCTATTGTGAAAGAGAGGGTAGGCAGAGAAACACATTGCCTTTCCCCATTGTGCTGGGGAGAAGCACTGGACTTGCACCACTGGCAGGATCTCCAAAGGGAGAACAAAGTCTAGGAACCTGATAGGCTCCTAAGATAAAGAGCTGCCTGGGAAACTATGCCCCTTCACAGTCCTCACTGTCTACTGGTTCCCATAAAAGCCAACAGTCTCCAGCCTTACTGAACACTGAAGCCACTCTCTCTTCTACCCAGGAACCCTTCCCTTCACAAGGGTGCTGGGGATGATGGATTGGAATTGTTCATTTAGCTGATATGTTTTATTCCTTCTCCATCTCCCCTGACCCAGTTAAAGTCTATTTTCACTTTTGATAGTTCCCAATTCACTCCCACTGACCTCTCTGTAGCCCTGCTATTGCCCAAGGACTCTGCTGACAAGGCCTAGAGAACTTCCTCCTTCCAGAGGGCCTCCACTGTTGGCTCTATGAAGGGTATCCTTCCTGGGGCTATGGATGCCACTGGAATATCCTCAACATGACGGTGACACATATGATACTGAGCTGTAACGGGGCCATTGCACCCCAGATCTTGCCTTGACATTAGAAAGATTCCTAATGATGAAAGACGCTACCAATCTCCATAGAAAGAACTGGTGGAGTCTGAATGTAGATTAAAGATATTTTTTCTTTAGTTTCTTTATTTTTCTTGGAGGATTTTTGTTGGATTTTCTTTCATAATATGATTTACATGGAAATGTGTATTGCATGACTATGCATATATAACCCATCAAATTGCTTACTTTCTCAATAAGGAGGAGAAGAGAGGGAGGGAGAGACTTTGGAACTCAAAATTTGAAAAGAAAAGAATGTTAAAATTGTTTTTACATGTAATTGGGGGGGAATAAAATATCAAATATAAAAAAGATTCCTAACTCATAGCCTTCAGTTATAGAGTGGACCAATGGATGTTCTCAATGGAA
The DNA here is from genome assembly GCA_023553655.1 of Myrmecobius fasciatus. Lineage (NCBI taxonomy): Eukaryota > Metazoa > Chordata > Mammalia > Dasyuromorphia > Myrmecobiidae > Myrmecobius > Myrmecobius fasciatus. The sequence goes on from JAJPUD010000503.1 coordinate 608,502, forward strand.
TGATTTACTAAAATTAATGTAAAGGTTGTCCTAAGAAATATAGTCCGAGCTTTTTTTAAGGACTTTTTAAGACTAGACTCCCACCTGAGACAAAATCAGGGCAGAGCAGACTTCTCTGGGACCAAGGAGGTTTAATCAAGGTTTACAATAGAAAGGATAGATGGTACTCAGTCTCAGATGGGGCAGATTTCTTTCATTTGCACATTCAACAATCTTCCTCCTAATAGATTTTAAATTATTAATTTGCTTTTACCTTGTAAATAAATCATAAAAGATACATTATTGTACTCTGCCATGTGTGGAGCCAGAAGAGAAAAAGGACAGAAGAATGTAGATCCTGAAAAAAGACCAGGAGAGTAGCAATGGCAGAAAAGAGAATGTAATTAGGACAAAGTTGTATCCTAAAGAAAAGGACAAAACCAGAAATGTTTAAGCAGAAACTAGAGCATCATAAGGATTTTGTCCAAGAAATTCCAGCTCAGATACTAATTGGACCAGATGATGTCTGAGATTCCCTCCAGCTCTCATATTCTAGGATCCTACAACAAAATTCACTTGAAAAGTTGAGGTCAGAAGCAAATGACTTATGAAAAAGAGGTGGAGAAATGCCACATGTGTTGCTAAATGGGATCAATGAATTGGTTATCACTGTTGAATTATTTTTCCTTTTTTATCATTGTAAACATTTGTTTCAAGGTGAAGCTGGCTGACTTTGGGAGAGGGAAGGAATCTATTCAAAAATTAAAGTGTCAGGGGTCACCTGTGTGACTTTCCCATGTGTTTCTATTCCCCAGTATTGTGGGCATCCCCTAGGGACTGGGTGTTGGGCCATGCTTCCAGCCTCCCCAGATCTTGGACACAGAGCACACTAAAGGGTTAGAAGGTGACTGTGACCTTTGATAAGTAATCGCTACAATCCTCTTTTTTTTTTTTTTTTTGCTTTTTTTTTTGCTGAGGCAATTGGGGTGAAGTGACTTGCCCAGGGTCACACAGCTGTTACGTGTCTGAGACCAGATTTGAACTCAGGTCCTCCTGACTTCAGGGCTGGTGCTCTATCCACTGCGCCACCTAGCTGCCACCTAGCTGCACCCTGCATCCTCAGCTTTATTTCCTGAGTCCTTTTCTGTGCCGGAGGTCCTGCTTCTCAGCGTCTTAGTGGAGTCTCAGAATCCCCTGCCACATCAGGGGATTCCTACGGGCATGATGCTCAAGGTCAAGGAACTGGCCCTTTGAGGTCTCATTTTAGCCTCCGTGCCTGAGAGCTGGGCAGCAGCCCCTAGGCCAGGTTGGATGGATTGAGTCCTGGGAGTAGGGGCGCGGCATGGATCAGGGAGGCACGGGGCCTTGAGCAAGAAAGAGGGATGGGATGGAGCTGGGGGGGGGGGGAGGTTCCCAGAAATAACCTCAGGGACTGAGTCCAGAAGGTAGAAAAACAGGAAAACTGAAGACGAGAGACCAAGGGGCAAAAGAGAAGAGAGACCCACGGAGAGTGAGGGGAAGAGAAACATGAAAACACATCTTAAGGGGCAGAGCCGGAAAAGGGCAATTAAGGAGAGAGGAAAGAAGGGAGATTCAGACAGAAACACTGGAGAGGCTGGAAGGAGGCAGCCTTTTCTTAGGCAGAGCTCCGCAGGACCCCCCTCTAGCCCCCGCCATCAGCGGCCCCTGCCCCCACGCTAGAGGAGGAGGATGGGCCTCGCTTGGGATGGACAAGGAGACTGTCTGCCCCCCGGCGGCCACCAGGTGGCGTTGTTGGGAGTACGGGGCAGCGCCGAGGAGCGAGAGCTGAGGAGCCGGAGACTCACAGGTTCACTGGGGACATCGGGGCGGGAAGGGGAGGCAGCCGGCGTACGTTCAGATCCCGACCGGATGCTCCCAAGAGTCGGAGGACAGGCTCACCCTTGTCCTCGAAAAATGGGTGTTATGGGTCCCCGCTGCGACTAGGGAGACCCTGGCTTCAGAGGCTGCCCCGGGGCCTCGGGGCCGGACGTGCTCCGTTCTAAGATCCCTCCCAGCCCCGACGCCCTGGGTTCTGGGCTTGAAGTTCCGCTCCCGGCCATGACACCCCGTGTTCCAAGTCTCTCCCCCCCAACACACTCACTCCCAGCTCAGATATCTTCTATTCTAAGACCCTCATGGCTCTGATTTTCTATCTTCTATGTTCTAAGGACCACCAGCCCTCAGCCCCGACTTCCTGTTTTCCAAGTCCCAACCCCAGGTCCGACATCCTGTGTTCTGGTTCTACAGCCCGCCCCAGGTCTGACATCCTATGTTCTCAGGCCCCTCCAGAGCTGGCATCCATATTGTGTGGTCCTTCCTCTGGCTCTGACATTCTGTGTTCTAACAACCCTCCCCACTCTGACATTCCATGTTCTGTGTTTTAAGGGCTCTTCCAGCTGTCACATTCTGTATTACTTTATTCTTTAAGCTTTCTTCCAGTTCTGATGTCCTATGTTCTGTATTCTAAGGGCCCTCCCAGCTCTAACATTCTTTATTGCTTTATTCTTTAAGGACTCTCCTAGGTCTGACCCTCCAGAATCACACAGACCTCAGAGGCCGTATAGCCCAGCCTGTATTTGGTCAACCATTCCCCGGCAACACTTCCAACAACTGATCATTCATTCTTGCCTTAAAGATCCCCTGGCCAACAGGTTGAGTTCCCAGTGAGGCAGCTTCTATTACTCACAGGTTGTTGTTTGTCCTCATTCCAGTTGGGCAACACAGTTCCCCCCTCCTTCTTTCCCTCCTTCCTTCCTTCCTTCCTTCCTTCCTTCCTTCCTTCCTTCCTTCCTTCCTTCCTTCCTTCCTTCCTTCCTTCCTCCTTCCTTCCTTCCTTCCTTCCT
>JAJPUD010000503.1:611444-623100 GCA_023553655.1 Myrmecobius fasciatus
CTTTCCTTCCTTCCTTCCTTCCTTCCTTCCTTCCTTCCTTCCTTCTTTCTTTCCTTCCTTCTTTCCTTCCTTCCTTTCTTCCTTCCTTCCTTCCTTCCTTCCTTCCTTCCTTCTTTCCTTCCTTCCTTCCTTCCTTTCTTCTTTTCTTCCCTTTTCTACTCCCTCCTTTCTCTCCCTCTGTTCACATAAGGAATCACACTCTTTCCTTCAGTGCTCTGCCCAAATATAAATATTGATTGTTGAAACCTGGAAAGACATTTTTCGATCTACAGGTTAGATATCTTTCTTAGGGATCATGCCTTAACCTCAAACCACTAAGGCTCTCATTGATTGACAGTAGGTCCCAGCCCAAATTGAACTTGATCAGTGTTTGGGCCCTGATGTCTCAGAATGAGTGTAAATAGCAATAATTTCTGTTTTTGACCAGAAATCCTGAGCATCTTCCCTTCCCAGATTTTGTTTTGTTTTGTTTTTGTTTTTGATAGGTAAAAGAGGCCATCCTCTGCTTTATTTCTTACCCAGCCTTAATCATTGAATGGATGTTGTCTCAGCCAAACTGAGACCTGTTTTAAAGACCTTAACTTTAAAAAGGCCAAGGTCTCCCACTGTATCCAGGGCCATCTCCAGTCATCATGATCTATATCTCAATGCTGATCAAAGGTGGCCTGGGGGAGACAATGAGGCTGATCACCTTGCACAATTCTCCTTCACTTAAATTTAATTCACTTAAAAGTCATGGCATCAGCTCCCTAAGGTCATGATCCTCTGAATGAAGGACAAATAGCAAAGACCTCCTAGTGAGGGAAAATCCTATACCCTTCTCATACACACACACACACACACACACACACACACACACACACACACACAGCCCATTCCACTTTTGGACAGCTTTAATTCTTAGGAAGTTATCTTAACCCTTCCCATCCTCACCCTGGCCTCTTTCTTCTCCCTCTGTCCCCAGTAATATGGGTGGAGTACCCCATTTCTAAACATGACTCACACTAAAGATCTAGAGCTCCTCCTCATTGTGGGAAGCAGTTTATAGGGCAGAGGGCTCTGGGGATAGTGCTGCCTTCTCCCTTTGAGAATTTCCCCTGACCAATCACCTCTGACCCAACTCCAGCCCCATTCTGCTGCAGAAATCTTGGTTTTCAACTGTTTGGCCCTATACGTAGTTAGAACAAGTGACTTCATCCATGTGGACATTCCAGCCACTGACAGGGATTGCAATTCATTGCCAGTCAATGGATTAGATATTTGGAACTAGAAAGGACCTAAAAACTCATCTGGTCCCACTGCCTCATTTTATTGATAAAAAAGCTAAGGCTTGGAAAGAGTCAGTAATTTGCCCAAAGTCTCTTAGTTGGAAAGTGACAGCTCTGAAGTCTGAACCAAGACTTTCCTGGAATGTATTCATTCCACTATGCCATAATACCTCCAATTAGATTTTGGATTCACAATTAATTCTCTTTGTTTTTACTCTCTCTAAACTCCAATTCATTCTCCATCAGGTTGCCAAAATCATCTCCTTAGGATATAAGGCTGACCATGTCATTTCCCTTTCAGTGGTTCTGCCACAGTTACTGTAGTCAAAAAAAAATTTGCCCCAACTAGTGTGGAACTTCTGATTTGCTCAGCTTAACACAAATTAAGTACCTACTACATACAAGAAGATAAAAATGAAATCATTCCTGCTTCCAAAAGATGTATACAACAGATAGAAAATAAATATTAGGTAAATATTAGGTAACTTGAAAAGAGAAAGAGTACAAAGAACTGAGGGAATGGAGAGAGGCTTCCATTAGGAAGTGGTACCTGGGCACTCTGAGCCATAAGGGAGCCAAGACTTCAAAAGAGGGAGGGGAATTCAGGCATGAAAAGCATCTTCACTAGGCAGGAACAAAGCTTGGAGACAGGAGATGGACTACTTTGACCTGGAAACTACTAGTCCACATTAGCTAAAATGTAGAGTATAGGAAGAGGAATAGTATGGAAAAAATCTAGAAAAATAGACTGGAGGCAAGAATGTATGTACTTAGGTAAGAAGTCTATAATTTATTTTAGAGGCAATTGGAGTCACTGACAACACTCTGAGCTTATAAGTTCCATGTTCTGACTTGTTCCTTGGGAAAATTATGTTTTGTGACTGTGTAGTCAGTGAAGAATAGCCACATGTGCAGTAGATAGAACACCAAACCCTGGAGTCAGGAGGACCAGAGTTCAAATCTGTCCTCAGACACTTACTAGTTATGTGACTTTGGGCAAGTCACTTAACCCTATCCTCCCATCATTAATCTTGTTGCCTCAGTTCCTCATGTGTGAAATGAATTGAAGGAGGAACTGGCAAACCACTATAGTATTTTTGCCAGTATTTTGTTGTGGAGAGTTGGGTATGATTGAAACAACAACAAAAGTGGAAAGTCATCTGGAAAATGGGGAGACTTGAGGCAAAAGAACAATAAGGAAACTATTAGTCCCTTCAAGAGGTAACAAAGGATTGAACTAAAGAGGAAGCCATCTGAGTGGAGAGAAGATGGAAGAGAGAGATTGTAGAATAGGAGCTACAAGCTTTGGCAACTGGTTGGAGGTGGGGAAGGAGGAAAGGTGGAGGAGAGAAGAGGGTCAAAGATGACCCTGAAGTTCCCACCGAGGGTAAAGGAAACATGGTGATGAGCTATATAGAAATAAGCAACTTTGGAGGAGGAATAGGTTTAGGGGGGGACTATAACAAATACACAGAATCATAGATTTTGGAGCAGGAAGGGCTTTCAAAGGCCACCTAGGCCAATTCATTCATTTTGCAGATGAGGAAACTCAGACCAGGGAGATTAAATAACTTGCCCATAGCCATATAAGTAGTATCAGAGGTGAGAGTTGAATCTAGGTTCCAGAATCCATAACTCCATAGTTCCATAACATAAATTCTTTCCACTATACCATGCTGAACATGTCAAGTTGGAAATGTCTGTGGAACATCCAACTGAAGAGGTCCAACAGATAGCTGGCAATGTGGAATTAGAGCCTGGAAGAGAGATCAGGACTGAATATGTACATTTTAGAGTCATTGACATGGAGATGAAAGCTGAATTTATGGGAAAAGGAGTTTGATATGATTACTGAGAGTGAAGAGAGAAGAGAAGATGGGATACATTAGAGCTTTAGGGTCAGTAGAGGGATAGTGCCTCAACAAAGGAGTCAGAGAGGATTTGTCATGTAGGAGAAGAATCAGGAAGAGAACAGTGTCACCAAAGCCAAGGAATGAGAGGGCATCTCTCTCTCCTTTTTGTTTCTCTCTCTCCCTCTTTTTCTCTTTCCCTGTCTCTCTTCTTTCCTCTCTCTTTCTCCCTTCTCCTCTCTTTCTATATCTCCTTTTTTTCTCTTTTTCTCCCTCCCTTCCTCTTTCTCTCTCCATCTTTTTCCCACCCCTTTCTCCCTCCCTCCTCTGTTCTTTCTTCTCTCTCATTCCTCACTTTTCTCTCCATTTTTCCATCTTTCTTTTCTTTTTCTGCCTCTCTTTTTCCTTCCCTCCCTCCCTTTCCCCTTTCCTCTCTGTCTGTCTCCGTCTCTCTGTCTTTCTCTGTCTGTCTCTGTCTCTCTCTGTCTCTGTCTCTGTCTATCTGTGTCTTTCTCCTCTCTGTGTCTGTGTGTGTGTTTCTGTCTCTGTCTCTCTCTCTGTCTCTGTGTGTGTCTCCATGTCTCTTTCTCTCTATGTCTCTCTTTCTCTGACTCTTTCTGACTCTCTCTCCTTCCTTCACTCCCTCCCCCTCTTTGTTCCTCCTTCTCTTCTCTGTCTGTCTGTCTCTCTACCTTCCTTCCCCTATCTGTGTTCTCAGCTTCAGGGACAATAACCTTTCCTCCTCCTCTTCCTCCCACTGGGATACCCAAAAAAATAGAACTGGGATATCTATTTGTTCTATTATTTTCTGAGACCTGGAGTCTCTATGTCTCTCTTTAAAAATAAAAACAAAAACAAAATTTAAAAGCATCAACTCTGGTTTAACTATAGCAATTAACTCCTAACAGGAATGAACAAAATCAGCATTGGGGAAACTGGAATATTACAAGATGTCCTGAAGTCAGCAGTTACCATCCCATGTACAGCTGGCCTTTTGGGATCTCAGTGGCTCTTGACCTAATTCTTGCTTCCTACACTGACTCAGCTCTCTAGGTTCTTTTCTGAGAAGTCCACCCCACTCAATCATTCTGTCTTCCCCATAGCACCACCACCCCAATACTCTCTGGGTTTTGATTTTCCCTACATCCTTCATCCCAACCTTGTCATCTAGATTCATTGACAGCTCAGAAGATCCATCTGCCTGATGATTTGATTTTAAGTCTTCTTTGCTTTGGGGGAAGTTATCATAGGATCATATCTGAGAGGGACCACAGAGACCCTCTAGAAAAAGCCCTCTCACTCTACACTTAAGGAAACTGAGGTCTAAAAACAAGTGACTTGCTCAGCTAATGATACAGACGAGATTTGAACCTAGGTCCTTCAAGTCCAGATTCTATTTCCATTGTACCTTGTTGCCTCCTGCTAGTGGCTGCTGGGGATATAATTCTTTTTTTTTTAATTCTTTTTTTTTATTTGCATAACATATGTGTGGGTAATTCTTCAACCTTAACCCTTACATAGCTTTCTGTTACAAATTTTTGGGGATATAATTCTAACCAGCAGAATAGATCCATTCATGTGAGAGGATGATAATGATACAAGGAGACTGAGGAAGTTGCATTCTCTGACCTCTCTCCTATTCCCTTTTGTCCCCTATTTATTTCATTCCCAATCCACAATCAACATCTGCGTTAATAAAGGCTGATTTGTAATTTCTTCAAGTGTGTTATGATTCACAACATGGAGACTTTTTGAGAACTGACCTGCCCTTTAATGGTACAGTCTCCTTTAACTCTGTTCAGGCTTTCTGGGTTTTGCATTTAGACATGGTCCTTAACAAGTTAGGTTCCAATAAATCAGACCCTTCAATTGTAGCATCCTCCTTGATTTTTTTGGGGGGAGGAAGTCAATGTAAGACTGATAACCCAACTCTACCACAGAAAGTACAATTCCACTGGGCTGGTTGCAATGTTTGGATGCCAAATGTACTCTTGCTAAAAAAAATATATATATATTTCATGGAGAACTCACACAGGGCAAGCACCCACAAGGTGATCAGAAAAAGGACACTCTCATGGTCTCTCTTAAGAACCTTAGAATAGATTGTATGACATGGGAGATACTGGCACAGGACCACCCAACCTGGCATGTCTCATCAGAAAAGGTGCTATGCTCTATGAGCAAAACAGAATTGAATTAGCCCAAAAGAAATGTAAGATGAGCAAAATTAGAATAATCATTCAAAGAGTTCATACGTACTATTTGTGTTTGACACAAGTGTGGCAGAGCATTCTGAGTTCTTATTGGTCTAACCAGCCACAGTCAGACACACTGTAATTTGACTCTTAACATTGTGATGTCATTTAGGTCTTCTTTGAGAATGAAGGACAGTGACCAACCAATGACAACAGTCTGAAATAAGAACTGTCTTCCCCAAGCATATATCTTCCCCTCCCATCTTGGAGCTGCTCTGTGGTCCCTCACCTGTAACATCCCAATAATCCTTTGGGACAAAGATTCTTTAGCTCTTCTGTGTTTTGGTTACCTTTTAAACACTCTGTTGAAGCCCATGGACCATTTCTCAGAATAATGGTTCTTTTTTTAAAATTCATAATTGAAGGAAATTCTAAATTTCACTTAGAAGTTAGTGAAAATAAAAAAAAAATGCAGTCTTTTCCCATACAAATTCATGGACCCTGAACCCCAACATTAGGCTTATTACCTGCTTTCCCCCCTACATCTCTGACAGCTGAACTCTCAAGGGAGCAGAAGAAGTTTTTAGAAATCCAAAATGTGGAAAGTGAGTAGGCTGATTAGTAAAAAAAAAAAAAAAAAAAAAAAGATTCTTCCTTCTTCTTTTTAGCTGGAGAGGAAGACTGCTCTTTGACCCTGCCGGTTCCTCCCCGACCCCATGGTGGGTGTTGTTGGATGCTGTTATATCAAGAAGTTGAACCTTGGGAGAATATGGGAACTGAAATTTCCAACAGCTAGATGGAGAGGAAGGCTTCCCTTCCTGAATAGAATTGGGGATCTTTCCCAACCTCACATGAGTAGGCAAGATGTGAGTAACAGATGAGCAATAGTGAGTGAAAGATCACAGGAGACTTCAAAAGAGCAGATTGCCCAGCAAGCCCTTCTGTCAGCCCTCACCCTAAACAAAAAGGTCCTTCCTAGGCCTGGGGCTGGGACTGAGCTCTTTTATCCATCTACCTCTTCTAAATGGAAGTGGCAGGGCTGGGCACTTCCAAATGTAGGACCCCCCTTGTTACAGACAAGAGATCACTTGAATATTAAGTCTTTCTCCCAGTCTATGTACATTGGGTACTCTGATTAATCTTCTTTCTTCAGAACATAGTAATAAATCCCATTTTAGATGCTAACTAGCCATTTGACTACAGGCAAGTCACTGAACCTCAGGAAACTTATAAAATGTGATGTATAAAACCTTTAAGAGGAAACATGGCAAGCCAATGGAAAATTTGCTGCCTCAGAGTCGGGAAGGCTTGACACTGACACATTCTGGCTATGTGACCCTGGGCTGGTCACTTAACTTCCAAGCACTCTAGGTCGCTCTCTAAGAATATAAGTTACAGAAAAGGTGCTGACCTGCATTGGTGGAAGGAGTGTTTCCATTTAGGAATTCCTCATACCAGTGAAATCACAAGTTGTCTGGTGGTACAGTGGATAGAGAGCTAGGATTAGAATCAAATCCTTCCTAGATATTTACTAGCTTTGGTCAAATCATTTAGCTACTTTCTGTCTCAGTTTATAAACTATATATTGGGGATAATAATAACATTCAACTTCACCCTGGGCAAGTCACTTAATTTTGCCTCAATTTCCTCAACTGTGAAATGAAAAATAATAATAGCATTTAACTTCACCCTAGGCAAGTTATTTAACCTCTATCTGCCTTAGTTTCCTCAACTTTGAAATGAAAATTCATAATTGCACTTAACCTCACCCTGGGTAAGTTACTTGACCTCTTTCTGCCTCAATTTCCTCAACTGTAAAATGAAAAATAATAATAGCACTTAATCTCACCCTGGGCAGTTACTTAACCTCTGTCTGCCTCAGTTTCCTTGATTGTAAAATGGAAATAATAGCATTATCTTCAAGCATTAATCAAATAAGATAATATTTGTAAAGTGCTAAGCACAGTGCCTGGCACATTATGGCTCAGAATAAATCCTTGTCCCTTTCCCTATTCCAGATATTTTCAGTACTTACCTCATAGCATTATAGTAAGGCTTAGATAAGATAAGATAAGATAACATACTTTGTAAACATGAAGGTATTATATATAAGATATTACTATTATAATTATTATTCTTTATATTATTATTCAAATAAGGTAATATTTGTAAAGCACCTGGCACAAAATAGGCACTTAATATGTTTGCTCCCTTTCCTTCCCCCTTTTTTTTACCTTTGGGTATGTGCCATTCCAATGGTGTGGTACTAAAAAAATAATTCCTTAGGAGTAGGGAGACCTGGGTCTTAGCTGTAACCCTCATATTAACTCCCTGAGTGACCTTGAACAAGACCCTTTCCTTACTCTGGGCTGTGCAATGAAGGTATGGAACAGATGTCTTCTGAGGGCCCTTCCTGTTCTTACCAGCCTATGTTCTAAGGACCCTTTAGGATCCTATAATCCCATATTCTCTAGTCCTGCAACCTAACCAAACCGGGCAGTACCTCGGCTAAAGGGCTGACCCTGGCTCATAGGGTTTCAGTATAGATCCCACTTCTGACACCCACACTCGAAGTATGACACCCAATTCTACTTCTGTTTAGCTGAGGCAACTCCCTGGGAGTTATCTGCTAAATCACAGGAAGGTTGCAATCTGGGCCTGTGGAAGGAATTCTTTGCCAAGAGTTTCCCCATGGCTGTATACTTTTACTACCCAGTGGACATTCAAGTCTCAGAAGCTCAGTGTCCTTCTCTGTTGAATGAGTTGGGCAAGATGAAAGTCTAAGGTCCCTTAGCTTCTAAGGGATAGGATCCTATAACCCTAGGTTCCCAGTCAATCAATATTTATTAAGTGATTACTATATGCCAGGCATTCTGAATGCTGGGGAAAGAAAGGCAGAACTATAGACCTGCCCTCTCATTGGAAGCACTTTGTAGAGTGCCTGATTCATTGTAAGCACTATATATATGTGACATATTACAATAATGATGGTAATAACCATTCTTGTTTTTAATGGGGGAGAAAGTGGGGGGAGGCACTCAGTAGCACTTAATTTTCAGCACGGAGAATTCCCAGACACCCTCAGAGCAGTGGAAGAGAAGGGAAAGAGCCCTCTACTGGGGGATGGATCTATCAGAGATTCTTAGGCAGGACATCCCCTTCAAAGACCATGACTCCAGTGGCCCCCTGAGCCATCCCAGGCAAACCCAGGGGTAAGAAAGAAGTGGGGGAGGGGAAAGAACAATACCTAAGAAAGTTTGGGAGGGAAAGCAATTCACCCCATTCATAGTGGATAGAATGCTGGACATGGAGGCAGAAAGACCTGACTTCTAATCCTGCTTCTAATACTTACTAGCTGTGTGATCCAGATGAGTCACTTAATCTTTGTTTTCTGCCTCAGTGTTTTCATCTGTAAAATGGGGGTCATTATAGCACCTACCTCCCAGGGTTGTTGAGAGCATCAAATGAAGTAAAGGATTGGGTAAATTATAGCTGTTGTTATTTTCATAAGTCACTGATTCACCAGCATCACCACTGGCTGATTATGGCTGTGCTCCCTGGGAATTTTATCCAGCCCAGAATCCTTCTATACCAGACAAACCTAAAGAGATAGGAGGATGGGGTGCGTTTGAAAGGGAGAAAATGGAGCAGGATTCACAGAATATAGGTGTCAAGCTGGAGACAGCTGATGAAGGCTCCATCCTTATTATTAATTTTTATTCACACTTCTCTAATGTTTAAAAGTTTGAAAGTTGTTAAGATTATGAAGAAAGTGCTTTCTTCATAATGACCCTGAAAGAAAGATAGTGAGATTATTTTTTTCATTTTATAGATAAGGAAAGTAAGGCTTAGAAAAGTTAAGTGATTTGCCCACAAGGAAACAGCCCAGAAATTTTAAATCCAGGACTTGAACTCCCAGCCTCAGTTTCCTCATATGCAAAGTGAGGGAGTTGGATTAGTTGGCTTTCAATCTATGATGCTGTGATTCTTCTATCTCTCTGCCCCCCACTCCCACCCCAATTTCACCCCACCCCCAGCACTTCAAGGTCTTCAAAGGAAGTTCAGAATTTACCAAGAAATCCCATGAGTAGCCATCAGGGCAAGAAAGAGCCCTCACACAATGAGAAAATCTGCTCAAGGTCAGGGGCGGGGATAGAGAGAGATCTAATGTACTTTCCTGATGGCTATTTTAAACTGACTGAGAAAAGCAGATCTCACAGCTGAATAACCAAAGTACCTTTCTCCACTACTCCTGATCCCATAACCACCTTCCTTTTTGCCTCTCCAAGCTCCCAAACCCTTCCTCCACAGCCTGACAAGTGGTTATATCCCATTTATCAATGTTCTTCCTAAAATGGGGCATCCAGAAGGGAACAGGAACCAGATGTGGTCTGAACAGAGAGAGAATGACTGGCAATGGATCCTCAGACACTCACTGCTTGTGTGAACCTGGGCAAGTCATTTAACTCCTGTTCAGTTTCCTCATCTGTAAAATGGGGATGATAATAGCACCAATCTCTCAAGGTTGCCCTGAAGATCAAACCAACCAAGACTCGTAAAGTGTTTACCACAGTGCCTGGCACATAGTAAGTGCTCTATAAATATTAGTAGCTACTCTTAGCTACTATTTTCTAAGATTCTGTGATTCTAGACTTTCCATAGAAGTAGGAAAATGAAGTAACCGAAAGCCTGTGTCATCCCCACCTCTATTTCCATAGCATTTAATGGGTATAGGAAGTTCCTCCCAAGAGCCCTGTGGGGCAGGGACTACAAGAATCACTATCCCCATTTTACAGGTGAGGAAACAGAGGCTTAAATAAATTATAATAACCTATTCCTGGTCACACAACTAATGGGCTCTGGGCTAGAACTTAAAACCAAGTTATTTTTTGACTCTATACAGTGAGAGGAGCAGACATGAGCTACTCACCCCACTCAGCCCATTTGTAGCCTGGCATCAGAGGGATGCCCTGATCTTTGTGCTGGACCAGACCCAACCCACCTAGCCTTCATATGCAATCAACAGTCCCACTGGGGTAGAAAATTAATGACAGCCCACAAACTGTCCCTGAATGTCATTGACTATCAGAACTAGATAGTCTTAGGGGCAATCTTAGATAACTTCTTATTTTACAGTGGATTAAAGTCAGACAGTGAGTCATAGGACAATCTTAAAGGGAGTTGTATTCTGTTCAAATTCCTTTCCTCATATGATCTTCTTAACAGCTCCATCAGGCAGACAGGCGGGCAGGGTAGGGATTCATATGCCCAATTTACAGATGAGAAAACTGAGATCCAGGGTACAGAAGTTGTTTTGTGCTAGATTCTAAAACCTTCTGAGTCCCAAGCTTGAACTCTTTCAACCAGGTCTTGATGTTTGTCCATCTGGACCAGCTGCTCCTATACTCTAGATTGTGCATAGGGTATTACTGAAGGCCAAAAGAGGAACAAAGGGGCAGGTGCAGAAACTGGAGGGTCAAAATTCCCTATAAGTGCCCATGGTGCAATGGAAGAGATGCTCCATTTAGAATCCACAGTCCTGGGCTCAGGATTATCTGTGTGGCCTAGACTTAGAAGTAGATCCATGTGGTGATTGCCACTGTGGGGGTGAGAGGTTGGAGGGAAGAGTGAGTGACTGGAGTTCTGCAAGGGGACCTTTGGGGTTGTCAGAAAGTCACCAGGACACTATGGATGTGGCACAAAGAAGGTGAGGCTGGCCTGGGTTCTGTGGATCTGGCAGCATGGAGAGACATTCATTGTGCTGAGTCTGTGTCTTCTGTGGGGGAGGAGGGGGGTGACTAAGAGAGACAGCAGCTGAGACTTTATAAGGGAGTATCCCTTACAGGGGAAAGGGAAAGCTGCTAAGATTGAAGCCCAAGGCAGAACATTCACAGATAATACTCTGGCAGGGGAGCCTAAGGACAGGTGAGTGCAGGGGTTTGCTACAGAGCTTCTATCCCTGTAGAGGTGTGATGGTGTGTGCTCCATAGTTTTGCCACCAATGCCTTGGTGCCTTAAAGTTACTGCCTAAGTATATGCCCTGGTGCATTAAAGTTACTAATTAAGTATATGCCCTGGTGCCTTAAAGTTACTACTAAGTATATGCCCTGGTGCCTTAAAGTTACTAATTAAGTATATGCCCTGGTGCATTAAAGTTACTGCCTAAGTATATGCCCTGGTGCCTTAAAGTTACTACTAAGTATATGCCCTGGTGCCTTAAAGTTACTAATTAAGTATACGCCCTGTTGCATTAAAGTTACTGCCTAAGTATGTGCCCTGGTGCATTAAAGTTACTACTAAGTATATGCCCTGGTGCATTAAAGTTACTGCCAAATATATGCCC
>JAJPUD010000503.1:623110-680006 GCA_023553655.1 Myrmecobius fasciatus
TATGCCCTGGTGCCTTAAAGTTACTAATTAAGTATACGCCCTGGTGCATTAAAGTTACTGCCAAATATATGCCCTGGTGCATTAAAGTTACTGCCAAATATATGCCCTGGTGCCTTAAAGTTACTGCCTAAGTATATGCCCTGGTGCATTAAAGTTACTACCTAAGTATATGCCCTGGTGCATTAAAGTTACTAATTAAGTATATGCCCTGGTGCCTTAAAGTTACTGCCTAAGTATATGCCCTGGTGCATTAAAGTTACTGCCTAAGTATATGCCCTGGTACCTTAAAGTTACTGCCAAATATATGCCCTGGTGCATTAAAGTTACTACCTAAGTATATGCCCTGGTGCATTAAAGTTACTAATTAAGTATATGCCCTGGTGCCTTAAAGTTACTGCCTAAGTATATGCCCTGGTGCATTAAAGTTACTACTAAGTATATGCCCTGGTGCGTTAAAGTTACTACCTAAGTATATGCCCTGGTGCCTTAAAGTTACTACCTAAGTATATGCCCTGGTGCCTTAAAGTTACTGCCTAAGTATATGCCCTGGTGCATTAAAGTTACTAATTAAGTATACACCCTGGTGCATTAAAGTTACTACCTAAGTATATGCCCTGGTGCATTAAAGTTACTGCCAAATATATGCCCTGGTGCATTAAAGTTACTACCTAAGTATATGCCCTGGTGCATTAAAGTTACTGCCTAAGTATATGCCCTGGTGCATTAAAGTTACTGCCTAAGTATATGCCCTGGTGCATTAAAGTTATTACCTTAGTATATGCCCTGGTGCATTAAAGTTATTGCCTAAGTATATGCCCTGGTGCCTTAAAGTTACTGCCTAAGTATATGCCCTGGTGCATTAAAGTTACTACTAAGTATATGCCCTGGTGCATTTAAGTTACTACCTAAGTATATGCCCTGGTGCATTAAAGTTACTAATTAAGTATACGCCCTGGTGCATTAAAGTTACTGCCTAAGTATATGCCCTGGTGCCTTAAAGTTACTGCCTAAGTATAAGTCAGAATGATAGGAGCAGCAATCAAAAGCTGGCCCATCAGATTTTATTTAACACGCCTTAACTGAAGCATCAGCCCTTGAACTTGCCTCTGGTATTGGGTTCCAGAAGGATGGTGTCCTGGGTGGGGTTCTGGGGTACTAAGTGATGGTAATAGGGCTCGCTCCAGGGACTGAGGGAACGGGAGACAGGTGGACAGGAAGTAGGCTCCTGGAATTGTCTGACCTCTCAGGACTGGAATGATTTCCTCTTCCTTTCCCCACTTCCCCTCTGACCTTCAGTGTCCCCCAGGGTCCAGTTGGGGGAATGGGAAGGAAGAGAAACGTGACAGGCACTGGGCCAAGGCCAGAGCCCGTGTACAGGGAAGGAGGAGAACAATTGTCTCGGCCGGGAGCTGAGTCTGTCTGTCTGTCCAACGCAGCTTCCCATCCTTCTCTGGCATCCTTTAGCTCAGCCCTTCCGGGACACTGCAGCCGTCCCATCTGTGGCACCGAGACAGCTAAGAGACAGCCACTGACCCCACAGCCGTCGGAGCACAGAGCTGGGCTGCAAGGCTGTCCTGTGGGGATGAGGGTCTTCATTAGTGTCCTGGTAGCCGTCCTGCTGTGTCTGGATCGAGGTGAGTGAGGAACGGGGGCTGGAGGAGGGGTGATGAGTAAGAAGGAGCAGAGGCATTAGACAGAGGAAAGGGGCCCTCCTTCTCCCTCAGGAGAGGTCTGGGGGAGGGGGCTGGGGCTGCCCACCGGAGAGCCGGTGCTGTTAGGAGAACAGCTTGTGGGACCACAGCTGGAGTGAGTGAGGGCCTGGAGGTCAGAGGACTGGAGTTCCAATCCCAGTGCTGCCACCGACCTTTGAGAAATCACCACTCAGACTCAGTTTCCTTCTCTGTAAAATTCTGCCTCTAAGTACAGATGCTCCAAAGGTCTGGGGCAGTGAAGCCAGGAAAGGGTAACTGCAGGACGCTCTGATGCTCTGAATCTGATGGGAGTTTTGAAAGCCACAAAGGCCGTGGTGGATCATTAGGAGAAACAAGACTGGAATCCTGCTTTCCCAGCACCGAGTCTGATGCCTTTCCCCAACAGGAAATATCCCAATAGACGTGGGTTAGGGCTAGATAAGGGCCTTGAATGCCAGGCAGCAGGGAGCCCGCAGACTTCTGGAGGCAGGAGGAGACTAGAGGGAAGTGGAGTTTGCAGAGCAGAAAGTGGGGAGAGCCCCTTGGAGGCCCCACCAGGGACCCTGACCTTTTCCCTGGGAGCCCTGAGCCTCTGAGACCTCCATTTCTCACTTTGGGACAGGGAGTGAACAGAAGCAGACAAAGTCACTAGAGGAAAGCGCCGATGAAGATTACGACTATAAGGATGATGATGATGAAGACGATGATGAGGATGAAGTTGAAATCAAGCACATCCCCTATGAAGGTACAAATCGATCCCAAATCCTCCTTGCTCCAGCCCCCTTCCCCTGGGAGCTGGTGGCGCCCAAGCTACAGTGGGACAAGTCCCCGCGCTGGGGGCATTAGAGCAGGTGTGGTCCGCAGGGCTTCCTGGAGGAAGTGACTTAACACTTCACCACTTGTCTTAGACACCTCTGTTTATCCCAGGGTTTGAGTGGGGCTGGCTGAGTTCAAGAAGCAAAGCCAGGGAAGACTTGCCAAATAGGGAAACAGCCTAAGCAAAGAAAGGCACAAAGAAGGGGCCAGGGCCTTTTTGTTCAGCCCGTCTGAAGCCCAGAAATCCTGGGACTTAGAGGGCAGTGAGCTGCGTGGCAGAGCTGGAACAAGCCTTGGGTGAATGGAGCTCTACCTCAGGAGGCCGCCTTTGATGAGGGAGGGGAAGGGCAAAACTTCTGCTCTGGAAAGGCACTGGTCAGTACTTCCCCACACGGCCCTCCAGAGGCACAGGGCACAGGTCCTCCCACCTCCCACCCTCCTCGGGCACTCCAACCCAGGGCTACCTTCCATGGGCGAAGGCCCGGAGCCGTGGGTAAATGGGTGCACTGTTTTCTGCAGACGCCTTCACACAAAGCGGGCACCTGGCTCCCACAGGGAGGGGACAGGGAGCTCCAGCCAGTCAGCAAGGGACGGAGCATTCCTAAGCACCGACTGTGCCAGGCACCGTGCCACGTGCCAAGGATACAGAGCAGACAAAAGGCCATTCCTGCCCTCAAGAAGCTTCCATTGACCAGGTGGAAGGCCATGCCAAAGGAAAAGGAACTAGCTACCGTGCCCTGGGATCTCAGCAAGCATCATGATCAGGAGGCCAGGACAGGCTCCTCGCCCCAGGAGGCAGAGGAGCCACAAGGACTTGAGTTCCAATCTGAGCTCACTTACTAGCTATGGGACCCAGGGGAAGTTAGATCACTGCCTGCCTCAGTTTCCCCATCTGTAAAGTGAGGATAATAATAGCATCAACCCACCAAGGGGTGTTTGAGGAGCAAATGAGATACCATTTATAAACTGTTTTGCAACCCTCAAAGCACATTGTCAATGCTTTTATTGTTTAGTCGTTTTCAGTCACATCCTACTCTTAGTAACCCCTTTGGGGAGTTTTTTTGAAAAATACTAGAGGAAGAAAATGAGGCAGTTAAGTGACATGCCCAGGGTACACAGCTAGTAAGTGTCTGAGGCTGCATTTGAGCTCAGGCCTTCCCAAATCCAGGCCTAACACACTGCCCACTGTGCTACCCAGATGCCCTTGTAAATGTAGCTATTATTGGTATTAGGGGACATACATAGTGCTGGGGAATGGGGGTGTTAGAGACCCTTTCACCTGGAGAGATTTGGGGAGGCTTTCTAGAAGATGTTAGATTAGAACCTGGGAACCCTGAACATTTTTGTGTTTATTATATAAAATATAAAAGATAAATATTAAATATTAAAAAGATAAATATAAAATATATAAAATAACAATATAATTGTATTTCAATATAACTGGTTCCCTTTGTAGTTCTATGTTTATTTTATTCATTTAAAAATGTTATTCTGAGGAGGGCCCATAGGCCTCACCAGCCTGCCATAAAAAAGCTTAAGAAGCCCCTGTTAAAAGGATGGGAACTATTTGGCTGGCTGAGAAAAGCAAGGATATGAGACAGTCCTGGGAGTTCTGGTCTAGGGGAGAAAAGGCAGGGAGACAGTCCCTACCCTCCAGCTGGCAGCTTGATTGGGAAAGGAAGGCAAAGATGCAATTAATTATAACATAAAACAAGAGGAGAGAGGGCCAGGCACTGATCTTGGAAGGGTTCAAAAGAAGGAGGAACAGCTTCCCAATGGGGGCTGGGGATCACAAAGGCTTCCTGATCATAGCATTCAAACCGGGCCTGCAAGGGTCAGTGGGTAGGGATGATGCTCTCTGTGCTGGGGTAGGGAGGAAAGAGTAAACAATTTCCACTAAATGTCCAAATGAGTAATAGCAGCTGTATGGGCAAAAGGAGCTCAGAAAAGAGAGAAATGAGCAGAAGGCAGTGTGGGCAGGGAAGGATGTAAGCTTCTCATTGAAGAGAACCTACTTCCCTAGAGCAATTTAAGGTTTGCAAAGTCCTTCTTTCATATCTCTGTGAGATAGGTATTGCAAATACTGTGATCCCCATTTTACAGAGGAGCAAACTAAGGCTCAGACAAAGTAAGACACTTGCCCAGAATCACATAGCTCCCAAGGGTCAGAATGGGGACTCTTGTCTCTAGTTCTAATGTACTTCCTACCAAAAGTGAGGCAGGTGACCTTGCCCAGCCCTCCCTCACAAAAATTCCAGTTCACTCGAATATCATAGCATCTTCTCCCTGTGATCAGGGTCCTCTTTGAGAACAAAAGACAAACAACAAAAATAACAACAAAAAAGGGGAAATCTTTTCATAAAAGGAGAGGAGCAGGCAGAGAAAGCCCTCATGATGTAATATAGGTAGAGTCAGGAAACTCTGGGTTCAAATCCTGCCTCAGACCCCACTAGCTGTGGGACCCTAGGCCTCTCTAGATCTCAATTTCCTCAGTTTCAATTCGAGGGCGGTTGACCTGGACCACCTCTAAGGTCCCTTTCAGCTCCAAATCTTTGACTTCAAGGTGAGGATTGAACTTTATCTGGAGGGAAGAAAAAGTGAATGTCCTCCTTCCTGGTGACAGCAAGTGGACACTGTCCTAGGACTGGCCTCAGTTCTGGCAACGAATGGGGTTAAGCATTTGGCCAGTTCCCAGCTGGCTGACTCCCAGGGTCCATTGTCTGCCTTTCCCCCTCTTCCCCCCAAGGCTCTGTTCTGATGTTATCTGCAGGTCCCTGTACTTCTTCAGTTCAATTGAATTCAACAAAACAAACACTGAGTAAGTGCCTACTGTGTGGAAGGCCTTGTAATTATCTGTTGAATCTTACCCTCTAACCTCTCTGTCTACATAGCTTAGAATTTCTCAACTATATTTATCAACAAATGAAGTGTTTCAGCATAATCTGTGTGCATATCCTGTTCCCTAGTTGGACTGAGAACTCTGTGAAAGGAGGGACAAATTTTTGTCTAAATTTTGCAGCTCCCCTCATAACCTGAGATGGTAGGTACTCTGTGCACAGTGGGTATTAAATGCTTGGGGAATGATTTGGGTCCTGCTTTTAAATCTAATGGGAGGACAGATAAAGAAATAATACTAGTGGAGGAAGGGGAGAAAGATAAGGGCAGAGGAGAAGTTGAGGCAAAGTGCATCAAAAATATAAAAAAAGAAGAGGTTTGAGAGTAGAGGGGTGAGAGGAAGGATCAAATACAAAAATGGTGGTCAATGGGATAAAGGGAAACCAGCTCACGAGAATGGGAGAGAGAGATGGTCCAGTTTGCCTGGTGCAAGAACTCTCTAAAAAGGGGGTAGTATGAGAAAAAGCTGGACAGGTATCTTGGTGCCAGACTTAGAACCTTCTTGTCAACAACAGGAGGTTTATACTTGATCCTGCAGGTAGTGGGAACCCAACAGATGCCTAGGAAAGTGTCCTGCTCAAAGTGGTACTTAAGGAAGATGGCTTGGGCATCTGTGTGAAGAATGGCCTGGGGGGAAGGCCAAAGTCATATGGGCTGCCAACCACAACCACACTACCTGAGCCCAGCCTCTCGACCTCCCCACCTTGGCCCATTCTTGCCCCTCATTTCCTTTGAAACTAAGCTCCATAGTTGTTACCACCACCTCCCCTAGGAAGATGTCTATAATTGACTCTTCCTGCCCTTACCTACCATTCTCCCCTCCATCTACTCCCCTTATCCCAGCTGATGGCTCCACATTAGCACTGGCACTTGGTGACTAAGTTCACAGAGTCTCAGAGTTAGAAATAAATATGTACATTTCTATTTTTTATATATATTTTTATTTCCTCTTTAGATGAGGAAACTTAAGTTAAGCAATGTATCCTAGCTTTGTGACTCTCTGGGCTTCATTTTTTCGACTGTAACATGAGGATTCAGGGGCAGCTAGGTGGCACAGTGGATAGAGCACCAGCCCTGAAGTCAGGAGGACCTGAGTCCAAATCTAGTCTCACACACTTAACATTCCCTAGCTGTGTGACCCTGGGCAAATCACGTAACCCCAATTGTCTCAGCAAAAAGCAAAAAAAAAAAAAAAAAAAAAAATGAGGATTCAACTCAGTGATTTCTAAGGTACCAGCTCAAATTTATGATCTTGTGACATCCCCAATATGGACTTATCCAGTGTCTACTCCTGATAGCCCATTCCACTTTTGGATAGTCCTAATTGTTAGGAAGTTTTTCCTTTTCTCTAATTTACGTTTGCCTGATTGCAAATTCCATCTACTGATCCTTGTGTCCCCACCCAGCGCAAGCAGAACAAAGCTAATACTTTTATATATGAATAGCATTTCCTCTTCTTGAATGTAAAGATCACCCTTTCTCCACATCCAAATCTCCTCTCCTCCAACCTAGACCTCAGTTTCCCCATATGTAATATGAGGTTAGACAAGATAATCTCTCAGGTCCTTTCTAGCTCTAGAACCCTATGTTCTTTGTACCCCTGGAGAAGACTTATGTCCTGGGCTGTGCTCTGAGCTGCCTGAGATCGTAGGCAGAGATTGTGAAGGAGCTGATGACTGTTGTACAGTTGCAAGCTTGGCATACTATTGTTGTGGTGTAAGAAGTCCAGAGGCTCTGGCAATCAGAGGTTGCAAGAGCTAAGTGTAAAATGCAGTGTTCAGATAGTAAACCTCAGAGTTCAAAGAAGGGACTAATCAAGGAAGGCTTCTTGAAGGAGGTGGCATTTGAACAATGGTTAATGTTTGAATGGATGGAGAGGATGGAGAGCATGAGATGATGGGGATGGAAGAAGCTGACTACAAGAGCAAAAAATACAAAATATATATACAATATATATTGTATATAGTATATACAAAAGGACAACTTAGCCATTTCCCTGCTCTCTCATTAATGAGCTTTCCTCTAACTTCATGTTTTCCTTCAATAATTCAATAATTCTGTATGAGACACTGCACTGGTACCAAGAATTCAAAAGTAAAAAAAAATGAAGTCCTTCAAGGCGCTTACATTCTCTTAGGAGGGGAATGACACGTGCACAAATAAATATCACAACATATGATAGAATATAATAGGAGCAAAAAAGTGATAAAGGGATGGAATCAGGAAAGACTTCAAAGAAAAAGTTGCAACTATACTGAGCTTTGAAGGGAGAGAAGACTTTTTAAAAATTTATATTTTTTGTTAAAAACTTCCCAATTATATTTTTTAACTTTTAAGATTCATTTTTTAATATTTTAAGTTCCATAGTCTCCCCATTCCTTCCCAAACCATTGAGAAGGCAAGCATTATGACATCAATTATACTTGTATAGTCATGCAAAACAAAAATTCCATGTTAGCCATCTCCCCCCCCCCAAGAAAAATGCTTTAAGAAAAAGCATTTAAAAAGCGTGAAAATTCAGCCTTAGATCCTTACTAGCAGTGTATGGCCCTTGGTAAGTCACTTAACCCAGATTACCTCAAAAAAAAAAGCATTGTCAAGCTAAAAAATAGCACGAAAAATAAAGTTTAAAAAGTATGCTTCACTCTGCAGGCAGAGGTTGTCAGTTCAGAGAGAAGGTTTTCATTGCCAGAGATAAGGAATAGTGTGGATGGCAGGCTAGGGGGACTGACTGCCTGAGCAAATGAAAAGGCAGGAAAACAAAAGTGGGATTAGGAAACTACTAATTGGTCCCTTTGGTTAATATTCAGAGAATATGAAATGGAAGAATGTGATTATTTCACATTACTGGAAAGGCAGATTGCAGCCAAATGGTTGACTACCTTTGAATTTTATCCTGTATGTCACAGACACAGCATCTTCCTCCCTTGTCTCACTTTTCCCCTTTTCCTTTATGTCTGTAGGCTCTCTGGAATGCTACACCTGTGAGTCAGAATCCATCGAGGAGCGCTGTAATAAGATCCAAACCTGCTCTCCCTCTCAGACCTTCTGCAAAACCATCATCTCCAAAGGGAATGCAGGTGAATGTGGGAAAGGGGAGTTCACACTAGACAGTAGGGGCTGGTCCTAAGGTAACATCATCTGAGTTTAGGAGAAGGACTTAGGCCTAGTTAGAGTCCTGAACTGAGAGTCTGGAGACCCTGGTTTGAGTTCCAATTTCCCAAAAGCTGTGTCCCATGTGTAAAAGTAAAACCCCTGAGGACCTTCTAGCTCTGACATTCTAGGTTCTAAGGCCCATTCTAGCTCTACCGTTTCATGGTTCTGTGGTTCATTTCTCGGTCAGTTACCCCCCTTTCCCTCTAGACCTCTTTCCTATTTTCCTTCTATCTGTTGTCTAGGACCTCTCCATACTCTTATGGCCCCCAGTTTAAGGAGGGAGAGCCAAGTTCTTGTCTACCTTGGTTATCTTCACAATAAATAATAATAATGAGGATGAGAATGATACCTCCCATTTCTTTAGCACTCTGGAGTTTATAGAATCTCAGGGTTGTAGTCCAGTCTGTACCTCAGCATGCATCCTCATTTATCGACAATATGAAGTCACCCAGTGTCTGCTGAAAAGTTCTGAAAGGAGACTACAACTACCGTTCTAGCCCACATTAGATCTTAGACAATCTGCATTTTAGGAATCTGTCTTGACATCAGACCTGAACTGGCACATTTGTCCCACACTTTGGCCCCAATTTTATCTCCAGGTTCCAAGCAGAACAAATCTGATCTCCCTTTCTTACAGCAGTCCTTCAAATAGCAATAGGATCCCATTAGTGATCTTTTCTCCAAACTGAGCATCTTTGTTCCTTTATCCCTGTTTATGTGGCTTCCCACATCTTGGCCGCCCTCTTCTGGACACACTCCAGCTAGTCATGCCTTTCTTAAAATGATGAGCCCTGAACTGAATACAGTTGGTCCCATCAGGGCAGAGACCCGAGGGATCTTCCCTTCCCAAATCTAAGTTCCTTTTTCCCCCTAAATTCTTTTGCTTTTTCATCTGTCTTATCACACTGTTGACTTATATGGAGCTTGAAGTTTACTAAAAGCCACATTTCCACACAATGCTCTGTTACTAAGCCATTTCTCCCTATCCTTTATTAGTAAAGATCAATTTTTAAATTGATTCCAGATATCCACCTGCTCTTCTGTCATCTAGCCCACAACTCTCTAATTTGTCGGTAAAGTTAGCATAAGAGATTTTTGTTAAGGTTTGGTTTTTCTTTCTTTTCATTTTGTTTTGCCAAAATCAGGATATATTCAGTTTGTCTACAATGTTCCCTTAATCTACCAGTCTGGTAACCATATCCACAAAGGAAATGAGATAAGTCTAACAGGACCTTTTCTTAATGATGACTGACATGCTGGCTCATAGTAAACCATCCATTCCTTTCTAAAAGCTTACAAATACACACACACACACACACACACACACACACACACACACACATCCTAGAACTTTGCCAGGAATTAAGGAAAATGTTTTGAACCTGTAGTATGCAGAAACCCTTCTCTCACTTTTGAAAACTCATATAGCATTTTCCCTTTTTCAAGTTCATAGTATCCTCCATGATCTTTCAAAGATTGTACCCAGCTAAGTAACTCAGTGGATAGATTACTGGGTTCAAATCCTGCCTCAGATATTTACTGTGTGTGACCCTGGGTAAATACTATCCAGTAACTTACAGTAAAATTAGGATAATAATAGCACGTATATTGCAGGATTGTCTTGATGATCAAATGAGATAATATTTGTAAAGCAATTAAAATAGTGTCTGGAACATGGTGGATACTTAATAAATATTTGTTCTTTTGTTTCTATCTTTCAAAGATTGGTAACAGAAGTTCTGCAATCATATCTGCCTTTTTCTTTTTTAATATTCATTTTAATAGCTTTTAATTTTCCCAAATACATGCAAAGATAAGTTTCAACATTCACCTTTGCAAAACCTTGTGTTCCAATTTTTTCTCCCTTCTTCCACTTCCTCCCATAGGCAGCAAGCAATCCAATATAAGTTAAACATGTGTAATTCTTCCAATCATATTTTTACATTCATCATACTGCACAAGAAAAATCAGATCCAAAGGTAAAAGCAAAAAGAAACATGCAGAAAAAATAAGCAAACAAATGACAAAAAAAGTGAAAATATATTGTGATCCATATTCAGTCCTTAAAGTCCTCTCTCTGAATGCAGATGGCTTTCTCCATCACAAGTCTATTGGAATTGGCCTGAATCATCTCATTGTTAAAAAGAGCCAAGTCTAACACAGTTGATCATCATGTAATCTTGATATTGCTGTATACAATGTTCTCTTGATTCTACTTACTTCTCTTAGTATCAATTCATGCAAGTTTTTCCAGGGTTTTCTGAAAATCAGCCTGCTCATTATTTTGTATAAAATAATAATATTCCATTTATACTCATGTACTATAACTTGCTTAGCCATTCCCAACTGATGGGCATCTATCCAATTTCCAGTTCCTTGCCATTACAAAAAGGGCTGCTAAAAACATTTTTGCACATATTTTCCCTTTTTTTTGTGATTTCTTTAGGATACAAACTTAGTAGAGACATTGCTGTGTTTGATAGCCATTTTTAATCTGCCTTTTTCTTAACTCTCCTAAGAGACAGGCCATGTAGGCCCAGTGGCCTGAACTCACAAAGTATAGTTCAATGTTCTTTTATCATCTCACTCATCTTTGGGTTTCAACTCCCAGTTAAACTGTGATGTTTTAATTTTCTCAATCCAAAAATTTTGGGGGAAAAGATAACAGAAGCAAAATGAGAGTTAGATAATTAGGCTTCTCCTTTCTATCCTTTTATCATGAACCTGTCTACTCAAGTAATTGTCCTAACCTTCTTTGATATTCCTCTTATATTTTAAATTTTTAATAGCATCTTTGGTTTTCATATCACCTGTTGATTATAGTGCCCTTCCAGAGAGTCATGTTTTATAACAAAGAATAAAAAAAAACCCTAAAAATTTCCAACCATCTCCCAAGTCTTGAATGATATTTCCTCCATCTTTTTCCATAAAAAAGGTTGAAAAAATTACATCTCCCAGGAGGCTATATGATTAGTTTCTTGTCCATAGGCTGATAAAAGACAGTTCTTGACTATAAGAATATTTGTTATATTGTATTGGGAAAAGAGATGAAAGAGAGTTATAACAGGCACACATAGTACCAAACATGAAAAGTAAATGCAAATTAATTTCAAGATGAGAAAATATTTAGCCACTGGGAGATCAGGATAATCAGTCAGCCAGTAAATATTTATTAAGCACCTACAATGTGCTAAGCACTGTGTTAAGTGATAGAGAGGCAAAGAGAAACAAAGCATTCCTAGTTCTACTCCAACGGTAATGGGGGAAAGAATATGCAAACAACTATGTGCAAACAAACTACAATCAGGATCCACTGGAAATAATCAACAAAAGGAAAGCAGTGGAATTAAAGGGGCTCAGGAAAGGCTTCTCATAGAAAGTGGGATTTTAGTAGGGACTTAAAGGAAAAAGAAGAAGCAAGGAGGTGGAGAGGAGGATGCAGGGGAGACAACTAATGACAACATCTGAAGTCAGGAGATGGAAGAGTCATGGGGCATGTGAAGTGCCAGAAAACACCTGAGCCTTCTTCTTGCCCTAATATTGACTACCAGTCTTAGCTCATTCTGGCCTTTAGTGTTCCTGACTCTGTTCTTACAGAATGAAGCTACTGTTGTACATTCATCTCTTATTACATACCTGTCTTCTATATATCTTTTTTTTTTAAATTTGACTTGATTAATTAATTCATTTTACAGTTGAACCTTGTCTAGGCAGTTGTTCCTTTTCCTCCTAAAAATCGTATCTGTGTATTCAGAATTTCATTTATAAAAGTTTCCCATCCCTCCTGGGAATATATAGAATTAGTGGATCCTACTTTTCTTTTAATCTCTACTTTTTGAAGTAAAGTTTCCTCAAATCTAGGTTGTGTATCAGACTCTGCTGACTTACCTCCACTCTACTCTGAGTTCTATGATATAGTGGTCACTTACCTCTTCCCATCCTATCCTCTACCATAGTACCCATCATTTCTCTTCCAACAACCAAAATCTCCTTGCTGGTCAGAATAAATAAAATCCAGAACAGCAGTTCCCACTCTTTATTTCCTCTACTTTTCGAAGGATGAAATTATCCCTAAGATAGATCAAGAATTTGTTGACTATTCTACATCTGACAAGGGAAAGACTCCAGCAAGTATCTGGGTAATTGAAGTCTCCCTCAATGGAAAAGCATGCAATGTTGCCAGCCAAGGTGCTCTTCTATTGCATCCTTCTGTTCATGTGTCTATACAATATTCTGATAACAATATTCCCTCTGCTTCTCCCTTCATTGATCCTCATCTGAAAGTTCTGTACTACATTATCCATCTTAGGATTCCTAGATTTCCTCACCAGAATACATCTTTATATGTAATGATATTAGCAAAATTTCTATCTTCAACTTAGTTTTATTAGCAAAGCCTAAAGACAGGCCCTAAAACTATTTGTCCTTAGTGATACCTGATACTACACGCTCCATTTTAATGTCCTACCACTTTTCCCTATAAAGGACACACATTAAGACTTCAAAACTTCAAGGGGAAGAAAATCCTCAGAAAGTGTTAAGGATGTCAGACCCAGAAGGAACCTTAGAAAACATTTCATCTACTTTTCTCCTCTTTTAAGAGAAGGACACACTTTCTGTGTGTGTGGAGATAACACACAGTAGGTTAGAGAGAGGAAAAGTCAAAATTAGAACCAGTTTCCTCACTTCCCTTTTGGGGATTTTTTCCTTTCACTATGCTGTTTTTCTATAGATGCTTTCCTCTAAAGCCAGAGAGACTTGGAGCAGCATGACTTGGGGGATGGAAGGTGAGATTGGGAGGGAGCCTTCTGTTTGAGGTCAGCAAGTTCTCTTCCTCATCCTCCCTGGGAAGAGTGAAGAGATTAAAACTATTAAGGGAGACGTTCAAGGGGATCCTTATTCTCCAGGGCTGAAATTTCTGAGGATGGGGTTCCATAAAAAGCAAGACCTTGATCTCATTTCATTTAAGGGGACCTAGAAATAGATTGGATCCCATGCTTCCCACAGAATATATACCTGATCACCTGTGTGTGCTACATAATCCACTCAATAAATTTCAGAGATCTCCCAAGGTATAAAGAAAAAGTTTTATTTGTTTCTCATGAGAAGTGGGCATCATCCCCACCATACAAGAGGTGGACGTGAGGCACTGAGCATAGGCAGCATGGGCAATATATAAGTTCCCTGAGCAACATAAACCCTGCCCCTTCTTGATGGCTCATCCTCATTAGCTGAGAATGTGGCTTTGCAGTTTAAGTTCGAAAGCTATATAAGGAAGCATCAATCATTAAAGCAATCAGCACTGGCTGGGAAAACAGATGTTAGATCAGCAAGAAACGGGAAACAATGGATAAATTTAAGATTTGGGCAAAGACATGTTTTTTGCTAACTCTGAGATGTATGAAATTACTCTGAGATATATGTTCTTAACATATGGACTAGGTAGAAAAGAGTGAGGTCAGTTTGTCCTATACATTCCCAGAGTTCTATTCATCCATATTCTGGGAATTGTTTGCCAGGGAGGGAAGATAGGGGAAAACAGGAGCCCGATCCTATACTTCAGTTAATTTATAGTTTTCCTTTTGAAGAAATATCAAACTTTTCCCATTGACCTGAGAAATATGGCAAGCAGGAAAGAAGTTCCTTGAGATTTCCTCTGCTCCATTCCCAACTCCCCACCCCCAATTGAGAGGGATAATGGAAGGCAGCTGTCAAAGTATCAATTTGAAGCTCACTATTCCCCAGAACCCACTCCCTGCTCCTGTGGCAGACCTGGATTACTGGGTGCTTATCCCAATCACCACATCCTCATTGTGGTCCCCTTCACCTAGTTAGTAGCTACCCTTCCTCCTAACAGATCCAATCTGTGACCATTCCTTCCCCTCCCATACCCTTCATGTGGCCTTCTCACTATCCCCTCCTTCTTCTGCAGAGTCCAACTACTTTACCACCTTTTCGGCGTGGTGCTCAGATACCTGCAAAGAAGCCACCAAGATTATAGAAGGAACTCACGTCACCGTGAACTGCTGCCAATCTGACATGTGCAACCCCTTATCATTGGAAGGCCAATCCCCAGACATGAATTCAAAGACCGCCAGTCATGGGGGCATCCTCACAGGTGTGGGGACAACCATCCTGATCATGCTGCTCTGCAGCTGGGTGGGGAAGGACTTTTGAAAGGAGACCTCTCTCCCCTAGAATTCTCCTCTGCCCTGCTACCCCACTTCCTTTGCCCCTGACCCTAATTCTACCCCACCACAAGGAAGAGATCTCCTGAACCATGAAGTCTCTAGCCCTTCTTCCCCAGGAGTGTTCTAAAGTCCCTTTGTTTCTGTAACACTGTGTTCCACCAAAATCGTTTCATCTCTAGCATTGTCTTATTATCAAACCTCTGCCTCTGACACAGTAGATTCTAAGGGCCTTTCCAATCCTAACATTCCATGTTATATGTTCTCAGATTGCATGTTCTATGATCTAAGCTCTCAGCTCTGACTTTTCTATATTTGGTGTTCTAAAGTCTTCTGGCTCTAATATTCTACAATTTTATGACTTTCTCAAAGGGGAGGAGACCTAAAGAAGAAAGGTCTCCCTTAGGCCAACTCTATCCCCAGAAAACCAAGTTCCAGGGCAGGAATGTGATTCAGATATATATGAATTATACTCAAGTCTCTGTTGCCATCTCCCTAGCTGGGTCTTCCTGTAAGGAAGAGGAAAGGCATAGGTGTGTTGAGAGACTATCTGGAGACAAGCTCCTGTATCTTGAAGGCAGATCTCTGCCCCTTTCTAATGCCATCTGACAAATGGGATTGTGGAACAAGAATCTAATCATGGGGGTTATGGGAGGACAAAACATTAGCCCTCTGGGCCAGTCATTTTTGATAGAAATCCCAAGGATCTCAAAACATTCTAGCCCTTTATTGGCCCTCCATGTACTTCCTCTATCCCAATATGTCTCTCCAAGTGATCTTATTTCCATGGTTAGAGTATTGCCTTCTGATAATAAAGTTTTGAATTCTTTAATAGGCAGCAACATTTAAACCCTCCAGTGACATGAGTATTTGACATGTCCCTACTCTTCTTTGACTCCTATAGCTTATAGGGATGAATTTTGTGACAAATTAGGACTAACATAGTACAGTGAAAGCTTGGGAAGACAGTAACATATATTGGGGGCACAATTTTCAAAATTTGTCAGAGGGGCACAAATACTTTGCAATTTCTTCAAATTAGATGTTAAAGAGTCAAATAATTCAGAACTAGAAGGGACTTTAGAGAGATTCAAACCCTCCCCACTCCTATTTTATTTATTCATTTTGTTCTATAATGTAAGGAGATATTTTATTTTAACACAACAGTTGTTACCCAGCAAACAAACCCACTTACAAGATATATTCCCTGAAAAACAGCTTATCAATTGTTTCTTCCCCCTATGTAATAACTTTTATTTATGTATTAGTAATATGAGAATAATTTTCCAGTATACCATTTCCCCAATGAATTTTCTTTTGTAGCACAGAAAAGTTGAAGTCAAACTACAAAACAACTGTGTAATAGCATAGATATATAGATAAAGATAGATATATAGATCACTCCTTGCCTATACTGCTCCACCTCTCTGCTCAGAGAAAGGAAATGTTTTCCTCCTCTTTTCTAGGACCAGAACTGGTTGGTGTAATTATTATGACTTCAGAACTTTTTAATGTTGTTTTGTTAACATTTTTATAGTCATTGTATATATTGTTCCCTTGGCCCTATTCTTTTCATTCAACATCAATTCAAGTCTTTCCATGTTTCTCTGAATTCTGTATATTTGTCACTTCTTATAGAGTAATAATATTCCACTATGTTAAAATACCACAGTTTATTCTATCATTCCCCTACCAGTGGACACCAACTTTATTTTCAAGGTCCTTACTACCATGAAAAGTGCTACTACGGACATTTTGTTATATATAGTTATATATGCCATTGCCATCTGAGGGGTATAGGTCCTCATTGTGTCATAAGACAAAGAATTCAGAGATTTTTTTGCATAATTTCAAATAGTTTTCCAGAATGAATCTCTTCACTTTATAGGTGGGAAAAATCTACACCTAGAAAGAAGTAAAATGCCTAAAATCACTAATGTATTAGGTTATGGAGCCAAGATTTAAATCTACAGTTTTGATTCCAAATTCAAAATAGTGGGAAGGAAGGAAGGGTGACCCCTCCCCACCAACAAACATCAGTGATCAGAGCCATCAAAAGGCGCAAAGGGAGATACTATCTTTTTTTTTCCCCTGAGGCATTTGGGGTTAAGTGACTTGCCCAAGGTTACACAGCTAGGAAGTGTTAAATGTCTGAGGTCAAATTTGAACTCAGGTCTTCCTCACATTAGAGCTGGTGTTCTATCCACTGTGCCACCTAGCTGCCCCCAGAGACACTATCTTAAGAAAAGTAAATCAGAGTCCAAAGTTTGGGGATAAATCAGAGTTTGTTTTCTATCAAAAATCAGTTTTGTGGGCACATCAAATAAAGAAACTGTGATATATCAAGGAATAAAAAGGGACAGCAGTAATAGACCCATATTCCCTTATGGTTTAACAGTGATTTATCAATGTGATCCTAAGGTGATAGCTGACCTTTTGTTCCTCCTCATTCACCTGGGCTAGTAAAGACATGGAGAATAAAGAGAGAAATTACAATGGTAGCTTCCAAATCTTTGGAACATTAAATTCAATTGATTTTAAGTCATTTTAAGATTTGCATCATAAATTTAAAACTGCCAACAAAAGCAAATAATCAGACCTACAATACAAAAAATAAATTCTTATTTAAAAGTCTTAGCATTCAATAAGATCGAACCAAGTGAATCCAAACAAACAAACAAAAATGCTTCTGGATCCCTTTCCCACCAAAAACTGTTCTACAATGAACCCACATAAGCAAATAACAAAAAAAGAAAAAAAAAAAAAAAAAAAAACTCTTTACCTAAGTTGATAGCAAAAAGCAGACATCAGAGAAAATATATGCATGAAAATAAATATACATATAAAATGTGTATGCATTTATACATATACACACATAAACTAAATGAGCTCTCCTTTTGAGAGCAAGGTAACTCAGCTCAACCAAGAAAGAGATCTCCAGATTTCACTTAAGGGGAAATTCCTGAAGAGTCTAGTGTAGCAAGCTGGAGATAGGGACATGATGGAGACTGCTCACTCCTATCATTTTGGCCTCCTCCCAGAGTCTTTCTTTCCTTCCAGAGACCTAACACAAAGTCAAAATGTCCATCTTCTCTCTAAGTTGGAAGCCAAAAGAATTCAGGACATCCCTCCTAACTCCTAACTCCACCCTACTTCCTCATGCACAGGCAATGGACTCTCCGTCAATGAGGAGAGAATCCAATGCAACTGGCCCTTTAAGCCAAGGAGTACATAACTTTGTACAAGCAAGCTATAAGCAGGACAAAGTGGAAAAATTGACAGGAAGAAGACACATTGAGAAAGACTTCCTGTGGGAGGTTTTTAGCTGGGACTTGAAGGAAATGATTAAAGCCAGGAATCAGAGATGAGGAGAGAACATTCAGTGCAAGGAAGATAGCCAGAATAATTGTCTAAAGCCAACAGGAGGAATGTTTTGTTCATAGAACAGCCATAGTCACTGGATCAAAAAAGACCTATCAGGAGAAAGGTGTGAGAAGACCAGAAAGGTAGGAGAGGATTAGGTTATGAAGGGCTCTGAATGCCAAATGGAGCTTTTTGTATTTAAACCTGGGAGCAACAGGGATCCCTTGGAGATCGAGTTGGGAGATCGGTGAGATCTGCCCTTTAGGTGACTGAATGGTAAGTAGAGTGGGGAGAGAGCTGAGGCAGGCAGACCCACCAACAGGCTGTTATAACAATCCTTGGGAGGGGATGAGGGTCTGCAACATAGTAGCAGTGGCAAAGGAGGGAAGGGATCTATTTGAGAGATGTTGCAAAGAGGAACTCAACAGACTTTGGAAACAGCATAGATATGGGGGGTAAAAGGAAATGAGGAATCCAGTTCGATTCCTAGATTTTAGGCCTGAGGGACTGGGAGAATGGTATTGCAGTTTTAAGTTTAGTGTTCTTCTCACCATACCACATTGATCCTTCAAATGGTTAATTCATAAATATAGAAAACTTAGGACTCACTTCCACTCCCACCTCCACCTCTGTTTTATGGGACTGACCTTACAGACCAAAAAATCTGGCTAGCTCTCTTGTCCCTCTACATAACATCCTTATTTATCTTTTGATAACATTTTTTTTCCTAATTTTTGAGACCTTTATCTTTTGGAGTTTTAAAGATTTTTCCCGTCTCCAGGAATCCCCTATTGATAGACAAATCTCTCTGAGAAGATTTAAGCTTTATCAGATCCTATTTGAGTCTTCAGCTGTGGCCTTAGACACGATATTGTGGAAAGAGGTCTGATTAATGTTAGGAGAGATGTAAATAAGCTTTGTGCCTTTTGGTGAATCCAAGAACCTTAGTTTCCTCATATGAAAAATGAGATTAACATAGATAATCTCTAACATTCTTAGCTGCTGCAAATTATGTATGATCATGCTAAGTAATTTCCTATTCACTGAGAACAAAACAACACAATATATGGGGAATGGGATTGTGAAACTCAAATGAAATAGATATAAAACACTTTGCAAACTTTAAAGTGGTATATAGATACCAATTATTGTTTTAACATTAGCCTAACTTCCTTCTTTAAGCCTTTTACCATATTCCTGCTGCATTCAAACAATGTATATAGGGCAATATAAGGGTGGGCTAGTAAATGTTTAACAACTAGGATCTAGGAGATGGGGGGAATTTTTTAAATTTACACATTTAAGTTCAATCTGAAGTATGTATACTTTTTAAATTCTAGAGCAGAACTTCTTAAAATTTTTCTACTCTTTTTCACCTGAGAAATTTTTATGTGATCCCTGGCAAAGGCATGTAAAATAGATAAAAATTAAATAATAAATCATAATTTCATGACCCCCACAATTAGTTACATGACCCCACACGGGGTTTCAATCCCCAGTTTAAGAAGTTTGAGTCTAGACAGTCAACAAAACAATAATTTAAACCACATGCTTTGTAACATTGAGTATTTCTGAGATGTAAATACTGTCACTGAAAATTTAACAATCAGCTCTCCCAAGTGGTTAAAGCTACCTCAAGCATACTATGGATTATAAGAAAGGCTCCAGGAATGAGTCAAACAATCAATCAACAAGCAAGAGAAAATAATATTATGCCATGATATTGATGACTAAATTTGTACCTTTTCCTCTTATATCCGAGCTATGCTCAGAAGGGCATGGCTGAATGATTAGATTACTAGATCCCTAAGGGGCATGTTCCTTAATTAGGTTGAGTAGGATCCCATATACCAGAGAAAGTTAATTTCTGTTTCTAAATAAACAATACAATATGAGTTAGTCTTTGCCCGGGGCAGGAATCCCTTATCCTTGATTTCCTCCACTGAAGTCAGGCAACCCAGGAGATAACTCCTCATTCTACACACTGAGCTTTTGATGGTGTCAAAGAAAAAAATTGATCAAAAGAAATAGAAAAACTCATTGCATATGAAAGTGAATATGGGACATTTTAGACTTACAGGCTCTCCCCTCTTCAAGCATGGTATGGTTGTTACACCAACATTCTCAAGCATTTTAGTCTCAGGACCCCCTTCAGTCTTAGAAGTTATTGAGGACTTCCCCCAAAAAACTTTTGTTTATATGGATAGTATCTGTCAATATTTACCATATTCAAAATGAAAAGATCTTAATATTATTATGAAATTATTTTAACTTTGCAGACCCCCTAAAAGGATGAGCAGAATCTCTAGGGGTCTCTCAACAACATTTTGGAGGACTGCTAATGTAGTGGATAGAGCCATGAATTTGGAGTAAAGAATTCTTCCTCAGACACTTGTTGTCTGACCCTGGGCTAGTTATTTAACTTTTCTGCTTGTTTCCTCATCTATAAATTTAGAGCATTGAACTGAATGACTTCCAAGGTCATTTCCAGCTCTGAATCTATGATTCTGTCTTTCCCCCCAACTTGTCCACTCCTAATGAAGGAATTACCTTCCTCTGCAGCTTCTTTACAAAATCATCTACCCTTTGTTTGAATATTTTCCAGTGATGGGAAGTTTACTTTGATTTTTAACAAATTCTGCCATCTATTGAAGTGGGACCTGATTTCCTAAGACTATCTCAACATTGAACCAATGTTCTGGAATCCCCCATTTTTGTCTCTGGAATCCATAGTTGGAAACATTTAGAAATAATAATCCTGATGTGTCTGAGGTACAGCACCAAATGTTGGGTTTGGTCATGTGATGAATTCACAATGGTCTTTCTCTTTGGCAAAATGTAGATTTATTTATGAAACAAAATGAAGAGGTAAAATAGATACCAGGAGTAGTAAATATAAAATAGATTTTGGAAAACATATAATTAGCAAGGAAAGGGATTTTAACAATTAACAATGGCAAAAACAAGTTCCTTGGTGAAACTCACAATTAAGCAGGAGAAAAGGAACACTCCATGAGGTGGGAATATGCCATTGACTGGCAGGCTAAATGCATAGAGGAATTTAGCACCCTACAAGAGTTACTTAGCTTTAAGAAGGAAAAAGGCACCATGAGGCTTGAGAGAGGGATTCCATAAGGAGAAAGACACTATGAGGCATGGGAGAGGGGAGGAGAAGAAAGATACCACTAAACAGAATGTTATGGCATCCCAAAAGGGAATTCAGCAAAGATAGCATAGATAAATATGCAGATTTATAGGGGAAATTTAACCTTAAGGGTTTGACATCTGAATGGATACAGTAAGGTGGAGGTTACCCAAGACTTGGGGAGGGTGAGAGAAGGGGAAGAGGGGAAGGATTGTAATGTCCTTCCCTGCTTGCTTCAGAAAGTAATCATTTCAAAAAAGTAATCTTACTTCAGGTTTTCTCTACCAATCCCACCTAATGACTCAGGACCTCCTCAACCCCTTTTAAGACAAAATCAAATGGGATTTCTCCACTGAAGTCAACCCCAAATCTACCTCACCCTTATTTGACTTGCCTAGAATCTAAATTCTCCTGCAGTTCCCCTAGGAGAAGCAAAAATAAAATCACACAAATTCTTAGAATTCTAAGGCTCATCAGAGATCATCAAATCCAGCCCATACCTGAACATTTTGGAAATGTTGGCATTTGATCTGATTCCATGTCCAAGACTATTTCTGGAAGTTCAAAGCCTAGGATAGGAATGACAGGCTTCAAACTAAAAGGCCCCTCAAAGACCATCAATGCCAACCAAAGCATTTTCTAGAGCAAAAAACTAAGACCCAGAAAGGGGCAGTTTATTTGTTCCATGTCTCAAACCTTCCAGTCCAATACTCTTCCTACCATCTAGAGGAAGGAGATGGATGTTGAGATCAGATTTTACTACTATTACCCCAACACCATTCATTTTGTATGAAATGTGGATTGTTTGAAGGTAAAATAATGTAAAATTAAATTAGGATGGTCACTTGGAGCCAAATTATGGTTTGGACCCCAGCATACTAATCTGGGAGGTTCTGGGACTGGGACTGAGGTGGGAGATGAAAGCTAATGTTAGATTTTTTTTTTTATTACCTAGTTTGTCGATTTTAAACATTCCTTTTTTCTTAATTTTGAGTTCTAAACTCTATCCCCCCAGCCTTTCCCCACTCATTGAGAAGCAAGCAATATGATATCAATAATATGCATGGTCATGTAAAACATTTCCATATTAACCAGGTTGCCAAAAAAACCAAACCAAACAAAACAAAACCTATACCATAAAAAAGTAAGAAACAAAGTTTAAAAAAAAAAAGTATGCTACAATCTGTCTTCAGAATTCATCGGTTCTCTGGAGTAGGACAGCATTTTTCATCGTGAGTCATTGGGGACTGTCTTAGATCCTTCTTTCAGCCATTCCCCACTAGATGGGGGGCACTCCCTCAATTTCTGCCACCGAAAGAGCTGCTATAAGCATCTTTGTGCTTACAGCTTAAGGTCAGTTTTTACCACTGTGGCTCGGAGAACAGGTCACTTATTTTGTCTGAAATGTAGAATGTATGAAGGGAAATCCTGCGGCCAGATTGCCCTTTCTACCCCTGCACGCTGCCCTGGGAGGTACCGGCCACGCCAGAGAGAAAGCACAAGCCGCAGTTTAGAGAGCTCGGTACCTCCCTCTCTCCCCCGCCCTTCAACCGGCCAACAAACGAGATGCCTAGTCCTCCCATCTTCCTAGAGCGTCTGAGGAAGCAGCCTGGCGGTCCTCCACAGGAAGGGGGTGTGTGCTGGAGAGAGGACAGTTCCTGCCGGACTGTGTGGCTGGGAATCGGGCTCAGGCCCTGGGCAGACTAGGGCTGTTTTTAAGTTCTTTAGAGTCTGCTCTCCTCACAGCCCTCCCCCACGAAACGCGCCCGAGTTCACTGGAGGGATTGCGCCTGCGCCCCAGGGCGGCCCTAGGGCCCCCAGGTCGCGTCCCGCCACTAGGACCAAGGTGAGTCCGGCGGGGATGGGCAGTGGCGGGAGCGGGGGGAACCTCTCCATTCCCTTTCCTCCTTTTTTCCGAGCCCCTCCTTTGTTTTCTTTATATTCGCCCCCTCGGGTTTCTGGTGTCCCGTGATCGTGGAACCCCCGGCCGGCGAGCTGTTATGCTTGGTAGGATTGGACTGGAAGAGGGAGCGAGGGCAAGCCTGGTAACCACAGCAAAGGGGCTGGACGATTTGGCGGAGTCCGATGGGCTTCAAGCATTTATTAAGCGCCTAATGTGTACCGGGCATTGCACTAAACGCTGGAGATGCCGAGAGGGAAAAGACAGAGCATACTCCCAAGGAGCTTACAGACTAACGGGAAGACTAGTTGCAAACAACTATGTAGAAACAGGATATTGACAGGCGAATTTGGAGATAATCAGCACCGGGACACCTATGGCATGGAGATCAGGAAAGGCTTCTTGCAGAAGGTGGGACTCCCGAGGTAGAGATGAGGGAGAGCATTCTGGGAATGCCGGGAGTGGGGGCATGGAGGGTCATGTGCAAATAGGAGCAAGCATGCAAGTGTCATGGAAGGTAGAGTACTAGGGAGTGGAGTAAGGTGCAAGGAGATTTGGAAACATGCCCAAGGAGCCAGGTATAAAGAAAAAAGAAAAAGCAATTAAAAAAAAAAAAGTTGGATCAAAGAGCACATTAATGTAAAATGGTATACTTCCAAATTATTTTTTTAAAATCCTTTAGTCCATACCCCTCGCCTCTCCAGCTCCATGTTGACTGCATGAAAGAGGATAATGTGAAATAAGGTTAGAAATTAGAAAGATAGGGGGCAGCTAGGTGGCTAAGTGGTTAGAGCACCAGCCCTGAAGTCAGGAGGACCTGAGTTCAAATCTGTCTCATATACTTCCTAGCTGTGTGACCCTGGGCAAGTCACTTAACCCCAATTGCCTCAGCACAAAGCAAAAAAAAAAAAAAGAAGAAGAAGAAAAGAAATTAGAAAGATAGAGCTGATGTTGCTTAATGCTGCCTGGTGCCGTTGAGTCATTTCCTAGAATAATGGCTAACATTTAAAGTTTTACAGAGTGCTTCAAATGCATTATCTTCTTTGAGCCTCACACAAAACTATGGGGGCTGTAGGTATTATTGTCATTTTACCTATGAGAAATTGATGCTTAGAAAACATGATTTGCTCCTAGTCATATGAAAAGTATTTAGGGTGGGATACTATGAAGCCTCTCCCATACAAGAAGTAGTTGATACCTACTGATAACAGTGCCTGAAAGTAGAGGCTAGACTTAAAAAATCTTGGAGTTTGGGTAGAAATAATATAGAGCCCTAGGTTTTTTATTTCCCTACTCCTTTCTTTTTCCTGATTTCCTTTAGAAAATGAATGGAATCCTGGTTCAACTTTACACTTCCTTATTCCCTCCTTCTCCAGCCTCTCTCCCTTTGGAATGAAGTGTTTATCATTTTTAGTTTGGGATTCTGCAATATCCATCTGAATCTGTCCTCACCCACCTATATCATTAACTGTTCCCCAGGTCCCATTTGTGCACATCACCAGAGGAAATGGCAGCCCTGGGGGCAGTACAAGAGCCTCTTTCTGCTTCAGCCCACATCAGCTTTCCATCACCGGGATCCCATTCAGGGCCTCCACATCATGAGATGTTACTGCACCTCCAGGACCCCCAATACGGTACTCATCCTACCCCAGCCCACTCCCAGAGCTCTATGTCCCTCTTCTTCAGCCAGAGC
The DNA here is from genome assembly GCA_023553655.1 of Myrmecobius fasciatus. Taxonomy (NCBI): domain Eukaryota; kingdom Metazoa; phylum Chordata; class Mammalia; order Dasyuromorphia; family Myrmecobiidae; genus Myrmecobius; species Myrmecobius fasciatus. The sequence continues at coordinate 647,958 of JAJPUD010000503.1, forward strand.
CTTCAATAGCGATTCCTTCATAGTTCTTAAGCACATTTTGATAGAGGCAAATTGGATATGTCTGCTTTCCATTAGACAGTTTACCATCTTTGCTGATAAATATTTTTTATTACAGGAACTGAAATAAGGATACTTGTGAATTAGAGTTGTCCTAAATTTAAATAAATTTATTTTTAAAATATTTATAGATGAGAGTGATACTTTTGATGATCTGTGATTTCATTAGTGTGTTTGTGTAAATCTGCCAGTGCAGATCAATGTCCCTTCACTTGTATTCATACTAGACATTGTCCATCTAGGCCTTCATAGACAATAACTCACATGCCTGTAGCCTTTTATGATGTATCAAATCATACACTTAGAGGCAGAAGGGTTCAGAGAGATCATCTCCTCTGGCCCCCTCATTTTGTCAGTGCCAGCCATGGGATCTCTCTGGGTCCAGAGGGGGGACTTGGCCAAGGGCATGCCTTGGTCAGCTGACTCCAGTAGGTGGCCCTTCCATTATTTTGTACTCTTCCCATTTTTTCAAAGCACTTTTGTAGCAGTATTGAAGTATTAACTCCATTTGAGACTGAAGAAACTAAGACTCAAAGAGTTTGGGAGCCCAGGACTGGCGGCTCCAAGTCCAGTGTGCATACCAGTACCCCACACTGCTTCCTCAGTGTACAAAAGGGCTTCCTCTTACTCTTTTTGTATTGAGGATACCATTGTATCATTTGGATTATTCCTGTTACTTCTTATTGTTGTTATGTGACCAAGTGCTACATGGTTTCCCAAGTGCTCTTATCCTTGATACTGCTTTTTCTTCTGCTTCTCACATTTAGGTCATTGTTGTTAACATGTAGCATTTGCGCACCTAAATATTTCTGCTGTCCTTAAGTTTTCTAGTCATTTGAACTTCCCAGGGATTTTGTTCCATATTTTGCCAAAGTTGCAAATTTTAAATATGCATTTATTTAGCTTGGAAGAGATTTGGGGGCCTAACTGACTTCCAGTATTTGGATGGCTATCATATGGAAGGAGAGATTAGATTTGTTCTGCTTAGACCCAAAAGACAGAACCAGAATTAGTGGGTAAAAAAGGTATAAAGGAGTAGTTCCATGTGATGAAAAACTTCTTCACAGTTAAGAGTTATCCAGAAGTAAAGTAGGCTACCTGAAGAGGTAAAGAGTTTACCTTAAAGTGTTGGGTCTGTCAGAGGCACAAGGGATTTAGACTTACATATAAACCAGGCAAGGTGATTTCAGCTCTAATTCTGACCATGCTATAGCTTTGGTTGGTGTACCCACACCAAAGAAATTACTTATCTTTTGAAATATATAAAAATTGAATACAATGGGGTAGCTACAGAGCCATTGTCCTCCACACTCCTTAGTCTCATCTGCTTCTCATTCTGGAGTCTCTCTCTATTCCATAAAAAATGCAGATTAGTTAATGTTATCCTTCCTATTGTCTATCTTGATTAATTAGTCTATTATCATTAATAATCCAATAGCTTCTGGCCTGAGGGCTGTTTTTAGCATTTATCCATTTCTTTGCTCATGAAATCTTTAGGTTTTGATAACCTTGGGCCATTACTGATAGTAAATGTTTGTCAAATTAAATTGGCTAAGTCCCTAAGCAAACTGCTTAGCATTAGGGGACATCAAAAATTTGGATAAAAAGGGAACCCACTTCTCTTCGAGTTCACATTTCTAGTAGGCAAATAAAACACCCAATATTTATGAATTGTAATATACAATTATGCAAAAAGAGGTGCTAAATACCTGTGAAATAGGGTTTGTGGAGTTTGGGGTCTGAACCTGTTTTTTCATCAGTGTAAGCCACTTGAATCTGGAAACTCATTCCACCAGTATGACTAGCAGTTTATAATCTTAAACAGTTACTAGATAGCTTTGTGACTTGCCTGTGGTCACAGAGCTAATATTTAGAAGAAGCAACCTAAATCCAGGTCTTCCTAACTTCCTAACCCACCTCTTTATGGCTCCAACATGCTACCTCTTAGAAGACTTGTTATTAGGGAGAAATTAGAGAAGGCATCCTGGAGGTGACATTTGATTTGAGTTCACAGAAATCCTTGGATTTTTCCAAATAAGAAAATTGGGGGGGGGGGTGTAAAAAATTAAAAAAAAAAACCCACAACTGAGGACAGGGTGGAAAGAGAAGAAAAGTATATACAGGGGAGAAAATAGAATGGAAGGAAATACAGAACTCATAATCATAACAGTGTGAGTGGGATGAACTCTCCCATAAAATGGAAGCAAATAGCAAAGTGGATTACAAAAAAGAATCCTACAACATATTGTTTACAAGAAACATTTGACACAGAGAGACACATACAGAGTAAAGGTAAAAGGCTGGAACAGAATTTATTATGCTTCAGTTGAAGTAAAAAAAAAAAAGCAGGGGTAGCAATTCTTATCTCAGATAAAGCAAAACCAAAAATAGATCTTATTAAAAGAAATAAGGAAGGAAAGTACATCTTGATAAAAGATACTGCAAAAAATGAAGTAGTAATGATATTAAATGTGTATTCATCAAGTAGTAGAGCAGGCAAATTCCTAGAGATTTTAAGCCAGTTACAAGAAGAAATTGCAAAACTATTCTAGTGAGGGACCACAACCTTATCCTCTCAGAATCAGAGAAATCTAACCACAAAATAAACAAGAAAAAAAATTAGGAAGGCTAATAGATATGATAGACCTCTGGAGAAAATTGAATAAGTACAGAAAGGAATACACCTTTTTCTCAGCAGCATATGGCACCTACACAAAAATTGGCCATTTTTAGGCCATAAAAACCTCACAATCAAATACAGAAGGGCAGAAATAGTAAATATTTCCTTTCCAGACCACAATGCAATAAAAATTATATTCAATAAAGGGTCAGGGAAAGATAGACTAAAAACCAATGGGAAATTAAATAATCTGGTTCTAAAGAGTGAGTGGGTCAAACAACAAATCATAGAAACAATCCATAATTTCATTCAAGAGAATGATCATAATGAGACAACATACCAAAACCTATAGGATGCAGCCAAAGCAGTTATTAGGGGAAATTTTATATTTCTAAATAGCTATATGAATAAAATAGAGAAAAAATAAATCAGTGAATTAGGCATGCAACTAAAAAAGCTAGAAAAAGAACAAATTAAAAACTTCCAATTAAATACTAAATTAGAAATTCTGAAACTCAAAGGAGAGATTAATAGAAACTAATAAAACTATTGAACTAATAAATAAAACTAAGAGTTGGTTTTATGAAAAAAACAACAAAATAAACCCCTGGTTAATTTGATCAGAAAAAGGAAAGAAAAAAACAAATCACCAGCATCAAAAATGAAAAGAGTGAACTTACCATCAATGAAAAAGAAATTAAAGCAAGAATTAGGAGGTATTTTGCCCAACTGCATGAGAGCGAGTTTGACAATATAACTGAAATAGATGAATATTTACAAAAATATAAATTGCCCAAGTTAACAGTAGAGAAAATAAATTAAATAGTACCATTTTAGAAAAAGAAATTGAACAAGTCCTTAATGAACTCCCTAAGAAAAAATATCCAAGGCCAGTTGGATTCACAAGTGAATTCTACCAAATAAGAAAATTAAAACATAAATTTACAAGATATAGCTCTATTTATGGTTTACAAGGCATGTAGCCCCAACAATCCTGGTGGGTAATACAGTGGTTAACTAGATGGCAAAATGCTAATTAGGTTACTTTATAATTCCAGGGTTCAGTTCATAAGTTTGTACAAGACCCTGGGGATTCAAAGACAGAAAAGAAATGTTCCTGGCCCTCAAGAAGTTTAAATTCTGGTGGGTGTACAAATTTTCACAAATAAATAGTATATACAAAGTTATTTCAAGAAAAAGAGATTGGTAGTAAATGGATAATGGGAGTTTTGGGGGAGGAGACAGACAATGATGCAAAAGCAGGAGATGGAATGTTGTATACAGACCAATTTGACTGAAGTAAAAAGAGTAGATGAAGGGAAAGGGAATAAGGGAACAAATATTTATTAAGTGCCTACTGAGTACTTTACAAATATTATCTCATTTGATCCTCACAACAACCCTAAAAGGTAGATGCTATTATGATCTTCATTTTACAGTTGAGGAAAAAACAAAGGTGGAACATCTTGTACAGAGTCAGACAGCCAATAACTGTCTAAGGTCTGATTTGAACTTGGGACTTCCAGACTAAGGCCCAGTTTTATATCCATTGTATCATTTAGCTGCTCATGAAGGGTAGTGATATGAAATAAAAATAGAAAAGTAGGTAGAACCCAGTTTGTGAAAAGATTTCAACTTCAATTTCAGACTAGTTTTTAGATTTTAATCCCAAAAGAGTAGGGAGCCATTGAAGGCATTTTGTACTGAGGGATGTGATATGGTCAGATCTGCCAAATGGATACCACTTTGGTAGTTGTGTAGGAGATAAATTTGAGGGAGTAGAGTTAGAAAAACCAGTTAAGGGGCTATTGCAAGAGTAATGAGGATCTGACCTCTGATTTCATTAGGAATGGTACTCAACCAAAACATTCTTAAATATACTTTTTACAGCATTGTTCAACATCTAATTTCCTTATTTCTCTTAAAGTATCATGTATATATGTAACTGTAATAAACAGTGCTTCTTCCATACATGGTTGTAAAAGCCCTGGATGGGGAGTCAAAAGGCTTGTGGTAGGATCCTCGTCCTATCAGCAATTAAATGATCAAACCTTGGACTACGTTATTTCTTTTTTCTCACCCGCTGGTTCTTTCTCTGAGAATTCATGAATAGATAGACTAGATATAGAAACACATTTCTGCAGACCAGATATTGACTTGGGAAACCACAAATTAGCATTATCTGTGTGGTTTTATATCTTTATTTATTTTGTTAAACATTTCCCAATTATGTTTTAATCTAGTTCTGGTTTATGGTTCCATAGCAGCAAGTTTGACACTTCTGGACTAGATGATATCATCTCTGAAATCAATAGTTTTGATATAAAGTGAGTTATACTTAATGTTTTCCTATTTTTCAACAGCTCTTCGGACTTCTCTGTCCATTGGAGATATCCAGACTGACCCAACACAAAGGGTCCTGAATAAGTATGGGTTAAGTAATTTGTATTCGACCAGTGTTAAAGCTCTAACATGTGCTGTAGTAGGAAACAAAAGAAATTTAAAACTCAGGACTTGTCTTCTAAGGATTTTAATATCTAATTGGAAAGAAAAGACATACACATTAAGAAAAATAATAAGCAGATATATGATAAATCATATTCAAAATATGTGCCAAGTACCAAGGAAACAGTAAAACGTTAGTGGCATGCAGAACCAGCATTAAAGAGTAGAAAAAGAAAATTGGCTCTGAAATCAGAGAACATGGTTTCAAACTACTGCTCCTTACTACCTTTTTGACCTTGTTAATGAGTGGCCCTTATCTTCTCTTGATCTCAGTTTCCTCTGTTAAATGAGGAGTTTGTTTGGATGGCCTTGGATGTCCCTTCATATATTAGTTCTGTAATCCTAGTATAAGGTGGGATGACATAACTCAGGGAATGTATGAATAGAAAGATCACTCTTGAAAGCAGCAATGAAATTCTGAGGGCATAGCATAATAATAATAATTTAATTTTTATGGTTATTAAATGTGGATTTAAATCCCAGCTCTAATACTTACTAGCTGTGTGACGGTGGACTTCATCATCTTTCTCTCTGAAAATAGCATTTAACATTAGCACAGCCTAACTCACAGGTTTGGAAGAGGCTTCCTAAACCTCAAAGTCCTCACATAAAAATGGGATTGATCTCAGAGTTTTGGTAGTGACAAAGTGAGGCTCCAAGAGATGAATTGACTTGTCCAAAGCTATGTGATTAACAAATGGCAGAACCAGGACTTGTTCCCCCACTCTTACTCCCAAGTCTAGTGTACTTTTCACTTATAAATATGTTCAGTGTAAAGAAGAAAACTTGCACAGTAAAAATACTGGGTCTAATGAACCATGTTGAGAAATGATAGAAAAAAAATTTGGAGAGGTACCTGGGCAAATAATACAAGGCTAAAATTTGAAAAAGTAAGCCACTGTATGTTTTTGTATGGGAAAATAATGCCATAGATGAATTTAGAGAGAGAATTTCAGAGATGCTAGCATGTAGTACAATAGGAAGATATATGAAGTAAACAATCTCATTAGGAGTATGTTTCATTTAGCTGGAGTAGAAAGCCATCAGAGTACTCACACAAAAAGCAGTGAAAAAGATGATGTAACCAGAGAGCACAATCATGGAAGTCAAGAAAGGAGCATTTTGAGGATGTGATTAATGGTGTTATCAAATGGGATGGGGAAAGAAGGGGACAAATTTAAGAATCAACAAATTTCAACATTAGAAGGAACCTCATACTACATCTAGCTCAATCTACACTTCAAAAGAAAAAAAAAATCCTTCTACAATATTCTGGACAAATGGTCATCCGATTGGGGAAGGCCTCCCCTTAAGGGGAGCTCACTATTTCATACCAAGGCCCATTATATCAAACTAAATTTGTTTGTTTGAAATTCCCATTGATTGCTCCAATTCTGTCCCCTTAGCCAAAATAGAATAAATCTTATTCCTCTTCACATGACAGACTTTGAAATATTTGAAGACAGCCCTAAAAGACATTGTAATGGAAGAATTTTAGTAATAACTGCTCAAATGTCAGAGGGGAAAAGGGAAGGAGAAAACTTAAATAAAACTTCATGATTGGAAATTTAAAGTATCATCTCATCAAATCGCCCCTTACTAACTTATTTGATTATCTCATATTTCTAATAACTCTGTCTTGAACTTACTTCCAGATTTTGTGCTTATCCTCTAACATTCTTACTCATTGTTCTTTTTTGTCTCTTCTAGTCAAAATTCTTGTGTCATCTTCTCTGGATTCACATATCTTATATCCAGGACACTCATCATTTGACCATAATATTATTCTTCTACTCTACTTTCCTGTTTTTTTTTAAATCAGTTTATAAAATAACTTTTTAAAGTTATCAAAATCACGAGACCCTTTTGGACATCACTATCAATTTGTAGAGAGAACTTAATAGCTGTCTTCCAAGTATTTTGAAGTTTTGTCAAGTAGAAGAGATAAGATTTATTCTCCATGGCTTAGGAGAATATAAATAGGAGTAATAACTAAGACAGATTTCAAGCTCAACAAAGGAAAACCTTCCTAACACAGTTGAACAAAAGGAAATGGGTTGCCAGCAATGTAGGGGGTTCCCTATCACTAGAGATCTTCAGGTGGAAGATAGACCACTTATCAAGGACATTGTAATCTAATTACTAGGTGAACTGAATTTCCCTTCCAATTCTATTATTCATGTATCAGATAGAGGACTGCACTATATGGCCTGTACAATTACTTTTAATTCAAAGGCTTTTTGCAGTTATTCTATAATTGTCATCTATCTCCATCAACTTCCTTCCCCTCCTACTTCCAATCAGAGAACAGGTGACTTTTTTTTTTTTTTTTTTTTTTTTACTTTCCATTTATAATTTCAGATTATAAGACCAGGACTGACAACAAGTTACTGATCCCAAAGCAGGAAATTTCTGAAGAAATAGAATCTTGTGGAACAGTATCAGAAATACTCCAAACAGATCTTCTCCAGAAACCCAAATTTGGAGAAACCTATGAACTTCAAAGCAGGTTAGATAGTCGGGTGGGTATCTCATCTGAGAAGAGATGGAGAAACTCCCTTTCCCAACAGAGAAAGGCACAGATGACAGTCATGCATGAAGAAACCCTTAGAGATGAGAGAGGTCATGAATGTTCTGAATTTGCAAGAAACTTCAGTCTGAACTCAAATCTTGTTATAGAGCAGAGAGTTCCTACGGGAGTGAGACCTCATAAATGTGATACTTGTGGTCAAAGCTTTGGCCAGCGCTCAGTCCTTATTCAGCATCTGAGAATTCATACCGGAGAGAAACCTTTTGAATGTAATGAATGTGGGAGAGCATTCAGCCAGAGATCTGAAATTATTAGGCATCGGAGGATTCATACTGGAGACAAACCCTATGAATGTAATGAATGTGGCAAAGCATTTAGTCATAGATCAACCCTTATTGAACATCAAAGAATTCACACTGGAGAGAAGCCCTTTGAATGTAATGAATGTGCGAAAGCCTTCAGAGGAAGGTCTGATCTTATTCGGCATCAAAGAATTCATACTGGAGAAAAGCCTTATCAGTGTAATGAGTGTGGAAAAGCCTTTAGTCACCGATCTGTCTTTATTGCACACCAGAGAATTCACACTGGGGAGAAACCTTATGAATGTCATGAATGTGGCAAGACCTTCAATTGGAGCTCAAGTCTTTTCCAACATCAGAGGGTTCATAGTGGAGAGAGACCTTATGAATGTAATGAATGTGGAAAAGCTTTTACACAACTTGCAGTTCTTATTGACCACTTAAGAACTCATACTGGGGAAAAACCTTATGAATGTAATGAATGTGGGAAGGCTTTCAGTCATGGTTCAAATCTTCTTCAACATCAGAGAATTCATTCTGGTGAGAAACCATATGAATGTTGTGAATGTGGAAAAACTTTCTGTCACAGCTCAAAACTTATTCAGCACCAGAGAATTCATAGCAGAGAGTGACCCTCTCAATGTAGTGGGGAATTCCCAAAAGTTACTTTGGGGCAAGACCTCATTAAAGGTTTTAAGTTCAAGGGCAGGGCCCATTTTTATCTAACTTTCTGTAGGACCTAACCTGGTACCACATAGTTTAATAAATGTTTTTGCTTTTGATTTGCTAAAATGATAATTAATCTTAAGTGACAGTTCCCCCATTTGGTTATCTCTCTCCCTGAGAGCTAAAGTATTCCTTGGAAACATAGAAGGGTGACATTCCAACTTCAAGATTATTTATTCTCCATCATAAATTGATATGCATTAGGCAGAGTGGCTCTACTTCTTTCCTTATAGGTTTCATTGAGAGAAAATATCACCCTATCAGAGGTAGTCAGGAAGTTTGGAAGGTAATGAGCCTAGTTTTTAATGTTTTAAGTTAAGATCTGTGGATAGGATACTTACATGAAGATGGCCTATAGACAACTGGATTTAGAGAACAAGGGTGGAGATACAGACAAAAAGAGGCATCTGTGTATAGAGGGTACTCATATAGTGGAGTCAGTGAGTGGGCTAGCTTCCTCAATTTATAGGGAAAGGGAAAACATCCAGAATTAAAAGAGAACGAAGAGGTTAGTGATGGAAAATAAGCTTAAATATCAATAAAATAACGTTTTAAGGTTTGCAAAACACTTCACATATATTGTCTCATTTAATCATCACAACAATCATGAGATAGGTACTATTATCCCCATTTTATAGATGAGGAAACTGAGGCTAAGAGGTTGTGATTTGCCTAGACTCACAATTAGTAGTTTTTGAGACAATATTATAGGTTGGGCATCTTCCTGATGCCCAAGTACAGCACTTTATCTACTATGTCACCTAACTGCCTCTAAAGTCAATAATTAGAGGATATGGGGGCAGCTAGGTGGCACAGTGGATAAAGCACCAGCTCTGAAGTCAGGAGGACCTGAGTTCAAATCTGGTCTCAGACACTTAACATGTCCTAGCTGTGTGACCCTGAGCAAGTCATTTAATTCCAATTGCCTCAGCAAAAAAGAAGAAATACATAATAATGATCAGAGGATATAATAAAGAAGAATTCAATCAATATAAGGAAAGATCAAGCAAGAAAGGAGAGGCTGGAAAGTATCTTGAAATCAATTAATTAGAATTTGTTAAATTTCTATTCAGTGCCAGATTATGCTAATTCTGGGGATCCAGGAGTAGAGTTCTGAGACAAAGGGAGGAAGTATTGATATGGAATGCAGTAGAGAAGTCAAGAAGGGTAATGGAAAGGAGATCATTTGGCCAAATCATCAGAACTTTTATTCATTTCAACAGTGCTGTGAGTAGAGCACTGTCCTAGGTACAGGGGGAAACAAAAAAATTGAAAGATACACTCCCAAGCCTCATGGACTTTGAAGACAAGTAGAGGGATAAGATAAATACATAGTTAACTAAAATGCACATGAGGGAGGAAGTAGCATTTAAAGTTATTTTTAAAATTCATTAGTCAAGATAGAGCATTACTAGCAAGTAAAAATAGGGAAGGTAAGATTGGGTCCTTTGTTTTTATACTATGAAATAAAACTTGAAAATCGGTGCTAGATTGCAGGGCCTTAAATGCCAAAGTAATTTGGATAGGCCACAGAAGATTTTGTTTTAAAGAAAAAAAATCATATGATCTTGTAAGAATACATGAAAAAGATTACTCTGGCCACAGTAGGTAAGTGGAGTTGGCTAGACCCATTAAGAGATTATTGCAGTAGTCCTTATAAATAGCAATGAGATCCTACAGACTGGATTAATACCTGTAGGACTGGAGCAGAGAAGCAGATGTGATGCATTGTGGAGGTGGAATCAATAAGACTTGTTAGTTGGTTTAGAGGTCAAAGATAAGTCCAAGGTTACAAATTTGATGAAAAGTGTTACTAGTGATAACAGAAAAAGAGGAAAGACTGTCAGTCAATATTTAACTTTTAGAGCATGAACAGTACTTGCCCAAGAAGCAATGAGGTTGTCAGGATGAAGTGTCAAATAGGTTGGTATAGAGGAAAGAGCCCTTTGGATGTAGTATCAGAAAGCTCAGCATTCACACTACCTTTGTGATAATGGTTCATAGAGTCTTCCTGAATTTCAGTTTCTTCATTTGTAAAGAGAAGATAATGATTTAGAGTTGAAAGACCTTATAAACCTCTCTTTTTACAAAAGAGAAAAATGAGGGCTAAAGAGTTTAGATGTACTTAACAGTAACCAGAGGAGGCAAGATTTGATCCCAGCTCCCCTGCTCTCGATGCTCATGTGTCATCCTGTTTGAGCAAAAGTGAAACAGTGACTGTGGGAATTGAAGAAAGTGATTCATTCAGATGAGAACCATTAAAACTCATCACTTTCTATCCCATGGGTTACTGAGAAAAGCATATTTTGCTAAAGTTATACATAAATTTTAGTTAAATGACACAAAATCACGTTTTTATAACAAGTCTGCAGTGCTTTATAAAAAGTTGTTATTCCTTATTTAAGGTTGGGAGTATCACAGGAAAGAGAACGATAAACGACCTATTAAATGAACCCTGGAGGAAACTGAGATGGGGAGTAAAGTAATGGCGCTAACTTCGAGGTTTTGTTGAAGTGGACCTAGAAAAGGTGAATGGAGGAATTCAAAGGGTCAAGAACTGGAGCTGTCTGGGTATTTGAGAAAAGGGTGTGCTTATCACAGTAGAAAAGGGAGTACAAATTGATTGAAGAACAAAAGCTTCTTAATAGTAGTTTATATATGTAGTTTTCCATTCTGTTTGCTTCCCAAACCGTTAAAGTATAGTTATGTTGTGCTGAAGTCCCAGTTCTAAATATAGGATTTCTATAATCCCTATTAGACACAGGAGGGAATCAGACCAAGAGGTTCGGTGATTTGCCCAACTTCACATAATTCTAACTGGAAAATCCCAAAGGAGAGGTTTGGTGACAGGGGAAGGGAAGAGGAGGGTCCCCGCATTTCAACTGGTGAATCTTTTCACTCCCATCCTCCACTTTGAGATCTGTCCTGCAGGTTCTCATTTACTTTTCTTCCTCCTCATTCAATTAGACAATCATCGCCCTGCAAAAATCAAGGCACAATGTCGTGTCTGTTTGGATTTTCAGAGTCAGCAATTTGTAGGATTAAAAGGGGACCTGGATTTGAGCCCTCATTGCCTAAATAACTATAATAATTAAAAAAGATCTCGTTTGAATTAAACAATCCTGTAAAGTAACTGCTATTATTAACCCCATTATATGGGATGGGAAATGGACCCCACCATTTTGATGCCTTGCCTAGGCTACAATGCTAGTAAGCTCCGGAGGTGGAGTTTGAATCCAGATAAACTGAGTTGGGCTGCATCCACAGACAGGACAGAGTGCTAGATGTGGCGCCATGCTTTACTCCAGGTAGTTCACAGGTGTGCTCAGTTCTAGACACTACGCACATGTTAAGAAGGTTCAAGTATAACAAGTTGGAGCGGCTCCAGAGGAGGGAGACCAGAATGGCGAAGAAACTGCCACACCAGCATCATTTGAAAGAACAGGTTGATTTGAAGCTGAAGCGGGGAGGGATGGGGACACTATAATGAACTGCACATATTTGAACGGCTTTCATGGCCAAGTTCACAAGCATTTATTAAACGCCCCTGCTGTGTCACGCACCGTGCTAAGTGCTGGGGATACAAAAAAGGGAGAAAGGGGAGGAAGCCACCGGTGCGTGTGCCAGGCAGGTGTTTGCCCCATCCAAGCCAAACGCCCCTAGTCTGAGCCGCCTGGGCGGGCCAGGCGGTAGAGGAAGGACCATCTCGCTTAGCCGCTCCACCCTTCAACGGGAGGCCATCTCCGGTCGTCCTGATCTTTATCTGACCACTGGACCCGGAAGTCTCTGAAGGGTAAAGCGAGGCAGGTGACCTTGCACAGCTCTTCCTTACTCAAATCTAATTCACTTACATGTCATGACATTACCTCCCTGATGTCCGTTTCTGGTCACGCCCCCTCTGAACTCTGGCCCCGCCCTGCCTCCGCCTGTGATCCCACCCCCTCTTAGCCAGATTTCAAACTCCACTTCTAAGTTGTTTCTCCACGTCCCTTCTCCCCATTCCAGCTGACTCTTGTGGGTCGTTACTTAGTCATTTTTGTCTTGTTACGTTTCTCTGTTTCCATTTGGAGGTCTTCTTTGCAAAGATACCGGAGTGGTTTGACTTTTCCTTCTCCAGCTCATTTTACAGATGAGAAAACTGAGGCGAAGAGGTTTAAATGACTTATCCAGAGCTCCATACACTTCGCCACCTTGCTACCCCCCCAAAGATACTAAATACATTACCCCTTCCCCGTGCCTCCTTCCCAGTGCTTTCTTCCCATTATTCTGCTCTGAAGAAATGAAAAGAATTTTAGTTTTTTTCTTCATTTCAATTTAATAAATCACTCAATCATTACGCCTTTATTATGAATCTTATGTGTTCCAAGCACTGTGTTGTACTGGCAATGGGGAAGATGGAATGCTTAGATAAAAGACAACCTGCATTTATGGAAACATACGCAAGTAGCTGTCATTTTCAGTGCAACATAAATGTATTGGGAAGGTATAAAACAGTGCTGTCTCAAGTCTGAGATACTGGCCCAGCCCCAGGGGATTTTTTAAAACTTCTTTGATATTTTTTAGATGATTTTTAGAGTTTAAGACATGGATAGGAATTAAACTAGATAAGACATTGGATAGAGTATCAGGTGTGGAGTCAATTCAAAACCCTCCTCAGACATTTACTAGTTGTGGGACCCTGACTAATTCCCCTAACCCTGTTTGCCTCAGTTTCCTCATCTGTAAAATGAGCTTGAGAAGGAAAGCATCTCTGACAAGAAAGCCCTGAGTGGGGTCACAAAGTGACACAACTGAACATCAATAAGGACTTAAATAGGGAGAATGGGAGGGAGGGAAGTATTTCAGGAATAGGCTGAGCATAGGCACAAAAGTAGGAAAACATGGAGAGTATTCATAGGAGAAAAAGTCCATTTCAGATTTTGTGGAAAGAAGTAATATTGTACAAGCCTAGGAAGAGAGCATGGTGTCAGATAACTCTTTAACACTAAGCAAAAGAATATGAGCTTTATTCTCTACAATTGGCAGCCACTGGAGATTTCTCAGCAGAGAAGTGATGATCATTCTCATACTCATGTACAGGAAAATTTACTCTGGTACTGGTACAAGGGATATATGGGAGCAAGGGTGGAGAGAATGTAGGGGCAGGAAGAACTGATAGAAAGTTAAGGCTGTTACAGTAGTCACAGACCCATGAATTTGAATTTGAAGGTGCCTCATAGGCTGTCTAGTTCAATCTAACCCTGACCTTCCTTCTACATTGCTTATTCGTGATTATCCATCCCCCACAACCCACCAAGGCAGCACATTTTCTTTTTGTACCATCCTAGCTGTTGAGAAGTTGTTTGTTTTTGTTTTTGTTTTTTTTTTTTTTAATTGAAGTCTGCCCATTTGAGACTTCTTGTTCTGCTCCTTCCAGGTAAGTGGCATGAAGGCTTGTACAAGGGTGGTTGTCCCTTTGAAAAGAGATGGAGTCAGAACTTGTTTTAGATTTGAAATCCCCTGAATTTGATTATGTTAAGCCTCTGCTCCTCTGCCATCAAGTTACTCATTAATACATCCCTATGACTTCCCCAAATTCACAGGGCAGTAATTAGCAGAGATCTATTTACATTCATTTCCTCTGACAACCACAGTGTTCGAGGTCCTTTTACTGCACTACTTCTCAATGCAGCAGATTCAGAACTGGAAACTTATTTCCAATGAGGGAAACACTGGTCCCCCACGCTTTAAGCTCACCTTATAAATAAGCAAGACAATCACAGTTAAATGACTTGCCCATGAAGTTAATGCCATAGATCCTTCTGATTCCAGGGCCAGCACTCTATCTATCATCACCTGGCTACTCTGGTGTGCCTTGTACTGTGGAAAAGATGGATAAAGTAAAAATATGATACAAGCTCTTATAGAGTGCTGAGGGGCTTAGGGGCAGGAGCAAAGATTAGGTGCAGAGATACACCAAAAATAGGACCAGGCAGTGCAACATTAAGTGTTAGGAGCTGAGGTTCAGGCCAAGTCAGAGGAGAGTCCAGCTTCAGTTCTGCCAAGATCAGGAGTTCCAAACCTTTTATGAAGGTTAATTTAATCATTAATCATTGTTAATTTAACTGAAGACACTGAATTGAGTGGGGAGGAGATAAAAGTATTCCTCTTAGTAATTTGGGGGAGCAGAAGATAGGATATGGCAGAAAGGAGGAGTTGTAAAGGAGGAATAATAGACAAGAGGCCAACTAGATGGGCAGAGTGGATAAGGTATCTGAATCTGGAGTCAGGAAGACTCATCTTCCTCAGTTCAAATCTGAGCTCAGACTGTGTGACCCTAAGCAAGACACTGTTGGCCTTAGTTTTCTCAGAAAACAGGAGAAGAAAATAGTGAACCACTCCAGCATTTTTACAGAGAAAATCCCAAAATAAGGTCACAAAGAGTTGGATGTGATTGAACAACAAAATCTTTTTTGTACTATTGGGCCCTGAAATGATTAGTATTTTTTGATATGATCTGCAACCCAACTTATAATTTGTGGGTTGAAACCAGGGTCTCATTACTGAATGTGGGAGTCATGAAATTAGTTTCCTGGAACACCTCTTGAACACCACTATCTGAAGGTTCTTTTACCTCAAAGATCAACCTAGTATTTGCCTTCTCCATAGCTAAATTTCTCAGCCTCCTTGCTTATTTTACTACCTTTTCCGGTTTCAACAAACCATGTAGGTTTTCTTTATCTACCTATTCTTGACACTTCAACCTCCTTAATGACTTGCAATCTCTTCATCTTATCATGAGAATATTAAGACCAAGAAAGAAGGGACATGCTCAAGATCACACAGGTGGTAAGTGGCAGAGCTGGGATTTGAATCCAGATATTCTGACTGACTCTAGCTCCATGATCCTAATTCCTCAGCTCTGCTTCTCCTTCAGACTACTTGTTTGGAGTATACTAGCATCACCTTACTCACCAAGGTTCATAATTTCAAGTTCATCTGCTCTGTCTCTCCCTTAACTTCTGCACACTTCATACATCCTGTCAGTTAATGCATCTTGTCAGTTCTATCTCCATAACATTTCTGTCTATATAGCTGCTAAACTCATCACATTTCACCTAGACTTTTACAGCACAGCACTGTTAATTGGTCCCCTTCCTTCCAATCATTTTTTCTTCCCATACATCTTCCACACAGTTATAAAAATAATTTTCCTAAAGCATAGTCTGATCATGCTGTTCTTTTGCTTAGAAATATTCACTAGCTTCCTATTATTATCCCTAGGATAAAGACAAATTCTTCCACCTGCCATCTAAAACACTTCACAATCTGGCTCTAGCCTTATTTCACATAATTCCCCTTCACAAATTATTTTAATCAAAATGTTTAGCTGTTTCTCAAACTTAGCATACTGTTTCTCTTTACACAAGCTGTGCCCCATTCCTGGAAAGCATCACCTCCTAATCACTTGCTTTTTAGAATTTCTAATTTCAGTAATCACCTTCAGTACCAGTTTGAAAAGGAAATTTTCCCTCAGTCTCCTTAGTTTTTTTTTTTTTTCCCTCTTCAGATTGCCTTAAATTTACTTATATTTCCAGGTTGTATTTCTCAGCAAAAAGTAAATTCCACAAGATAGGCACTTTTTTCATTTTTGTCTTTGTATCCCTAATACTTCCAGGTGCTTCATAAATACTTGTGAAATTGTTTTGAATTGAGGCCTGTGAAGGGGAGTGAATACCAGAACAGAGCATCCAAGAGACTCTGGCAATAACAGAAGAGTGGTTGTAGAAATTTAAGATTTTCATAAAGATCTCTGAACTCAGGAACACAAATAGGCACTTGAGCTAGGACATACAAAAGACATTGTAACCTAAGGTATAATTCAGTGATTAGTAAAGATTTAGAAAATAGTAAAAGACCAAATCAAAACCAAATTACCAAATAGTAAAAGATCATTTTGCCATAATGAATTATTCCTCTTATGACTCAAAATGTTAACCATTCTTGAACTATCTCCCTTCTGGGAACATATTTAGTAACGCCATACCAGACAGCTCTGTCTCCTCCAGAACTCTCATATTTTTAATAACCTTTTCCATTTTTTCCCATCTATCCCTTACAGACCTTGGAGCTGGCACTAAGCTCTAAGAAGTTCTGGTTACCAAGACAGATAAGCATATTCCCTTTCCTTCACCATGATCGAATTTCTTTTCTCCAAACCTAATGTCAGGTTTGGACTGGAATAAGGGAAGAGCCATGGATTCAGGATATGCAGGGACCTGAGGAGAGTTCAAGAGATACTTATAAAGATGAGTGGTGAGACTCAGTCATATTGAGTCAGAGGGACAGAATAACTATTTGCTATACTGTTGTACAATATTCAGAGAGGGCAGAGCCAAGATGGCAGAGTACAAAGACAGGTACTTGTTCAAGCTCTCCCCTAAACTGCTTCCAAATTCCTTTAATAACTCCAAACAAATTTTAGAGTGTCAGAATACCCAAAAAGATATAGTAGAACGTTTTCCAGCCAAAGGCAACTTAGAAGCTCGGCAGAAAAGTTCTGTGACACCAGGGTGGGAATCCAACATGCAGTCCCCATGCAAGATGCCCTGGTGCAGCCCCAGTTCAGAGCTGACCTCTGAATCAGCAGCAATATTGGCGGCTTCTAGAACTCTCGGCTCAGAGACACCAAAGAGTACCTGGAAGTTCAGCAGAAAAGGTCTCTGGAATTAGAGTGGGACCCCCAGAACACAATCCCAGTGGAGACCTGCCCTGGCCCCAGTTCTAGCCTGGACTCCAGTGTCAGTGAAGCAGGACCTCTGAAGCAGCAGCAATGTTGGAAACTTCTGGACCTCTCAGTTTGGGGACACCAGAGAGGACTCAGAAGGTCAGTGGAGAAGGTCTATGGCTGTGAGGTGGTAGTCTGGTGTGCCATCCCAGCACAGACCTGGTCAGTGCAGCCCTAGCTAGCACACTAGATCTTAAAGCTACTGTGTGGTGGTGACACACCTAACAGTCCCGGGGCAGAAAAGAGTGTTTATGGGCAGATTCCTAGGATTTCTGAAAACAGCTGCACAAAATCCCTGAAGCTTGGGACAGGGCACCCTCCATTCTGGAAACAGAGCCCTACCTAAACTGTTACAGCTGTCTTAAGAGCTCACCTTGTTTGAGCCCTTTTATTTCAGAGGGGAGATGAATGAGGCGGGAGACTCATAGGGTGTGAAAAGAGCTCCAGTTTATTATGCTGCACAGCCTTGTTAATACACATTTTTGCAAGTGTGATCAAGACGTGAACAATAGGCAATCTCCAATCACCATTCAGAGAAGCAGCTCTTGGGCTTTGGGGATGCATGGTATCTGCTAATGGGAGGAGAGCCAACCCAACCATGTCAGCAACCCACTCACAGGTGAAAGACCCTGTCAAGGCATCCCTGCTCAGGAGCAAATAGCTGTGACCCTCAGACCTCTCCCATGGTCACATATCACTGCTCCTTGCTCAACAAGGGCATTTCTGCAACATGGCAGAAAACTTACTGTGCACCACAGGTCAAGGTGGCCTCTGTACTCCCTCTCAGCAGGGTCCCAAACCCTAGCAATTCCCCCTTTTTAGCTTTCAGATAAAAAGTTTCTTGAGCTGCAACCTCTGAAAGGATGGTAGAGAAAGATCTACAAAGACATAACATTGTAAAAATCTAATGTTTCTTTGGTAATAATTGCAGAATCTCCCTACATAAATGCATATTTAACAAAGTTAAAAGCTGAGTAACAGGCTAGAAAAATAAGCAGAAAACAAAAAAAAAGTTTCTGAGCATTGAAAGTTATTTGGTGACAAGGGGGATCAAAACATACACTCAAAAAATAATAACAAAGTCAAAGCTCCTACATCCAAAGCCTCCAAGAAAAATAAGAATTGGGCTCAGGCCATGGAAGAGCTCAAAAGGGACATTGAAAATCAAAAAGACAGGCTGGGGGCGGAGTCAAGATGGCGGAGTGAAAAGGTGACTCTCTGCCCCTCCTCCGATCTTCTCTCAAATCAAGAATAAAATAAGCCTCTGAACTGATCTTCAAGTCAACGAACTCAGAAATATTTGGACACTTTCCTGAAGAACTTCATATCAGGTTTGTCTAACTCGGACAGAGAGATAAATAGAGGACTCCTGTGTAGGCCAGAATTGAGGGTGGGACTCAGCTCAGCTCAACGTGGCAGAAATTCCAAACTCCAAACTCCAAATTCCAAACACTTGGGGTTTATCTGAGGCACTCGGGACACTCTGTCCTGATTGGGGGCAGGTGTTCTGGCAGATTTGCCCTGTTTAAGGAGTAATTAGGACTCAGTCCTAGCCCCCACCGGCCCAGCACCTTAAGTTAATTCGCCCAAGTGCCCCAGGGCATAGAATTTCAGCCGCCTTTCAGCCTCCGTTTTTTTTTCCCTACCTTAAAGAGATATCCACACTGTCTAAAAAAAAAATGAAGAAGCAAAAGAGAGCTCTCACCATAGACAGCTTTTATCAAGAGAAAGCCGTGACCTCAGATCCTGAGGTTCCTTTAGACAAAATGCCACAAGAAAGTATTAAAGACCATCACTGGTCACTTTTTCAAAAGGCCTTTCTGGAAGATTGCATAAAGAACCTCAAAAGAGAGCTGGAGGATAAATGGGAAAATAAACTGAAATCAGTGCAAGAAGGATATGATGCCCTGCAAAAGAGATATGAAAAAGACACCAATTTATTGAAAAATAAAATTAGTGAAGTGGAAAAAGAGTGCAATGAACAAATTGGCCAGTTACAAAAGGAGCTTAAAAAGGTAACTGAAGAAAACAACACTTTAAAAATAAGAATTGAACAAATGCAAGTGAATGACTCACTAAGACTTGAAGAATCAGTCAAACAAAAACAAAAAAATGAAAAATTAGAAGAAAATATGAAATATCTCCTAGGAAAAACAACTGACTTGGAAAATAGATCTAGGAGAGACAATCTAAGGATTATTGGACTTCCTGAAAGCCATGATGAAAAAAAGAATCTAAACACTATCTTCCAGGAAATCCTGAAAGAAAACTGCCCTGAGATTGTAGAATCAGAAGGCAAAATCACCATTGAAAGAATTCACCGATCACCTCCTGAAAGAGGCCCCAAAATTAAAACCCCAAGGAATATCGTGGCTAAATTTCAGGACTATAGCACCAAGGAACAGATTCTGCTAGCAGCTAGAAAGAAACAATTCAAATACCGAGTACCAATAATTAGAATCACACACAATCTGTCAGCCTCCACATTGAAGGATTGAAGGGCCTGGAACCAGATATTTCGGAAAGGCAAAGGAACTTGGATTACAGCCAAGAATAACTTACCCAGCTAGAATGAGCATTATCCTCCAGGGAAGGAGATGGTCATTCAATGATATAGGTGAATTTCACCTATTTCTAATGAAAAGACCGGATCTGAACAAAAAATTCGACATCCAAACACAGACTCAAGAGATGCATAAAAAGGTAAAAAGGAAAGGACTCTTGAGAACTTTATTTTTACTAGGGGGATACTTAAAGTTTGGGGGTATAATTAACTAGAAAATCAAAGAGACAGAAAAATTAGGGAAAGAATTGAGAGAAGTGTGAAAGGAAATACAAAAGGCTAATAAAGAGAAGAATTAGTCAATTGGGAAAGGAGGTAGAAAAGCTCACTGAGGAAAATAGTTTCTTAAAAAATAGAATTGAATTTATGGAAGCTAATGACTTTATGAGAAATCAAGATAAAGTAAATCCAAAAAGTAAAAAAAAAAAAAAAAAAAAAAAAAAAAAAAAAAAAAAAAACCACAAAAAAAAAAAAATAAAATATCTCATTGGGAAAAAAAAAAAAAAAAAAAAAAACTGACCTGGAAAATAGGTCCAGGAGAGATAATTTTAAAATTATTGGTCTACCTGAAAGTCATGATTAAAAAAAAAAGATCCTGGACATCATCTTTTAAGAAATTATCAAGCAAAATTATCCTGATATTCTAGAACCAAAGGTCAAAATAGAAATTAAAAGAATCCACTGATCACCTCCTGAAAGAAATCCCAAAATAAAACCCCACAGGAATATTATAGCCAAATTCCCAGGTAAGAAAAAATATTGCAAGCATCCAAAAAGTAATAATTCAAAAATAGTGGAGCCACAGTCAGATAACACAAGATTTAGCAATTTCTACATGAAAGGACCAGAGGAATTGAAATATGATATTCTGGAGAGCAATGGAATTACAATTGCAATCAACAATCACTTATACCTGAGTATAATTCTTCAGAAGAAAAAGTGGTCATTCAATGAAACAGAGGATTTTCACATATTCATAATGAAAAGACCAGAGCTGAATGGAAAACTTGATTTTCATAGACAGGATGGAGAAGCATAAGGAGATAATCAGGAAAGTGATATCATAAGGGACTTGCTAAGGTTTATCTGTTTACATTCCTACATGGGAGGATGATACTTGTAATTCATTAGAACATTTTCATTATTACAGCAGTTTGAAAGAGTGTATATAGAGGACATGGATGTGAGTTGAATATGAAGGGATGATATCTTTTTTAAAAATTATGAAATTAAGGGGTGAGAGAGGAATGTACTAGGAGAAAGGGAAAGGGGGAAATGGAATAATGCAAATTATCTGCCATAAAGAAAAGAGGTAAGAAGGAGCTTTTACAGTGGAGGGGAAGAGGCAGAGGAGAGGGTAAATGAACCTTATTCTCATCAGAATTGACTCAAATAGGAAATAACATACATACTCAATAGAGTATAGAAATCTATCTTACCCTGCAGGAAAATAGGAGGGAAATGGGATATGGGTAGGGAGGAGAGTGATAAAAGAGAAGACATATTGGGGTAAGAAGTGGTTAGTAGCAAAAGACTTTTAAGGAGGGACAGGGTGGAAGGAGAGAATGAATAAATGGGGGGGGATGCAATTAGCCATGGAACTTGTAAAAAATTTTTTTTGAAGTAAGTTCCTCTGATGGAATATTATTATTCTCTGGGAAATGATGAGTAGGATGCTCTCAGGGGGAAAAAACCAAACCTAGAAAGTCCTCCATGAAGAAAATGAAATATACTGTATACAAAGTAATAGTAATGTTGTGGGATGACCAGCTGTAAATGACTTTGTTATTCTCAGTAGTAAAATCATCCACAACTACTCTGAAGGACTTATAAAAATCTTATCCATACCCAGAGAAGGAACTGATTGTTTCTGAATACAAGTTGAAGCATTCCCTATTTCTCTATCTCTCTCTTTATTTTTAACTTAATTTTTCTTGCCATTTTAATTTTCATTAGGATGGGAGATCCATGTTTTGTTTCATAACTTGACTTTTATAGAAATATTTTGTATAACTTCAACTGTTGTGTCCTAATTGTGAGTGGGAATAAAGGAGTGAACCTGGAACTCAAAAATCTTAAAAGAGAATATAAAAAAAAATTTGAATGTAACTGGGGGGAAATATTAAATACATTTTTAAAAAGGAAAATATTCAGTTTTGCATCATACTTATGCCTCAAGGTAAATATGCCATAACTTAAACAGAATTTACATTTTCTTCTTTTTGAGGTCACTATTTGACCAACTACACCTACCAATTACAAACTGCTTTGTCAGTCCTCTACCCCCCACCCAGAACTTCCTTTCATAAACCCAATTCATTTTTTCCTCTGCCCAGATTGTTTTTTTATTCATACTCATACATATATGCTCCCAGGTTATTCTTGACTATCATATTCCTCCACTTTCTCCTCTATTTCATATATTTCCAGGGAATATCAAACTGCATACCCTTCTTAAAGGACTCTTTTAGTTATTGTCTTAGCTTTATAGACTAGCAAATCATTTAAGCTCTATCACCTCCATTTTCTCATTTGTAAAATCGGAATAATATCTATTTCCCAAGGTTGTTTTGAGGATAAAATGAGATAATATTTGTAAAGCACTTTGAAAGTCTAAAGTGTTATATTAATTCTAATTGTTATTGTTACTAAATCACTAAAAACAAATGCAAATTAAAACTATTCCAAGGTTTTCTCAGAACTCTCAAAAGGAGAAAAGATAGTCAATTTTGGAAAGGTTGGGGATGACTGCCACACTCACTTTGCCATTGAAACTATGATTTGGTCCAACCTTTCTGAAAAACAATTTGTAATTGATAAATCGAATTACTGATACCCTTTAAGCTACTGTTGAATATATACTGCAATGGGGTCAAAGACAGAGGCTAAGATCCCACACACACCAAAATACTTATAGAAGCACCTTTGAGGGTAATGAAGAAATAATGTAATCAACTGGGGTAAATAACTGAACAAATGAAAGGGAATGTTACTATACCCAGATAAATATGAAAAAATTTATAGAAACACATAATACTTGTATGAATTGATAAGGAACAGAGTAAGGAAAATCAAACATTATACAATCGTGCATATTGACTACAATAATACAAACAAAAGCAACAGGCTCAACAATCAAATTGATTAATTGGAATTAATTGGATTAATTCTCAGGTCTGGAGAAATATGAAGTATATCTCCTTTTCAAGAGAAAAGTAAAAAATGCAAATTTTAGGAAGTCAGATTCTGTCATTGTGTTAATTAGTTTTGCTTAAACTTTTTTCTTTTACTTTCAAGACAGTGGAATTCTTCCTCCATCAATAAGTTGTGCAGTTTGCACTATTCTTCTGTGATCATCTTTCTCAAATCCACAGGGGTCTTCTGAGCTAGAAGTTTCTCAGCTTCTTCAAAATGTTTCCCCAAATGACTCTACAACTTCTGGAGCCGTTTCCTGCACTTGGGAGCAGCCTCTCCTACAGGAGAGATCATGTGAGCCTCATGCTCTGGGGTTTCACAGCATCTCACACAGAGAGGTGTCTGGTCATCTTCACAAAAGAGCTTGAAGACTTTCCCATGAAGCGCACACTGGCTCTGTCCATTAGTACTCTGCAAAAGCTGGAGCTGAACCTTTTGACCAGATCAGTCAGCTGTGCTAGGCGCTCATTGACTGGGGGTAATGCTCTGATCTGGGACACTTGCCTGCATTCAGGACAAGAGAAAGCCATGGCTGCTGCCCTCCAGCTGGAGGAGAGACATTCTCTGCAAAAGCTGTATCACTGGATGGTGACCAGTTCAGAGAAGCATAGTCCCTCTGTAGACAGAACAGTCTGTAGCCAGATTCTTTCCTTTTCACTTCCACATCCAATCAGTTTTGGAGACTGATTAAGAATCCTCTGCCTCTTTCCCTTTCACTTGACATATGGAAAATCATAGAATCTGTGATTTTGAGAGTATCTACCTCTCTAGTCATTTAATCCCATCCACATATGAAGACCATGCCCATGAGAATATATCCAAGAGCATATCCAGCATGTTCAAATCTCTGCTTTAAAAGGAAAATCACCCGCACACCAAGATAAGATCTAAATGGGTTCATGATCTAGATATAAAGAGTGATGTTATAACCAAATTAGAGGAACATAGGATAGTTTACCTCTCAGACCTGTGGAGATGGAATAAATTTATGTCCAGGGAAGATCTGGAACTCTTAATTGAACACCAGATAGATAATTTTGATTATATTAAGTTAAAAAGTTTCTGTACTAACAAAACTAATGCAGACAAGATTAGGAGGGAAGCATCAAATTGGGAAATCATCTTTACATTTAGGGGTTCTGATAAAGGTCTCATCTCTAAGATATATAGAGAATTGTCTCACATTTATAAAAATTCAAGCCATTTTCCAAATGGTCAAAGGATATGAACAGACAATTTTCAGATGATGAAATTAAAACTATTTATAATCATATGAAAAGGTGCTCCAAATCACTATTGATCAGAGAAATGCAAATTAAGACAACTCTGAGGCACCACTACACACCTGTCAGATTGGCTAAAATGACAGGAAAAGATAATGATGAATGTTGGAGGGGATGTGGGAAGACTGGGACACTGATGCATTGTTGGTGGAGCTGTGAACGGATCCAACCATTCTGGAGAGCAATTTGGAACTATGCTCAAAAAGTTATCAAACTGTGCATACCCTTTGACCCAGCAGTGTTTCTATTGGGCTTATATGCCAAAGAAATCATAAAAGAAGGAAAGGGCCCCACATGTGCAAGAATGTTTGTGGCAGCCCTTTTTGTAGTGGCTAGAAACTGGAAACTGAGTAGATGCCCATCAATTGGAGAGTGGCTGAATAAATTATGGTATATGAATGTTATGGAATATTATTGCTCTGTAAGAAATGACCAACAGGACGATTTCAGAGAGGCCTGGAGAGACTTGCATGAACTGATGCTGAGTGAGATGAGCAGAACCAGGAGATCGTTGTACATGGCAACAACAGTACTATATGAGGATCAGTTCTAATGGACATGACTCTCTTCAACAATGAAATGCTTCAAACCAATTACAATTGTGCAGTGAAGAAGGCCATATACACTCAGAGTGAGAGATGTGAAATGTGGACCACAACATAACATTTTCATGTTCTCTATTGATGTTTGCTTGCATTGTATTTCCTTTATCGGATTATTCTCTCTTATAGATACAATTTCTCCTGAACAAAAAAAAAGATGTGTGGCAATAACTATACATATATTCGACTTAAGTATTCTAACATAATTATCATGTAGTGGATATCCTGCTTGCTATCTAGGGGAGGGGTGGGGAGTAGGGGGGAAAAATTTGTAACAGAAAGCTTTGTAAGGGTTAATATTTAGTAATTACCCATACATATGTTTTGCAAATAGAAAGTATTAATAATAAAAAAAGGAAAATCACCACCACAATGGGGTCCTTGTGACTCTTATTTGCAGTGACTTCCACATCTGTCTCTCTGCAAAGTGCCTCCTTCCTTCCTAATCCATCCTCTCCACAAGTAACTTGAGGATTAAAATTGTCTAAAATACTACTATAAGAAATAACAGAAAAACAGGCTTGTTTCTTAAATAATGCAATGTATGTTTTAGTTCCCCCTCTTATTAAAAAGCTAAGTTTTTTCAAATACATGCAAAGACAGTTTTTAATATTCATCTTTGTAAAATCTTGTGTTCCAAATGTTTCTCCCTTCCTTCCTCCATTCCCCCATTCTCTAGACAGTAAATTTTCTTTTTTATAAATATAATTACCTGAAGAAGTTCTAATGGGTGTTAAAACTTATTTGGCAATTTCTGGATTCCTTTCTTTTACTTTATATTTCTTTCATAAATGGATCTCTTTGAGGTCAGGGTCTCATTAGCTTGTTTTTGTCTCCTAATATCTTATAGAGTTTCTACAAAAATTGTAGGTAGCTAAAAACACTGTTAATTTAGTTTAAAAGCACTCTAATGAAGGCCACAGAAATGGGAAGGGAAGAACTTTTTTTCTGCCATTCTATTTATTTCTCCATTTCCTCAAGTATTGACTAATATTCCTATAACTTATATAGAACTACCCTAGTGTCAGAAGTTCCTGTAAAGGCTGCAGTGAGTATTGGGAGTGTGATGGGACTGAGAAGAGAAACATTCATATGCATTATCCCTGATCTAAAAGTCTAAGGAATTATTGACAGGTGAGAGAGGTTGGTCTAGAAGTGGGGAAGCAAGGAGGTCTGAAATTGTGATGATTACGAATGAAGTGGCTTCTGGGGGAGAAGGATTCAAATTGTGTATAAGGGACATGGTGGTGAAAAAAAGCTGGAAGTATTGTGCAGAGACCTGTGAACTGTGTCTTAGGAGTATTTCAGTTCATTACATGGAGACATGGATAAGTTGAATTAGTATAAGAAGATAAAGGTTAGTGAGGAGTTGTTGAGCCCTGTTCTGCTCTGACAATGGTGTTCCATGTATAGAGGCTAACATGGGGAGGGAGAAAAGAGCATCTAGTATAAGCCTCATTTTGAATTTCTCAGAAGGCCCAACTTCCTGCCAGAAGTACAGTTTGAATCTTTGGAATTTATTCCAGAATCACTGCAGAATATTTCCTCTTTGCTTCTGAAGTTTTTTATCTTCTTCAGAGGAGAAATGCCAAGACAAAAGTTAGTTAGCTTCAACTGGTCCCATCACACTTGGCTGCTTTGGGTCCCCTGGATCTGTTCTAAGTCAAAATCTCTGATCATTTGAAGTTAAGTTACTTGCCCACAGACACAACTAATAAGGGTAGAGGGATATTTGAAATCACATCTCAGCCTTCAGTCAGGATGGGGAGGCAGCCTAAATTTTATTGAAACAATTTGTCTTTAAAATGCTGATGCAAATAAAACTAATGCATACAAGATCAGAAGGAAAGCAATAAATTGGGAAATAATCTTTACATTTAAGGGTTCTCATAAAGGCCTCATTTCTAAAATATATAGAGAATTATCTCATATTTATAAGAATTCAAGCCATTCTCCAATCGATAAATGGTCAAAGGATATAAACAGAAAATTTTCAGATGATGAAATTAAAACTATTTCTAGTCATATGAAAAGGTGCTCCAAATCACTATTAATCAGAGAACTGCAAACAGAGAAATGCAAATTAAGACAACTCTGAGATACCATTACACACCAGATTGGCTAAGATGACAGGAAAAGATAATGACAAATGTTGGAGGGGATGTGGGAAAACTTGGACACTGATACATTGTTGGTGGAACTGGAATGGATCCAGCCATTCTGGAGAGCAATTTGCTCAAAAAGTTATCAAACTGTGCATACCCTTTGACCCAGCAGTGTTTCTATTGGGCTTATATCTCAAAGAGATCTTAGAGGAGGGAAAGGGACCCACATGTGCAAGAATATTTGTGGCAGCCCTTTTTGTAGTGGCTAGAAACTGGAAACTGAAAGGATGCCCATCAATTGGAAAGTGGCTGAATAAATTATGGTATATGAATGTTATGGAATATTATTGTTCTGTGAGAAATGACCAGCAGGATGATTTCAGAAAGGCCTGGAGAGACCTACATGAACTGATGCTAAGTGAAGTGAGCAGAACCAGATCATTGTACACAGCAACAATAAGATTATACGATAATCAGTTCTGATGGATGTGGGTCTTTTCAACAATGAGATGATTCAGGCCAGTTCCAATGATCTTGTGATGATGAGAGCCATCTATACCCAGTGAGAGATAGATCTCACTGTGGAAAATGAGGGTAGATCACAACATAGCCATTATCATTTCTTTTGTTATTGTTTGCTTGAATTTTATTTTCTTTCTCATTTTTTTCCTTTTTGATCTGATTTTTCTTGTGCAGCAAGATAAGTGTATAAATAGATATGCCTATATTGAATTTGCATATATTTTTACCATATTTAACAATAAATAAATAAATAAAACTAAAAGAATAAAAAAAAAAAGAAAATGCTAATGCTGATTGTAAGAAAGCATTAATTGGGGGTAAACCAAAAATATCTTTATTAAAAATGAATCAAAGGTGTCAGAATGTTGGGGTTTCTATCTCAAGCTGCAGCAATGGTTCCTGTGCTAAATCAGTACACATCTCAATCTTACAATTTTTCAAATTCTCTTAGATGCTATAATTGTGGACAATTGGGTCATATGAGGGAAAATATACTACTCAAAAGGTTGCATTTCATCACAATCCAGCAGATAAACCTTTGATTTTATGCAAGAAGGAAAGATATTGGGCTTCTGAATGTCACTCTAAGAAAGATAGGAAAGGTAATCTGATATCAGGAAACCATTGTAGGCCCAGCTCTGGGCCAGTCAAACAATGAGAGCTGCACTTTCCCTAATTCCCCCTCAAAATGTGCCTGTAAACAATATCTTAAATTCAACTTAATGACAGTACAGGATTTAATGGATGCTACCTGGGAAGTGCTGGCCTTGATTTATTCCTCTAGATGTTACACTAAATTAATGATCATATGGAAGATGTTCTCTCCCCACTGGAGTCTTGGGTCCTCTTCCCTTGATTCGCTAGGTTTCATTTTAGGATGCAGTTCACAGTCATTGCCAGAGCTTAATATTATGCCTGGAGTAGTAGATTGTCATTCTTTGGGGAAAATATGGATTCTTTGCTATACCACTCCTCACTGTGCTATTTGGCACCTTCAGGAGCCCTGGCACCTGAAACTACCATCAAAAGGAGATCCTGGCACCAGTCACCCCAGTCTTCAGCAGGTTCTGTGCAGGAACTACCTGGGAAGAATCTGGTGCTCCTGGCAGCACCCAGTACGACAGCACAAGGTGAGAAAGCCAGTCAGCTTCTGCTTTCAGTAAGTGCACCATTCTCTGTTTCAGTACAGAATGTATTAGCTATGTAATTGATGGCAAATAAATTTCTCTCTGCCCAGTTTTCTGAATTATAAAGAAAAATAATAATGATTTATAATCACTATTATATCATAATAATTATTATATTATAATATATGATATTATTATATGATATACACAATATGCTCTATATGTATTATATATTTATCATATATTATAATATCATAATCATGAAGATCACAATTGCAAAAGTGCTTAGCATAAAACAAATGCTATATGAGTGTTAACTGCTCTATTGGATACAATTGCTTCATATTTGATAACTTTATATAGGTTTTGGGATGTGACCCAAATACAATGTCAATGTTAGATAAATGATTTTTTGTGTGTAAATTAAATTAAACAAATTGAACTAAATTAATACCTCACCAGGAGTAGGAGGATAGTAAATAGAGGATACATAATTCAGTGAAATTTGTTATTTGAAATATGATAGTAAAAGCAATTTTAACAGAGCTATAATCAAAGCCCACTAAAGGGATACACAAATTGTAATCTATTTGAACTAACTGTGTTTACAGAAGATTTAAGGTCTTGGGAACTTTAGGAAAACAGAAAAGCAGTTCACCAATACTTAAAATCCTATAGCAACTAACAGCCTGCTTTTGAGTTATTGAGAGTCACACTCTTGGGGCAGCTAGGTGGCGCAGTGGATAGAGCACCAGCCCTGAAGTCAGGAGGACCTGAGTTCAAATCTGGTCTCAGACACGTAACAGCTGTGTGACCCTGGGCAAGTTATTTCACCCCAATTGCCTCAGCAAAAAAAAAAAAAAAAAGAGAGTCACACTCTTGAGGACTCTGTCAACTAAAAGAAGGTAGAAAGTTTATTTAGCCTTACTAATCTTGTTTTATAATATTTTATAAATATGATTTAGGGAATTAGGTATTTTCACTGTTGCTAGAAAATTTTCACTGTTGTTAGCTAAGACTATTTGTATATTAGGAAAAATCTAAAATTATTAACTAAATTATTTAAAATTGTTAAACTTAAATTTAAAATGTTAAACTTAAAACTGATAATTATTGGGTATGGAATAAGAGGGAAGGGGTGAATACTTTATTAGTTTACCTTCAAGTATGAAGGTATGCAGCACCTTTCTTCCCATTCATAGAATGGGAGAGATATCAAACAGCACAGCCCGTAAAAATACTAAGAATGGTTGGGGTGGGCAACAACAAGCTCAGCCCCTTCCCAGAGTCTCTGTCAACTCCCTTAATTTATAAACTTGCCAGTTTTCTTGAAACCATCAGAGTAAGCAAGGTCATCAGCCCTGAAAAAAATGTGCCTATTTAGGAAATCTAGTCCTAAACAAAAAATGTGTTTACTAAAAATCTATAAGCTTGTTTAATGATTAATCCTTTGCACCAGGATGAATTTAAACATATAAAACAAGTTAAACAAAATTTCCTATGTGTGTAAGTTCTGGTAATCTTTTTAAAAATAATTTATCTAGCACTAAGCTGCAATTAGTAGAATTTGCTATTAGAAATAAAATCTCTTGGAACTGTAACTGATATTCTTTTGAGTTTCGAATTTGATTGCCTGATCAGTAACCCATCATTTGAAAGAAATACCATAAACTATTCACAGAAATGTGATTCTGAATTGTTACAGGTAGAGGTCTGTATCTGGACAAAAGTTGGGAGAACAACCTTGGCTTCTGGTCAAGGTGGAATCCTTCTGACTCAGTACCCCAACTGTGTCTCCTTGAATAAGAATCCACTTGATTATTCCTGAATCTGGCTATAAGGTAGAACTGTTATAATTGAATATCAAACTGAGTTAAGGATACTTTATCCTGTTATGTCTATGCTTCCAGGCATAGCTGAAGAAACAGTTTTGATGATGATGTAATCATACCCCTGTATTTTTCTCCTATAGCAAATTTCTATAATCAGAGCAAATGGTCAATAGAAGCCACAAACACAATTCAATTATATAATATCTTGTTGTTTTCAATCTGAAAATATGTAGTCATTATCTTTTTTAATTTTTTATTTTATTTTATGTAGTCATTATATCTTAAATAATTTGGTAAATTAATATTTGGCCTAATCATCTGTTATAGATACATACAGATGTTTGTGTCTGTATGAAATGAGGTCCTTAAAAGTTTCCAAAATAATGTAAGAATAATTAATATAATTGACAGTAAAACCTAATTGTTATTTTATTGTTTCTTGAAACTAAACCTGAAACATCCTTAACATTTTTATGTACTATGTGTCCTGTGCCACAAATATATTTCTTTACATGAAAAATTTCTGGCCAATCTACACTGGCCTCTCTACATTTTATAGTAGTCCCGGTGGGCTTGTCTTTCTATTTCACATTATAGTAACCTCTATTTGCTAGATTACTTTTTTATCCTAGATTTTGGTCAGTTGCAGCTGCATTGACCAGCTTCAAGGAGCTGAATCAATTAGTTCCACCTTACCACCCCCTACTTAAAAGAATGGGACCCTGCAGGTGACTCAGCTCTACACCCATTCTCAGCAGGAATTAGGTTCAGAAAATGAGATCATCATCTCTGCCTCCAGAGGATTTGGGGCTCTATTGGTTTGGGGAATGGTTGGTAATTGGTGAATGGACCCCAAATTATCCAGGGTCTGGATGAGTCTTCTGTTACAATGTATTTGGGACTTAGGATGGGACAAATTCCCATCTCAGATATGGAATTCCATGATGTTTCAGGCCCCTCAGAAATATAGTGTACAGGCATGTTTAAAATATCCACAGATGTTTCTAACTACAGAAACTATTTTAAGAAATCGCACTAGAATCTATCTGCCAAGGAAAAGTCAGGAACTATATGAACTAAACTACCAAACACTTTCCACACAAAGTCAGACCTAATCAGTTGGAAAAATATCAAATGCTCATGGGTAGGCCGAGCAAATATAATAAAAATGAAATACTATCCAAACTAATATACTTACTTTGTGCCATACCAATCAAACTTCCAAGAAATTATTTTACAGATCTAGGGAAAATAGTAGCAAAGTTCATCTGGAAGAACAAAAGAATTTCAAGGGAATTAATGGAAAAAAAAAAAAA
>JAJPUD010000504.1:0-27324 GCA_023553655.1 Myrmecobius fasciatus
TTTTTTTTTTTTTTGCTTTTTTCCTGAGGCAATTGAGACAAGTGACTTGCCCAGGGTCACACAGCCAGGAAATGTTAAGTGTCTGAGACCAGATTTGAATTCAGGTCCTCCTGACTTCAGGGCTGGTGCTCTAACCACTGTGCCACCTAGCTGCCCTCCTTATATACTTCTGAGATACCATCCCACCTACTTCTTTGATACCTCCTGAGAATGGCACCATCAATAGACTACCTAGGACAGGGATTTGGGCATAAGTGTGCCCCCTTTAATATCTCTGCCCCAACAGGAGATGTGCTAATGATGGATGAACTTGGCTACATGTATTTCCGGGATCGGAGTGGAGACACATTTCGCTGGCGTGGGGAGAATGTCTCAACAACTGAGGTGGAAGGCGTCCTGAGCCGTGTTCTGGGCCAGACTGATGTGGCAGTTTATGGGGTGGATGTGCCAGGCAAGGAGCCCGGGTGGGACAGGATCTGGGTGAGAGTTGGGAGAACAAGATAGAATGGGAAGTGATTTGGGGAAACCTTGGGGCTGAAAGGCCTGGAGAAGTCTAAGGGCCTGAGAATGTTCTCAGCATATAACCACATTGTAGGAGTGGAGGGCAAGGCTGGAATGGCTGCTATTGCCGACCCCCATGCTACGCTGAACCCTAACGCCTTGTACCAGGAGCTTCAGAGAGTACTTCCACCGTATGCTCGGCCCATCTTCTTACGCCTCCTGCCTCAGGTGGACACAACAGGTATATTCCCATCTTTTGTTTTACTTCATACCATTGTGATTTCTTTAGCTCTAGGGCCTTGCCCTATCTTGGAGGTCTTATTCTAAATCATTCTTTGCTGGTTGTCCCACAGGGACCTTCAAGATCCAGAAAACACGGCTTCAGCGAGAAGGATTTGACTTGCATCAGACATCAGATCGACTCTTCTTCCTGGACCTGAAGCAAGGGAGATACATCCCCATGGATGAAAATGTCTACAATGGCATCTGCACAGGAGCCTTCTCCCTTTAATAGAGCCCGCTGCCCCATCCCTTGCCCTCCTTTTCCCTGGCAGTGATGGATGGGACTGAGAACAGCAACCATAGCCCTACCCTGCCCTACCCTGCCCTGGATCTAGCCAGTCTCCTCAAAGAATGGGTGTGGTGGGGGAGGGCATAAGTTGGCCCAATGGGATTTATCAAAATTGCTTCCTAAGCCCCTCCCTGACCCTTCCCTCAGGTCCAGGGCTCGGCTCCAAGTTGGAGCTGAAGTTGGACCGGACTTGAAGAGGATCCTGCAGGGGATCCTCAGGGTTGCTGAGTATTTGAAGATTGGGTTGCAGCCAAGAGGCCCACCAGGTTCTAAGCATTTCAGTCCATGCAGTTCCTTGGATGTTTCCCCATCATAGGATACTGAGTTTGGATGTGTCTGGCTCTTCTCCCAGCCTTTCAGGGACTCCTGACCAATCCAGGCTGTCCCCGGGGTGGTGGGGTGGGGCAGGGCATGGAGAGCTGCTTCAGCCAGAATTGGTCAGCAAAGGGTCCTTTCTCCCCTTTTCTTTGCCCCAGAGGGGACTACAATGTCAATGCCTCTTTTGCACAGAGGGAACCATTCCTGCCCATTTTATTGGTTGTGCCTTAAGGAACCCTCGGTCATTAAGTCACTGTGTTCCAGAACTTACTTTTAACTCGTTTAAGCTTCAGGAGTGGACTTGCCTCCATTCCCTTACTCAGTGCTGTGAGCGGTGGGGACAGTGCTCCTGTGGACAAGAGTGGACGAGCCTGAGAGGCTGCAGGCCAACATAGGTGGTTTGTGCTTAATCCAAGTTAACTGGAAATCTCCTGTATCTGATCTCTGACCTCCAGTGGAAGCCCCCCTCCCAGTCCTGCTGCCAGTTACATTCAGAAGCCCACACTAGGCCCTTCTGGTAGTGACTATGCAGATACCCCGGTAGCGACCAACTGATGATCCAAGAGCTTCTCAGGCTGGTGATGAGTACATGCTATTTCTTGCAAGTGTTTTCAGGCATGGCAATTTTATTTTTTAGTTTTGAGTTAAAAAAAAATAATAAATTTGAGAACAAGCTCTGACAAAAAAAAAAAAGTTTAGCCCCGGGTTTTGTGCTATTAGAATACTCGGGTTCTCGGTCTGTTTTTCAAACTTTATTCAGAAAGAACCCACTCGACCGGGAGGGTACAGGGAGGGGGAGTAAGTGGGGGTTGGAGGGGAGGTGTAGAGAAATGAGCCTCGGGCTAAGGGCGATGTAGAGGACTGGGGTCCTAAGAAGGCTCTTCGCTTCTCCGGTCACTTAAGGTGCGCCTTCAAGCCTTTGTTCAGTGAGGGGCAGAGACGAACTTCTGGGTCCCTCTCAAGACCTGCAGAAATTGATGCCTGTTCAGTGTTGGCAAGTCTTGACGGCTCAGTCTGTCCCGACAAAGAAGCATCCTATCGGTTCCCAGAAGGAGCCGCTAGTAGTGCGGAAGCGTTGTCGGGCTCCTTCCGCCCACACTGAAGCCACTTCCGCCCGGGCGCTGTAACCGCGCCCCACGCCGCGCGCCGCCGGCTTCCCTGCCCGCACCACCGCCGCGATGCCGGGGTCAGGCTCCCGCCTCATCTCGGTGTTCCCGAGCCCGCAGGAGCTGGGCGTGTCCCTGGCGCAACTGGTGGTGCAGCGGGCGGCGCAGAGCCGGGCCGGGGCCGGGGGCGCCGGGGATGGGGCTCGCTTCTCACTCGGGCTCTCGGGAGGGAGCCTGGTGCAGCTACTGGCCCAAGAGCTGCCCGCGGCCGCCGCCCCCGCCGGGCCCGCCGCCCCAGCGCACTGGACTCTAGGATTCTGCGACGAGCGCCTCGTGCCCTTTGACCACGCGGACAGCACGTTCGGCCTGTACCGGGTGCGAGCGGGGCGGGGGGAGGGGCATTGATCTCTTTACAAGGGGGGCGGGGCCCACGGACTTGAGCCTCTGGTCTCTGTGGAGGCCGGGGAAGGGCCTGTGGGAATGTTAGGAGCCGTGGGGGTAAAAAGAGGGGCTCGGATACTAGAAGTGAGACCCAGGATGTCGTTAGGGTCTTCTGGTCCTAAGGCAAAAGGCATTTAGTAAATGCTCTCCGAGTGTCAAGTACTTTGCTAAGCGCTCCTCCAGATGAGAGAGTCCCTGCCTTCAAGAAACTTGCATTCATGGCAGGGGGGACACGCACGTGGAAGAGTGGGGGGCTGGGGTGGGGAGCTTTCTAGGCCATCAGTCACAAGACACCCAGTCCCTAAGCACGAAATCCCGGGGACGGTGACTTGATCCTGCAGACAGCCACTGGACGTGCCCTTATGGGCACTGGGGCTAGTACGCGACGGCCGTGCTTTGATCATTGAAACTAGTGCTAGAGCCCATGCATGAAGGTTGATGGCAAGATGGAGCGCAGATGGTCCTGGCCGGCTACATATGCCGGAGTAATTGTATTGGCCACACACCACAAGTCCACTCTCAGGAAGAATTCCAAAGCTGGGCAGGTTAATTTTCTCAGGAACTGGAGCTTTTTTTTTTTTTTTTTCCTTCCGTCTGTCTGATCCAGAAGTGCTGTTCCTGGTCATAAGATCCCTGATTTAAAAAAGGGAAGGAGTGTATTCTCTGGTATGGCCTGGTCTTAAGAACAGAATGTGGGATCTAGGGATGGCCATATGGAAGTTGGGGTGTGGCATCCAAAGTTTTTTCTGGACCTGACGACTATGGTGGCCTGTGAGGAAAGTCATTCCTAGGTCATGGCCTTTGAAGGGCGATATTCTTTATATACCTGTCCATATCTGAAATCTTACCAGTACAACTGAAGGGAAGCGGATGCTATCCTCTGACCATCTCAATACTTCAACTGGGAGGGGAACGCATGATTATTATAAGAAGCCAAATCCAGTCAAACAGCTCCCCAATATTCCCTGTGTCTTGGCCACAGAATCTGGTACTAATCATCTAGCCGGAAATTTTTTCCGCAATCAGTTTCATGTTTCTGTCTCAGTACCTTACTTCACTTTTGATGTTTGTTTACTGAGAGCCTGATTTCAGAAAGAGACCAAGACTGTAGAGGTCCCAGCTGTACTTGTTGACTATGGCCCAGCAGGAGAGGATGCCGTTGTCAGGCTCCCCAGATGACAATCTTCTGCTGATTACAGGAAAGTTATCTGACTGTATTGCACAAGTCTCATGAGGCTTTTAGGGACTAGGCTGTGGTGACAGTTGACCCAGACTGGTGCTGGAAGTCATGTTTATGATTCTAAAGATTTCAGACTTCCAATTTATGTTATAATCAGTTGGTGACCTTGGATCCAGATAGTGTTTAGAGCTTCTGTTCTTTTTTTGGGTAAATAGAGTACCTCCTAAGGTTATTTTTCCAGTGTTCATTAAAATTCTACAATTTAGCATTGCAACTGGTAGAAAATAGCCTCTTTGCTACCCTATCTTATGGAGTAGACTCTTTATTGAACTAACGCTTTTCTCACTAAAATAGCCTGGTTTTATACTATATATGTACAAAATTTTATTTGAGACTCAAGAAGACTTCTGACAGTCCACTTAACTGAAGTTTTCAACCATTAAGATTTGTTGGCTCCAAAATGAGCTAAGAATTATGTTGACATTATACATGTCAGGACCTGAAATGTAACATCCCTAGCTAAATGGATCACTCTTAAGAATTTGGCTGGCTTGTCTGTGGAGAATGTCTGAATGGCAAGACACATCTACCTAGAATGATCTAGGGAGGAAGGATATGCATAGAAGACCCAAAATTGTGTTGGACCCTCCAAGACTACGATGGTTGTGTAATGGTCTGAGAGCAGTTGTTCAGTTCAGTTCACCAGTGTTGAATTCAAGCTATCCTTACCACCTGAGCACATAGTTCCATCCTAGCATGAAGTCACATATGAATTGTCATGCATGGTCATTGTATTTATAGACACTCCTCTCACCCACCCTCTGCTCATCCCACACCGACTACTTTTCACACTCCACCTCATGGTCTCGGTAATGGCAGACTCCTCAGGGCCTTTGTGAATTTTTATCAATTCATCCCTGTCTGAAAGTGCCAGTGTCCTTTGTGTTGTTTCACTAGTAGTCAGAATAACTGATGAATACACTCTTTGGTCACCAAACCATATTGTTGTGCTGATACAGAATAGCTGAGCCACTGATTGGAGCTTGTTCATCTTCTCTTTCCAGTATTTCCTGTTGCATTGCCTAAGATGTCTGTAAATTACTTGCAGCCAGATCTTGGCATCTCCTAATATTCCTGAGTTCTGATCCCAGAACATCTGCAATGTGTTCAGTCCAAAAGAAATGGAATAATCATCCTTCCTCCCCTCCGCCCAATATAAGTTGTTTGTATGATCAGCTTACTTCTAGACACTCTGACCTGGACATCCTGGGTTTGTCAAGAAGCCCCTATTCTCCCTTCTTCCTCATCTAACAAACAACCTTTCTTCTGATTTGATAAGCCCTTGACATCAAACTCCACTGTTTTCTCCTCTACTTCAGCCTCTGGTGAAGTGGCCACCCATTTTACTTAGATTTGTGGGAGGAGAAGTTGTTTTAGGAGAAGAGAATAATTTTCAAGAATATGACCTTGTCAGCATAACTGAATTGGGGAGGGCCATAGATGTCATAAAATGACCAAAATGAGAAGTAAGCTGAACCTTTTGCCTTTTCTTTGCCCTCTCACCCATATCTGGGCTTCTCAAGCCCCATGAAGAGGCCAGCCTCTTCCTGGGGAGAAGGTGATCGTAACCCTGACCTTCTCTTTCCCCCTTCCCTAATCCTAGAAAGAGTAGCCTGGTTGTTCACCCTGCTTAGAGTCACCAACTCATACTTTAGATGAGATAAATATTTATCTTGCTGCCTCTATGCCCTCCAGAGCTGACATTCTCTCTTCCACTCCCATTCCTCACTTCCTGCCATATTCTCTGGCCTGCTAATGCATCCTAAGGATTCTGGATCTCCACTGGTCTTTTGTTCCATCCTCATTCTCTTAATACTGCAGGAAATTCCATGAGCGCTGCCCTTGAACTTCCTTTTATCCTGTCTTCCCTAGTTAAGAGTAAGAGCTTCTTGAAAGCAGGGACAGTTTTAACTTTCCCTATTTTGTCCACAGTGCTTGGCACAAGTCACTTGATGAATGCTTTTTAATTTATTCATTTAGGGATGACCAGATTGTAAAACCTGTGGAAGTTACTCTCATAGTAACTTTTTCATCTCAAGGCAAAATGAGTACTGCCAAATCTATGGTACACTTAAGAAAGTGGGAAATCTTAGGGATAGCAGCTGTGGAGGAGAGAGAAACTATGGCCTCTGTCATGAGACAGAATTGAAGCTTAGTATTAGTGGATGTGCTTGTTGTGTTTTGGATGTGGGTGTAAAGCTGAATTTTCTTTCTTTACCTGCTGTAGACTCATCTTCTTTCCAACCTGCCTATCCCAGAGAGCCAGGTAATCACCATTAACCCTGCACTCCCAGTGGAAGAGGCTGCTTCAGACTACGCAGAGAAACTTCAAGAAGTGAGTAATGGGATTTATGGCAGGGGGAGCCCAGGAAAGGCCTTTGTACCCTGCTCATTCCTTGTCTTGGGCTTCCTTTCCCCAGGGAGCTCTGGTTAGGGACATCGGTACTAATGAGAAATGATTACTTGCAGTCT
This sequence comes from Myrmecobius fasciatus, assembly GCA_023553655.1. Taxonomy (NCBI): domain Eukaryota; kingdom Metazoa; phylum Chordata; class Mammalia; order Dasyuromorphia; family Myrmecobiidae; genus Myrmecobius; species Myrmecobius fasciatus. Next base: position 6,650 of record JAJPUD010000504.1, read on the forward strand.
GAAATTCAGTAGTAGTATGAGGCAGGTCATGAACAAGATCCAGGCTAACAGATATCAAAAGAGAGAAAGTAATAAACCAAAACTGGAATAATTAGTATAGAATTTACAAAATGATAAGAAAAAAATCATCTTATAATTATCATGATACTAGACAGTAGACAATTGATGTACTTAGACATCTTACTCATTATTGGAAACTTGTATAAGCCTAACCTGTTCACATAATTTTGTAAGCTTGTACTTCAGGGATTTGGGGAAATAAGTTGAACCAACCAGTTGCCTCCCTGGCACTGCCTGTACTAATTTCCCTAGAACAACTTTCCATTCCTGCAACCTGCTGGTCCATTTCCAATTCTTTGGATTTGGGTACTTCAGAGAAACTCTGGGACTTTTGTGGTCTGGTTTTTATTTTTGTTTTTGTTTTTTTTGTTTGTTTGTTTAATTTTACTCAGATCCAGATTGAAACTTTTCCCCAGTAGGGTATTACCCCATAGAAAATATGATGGTGAATCTCTCTAAAAAGAATAAAAGTTCTCAACTGGGAAATATAGATTTGGAATTTTTTTAAAAAGCAGAAGTAGAAGAAAATTTGGTAAAAGAGAAATAAAAGCTTTTAAAAGTACACATAAAGTCAAACCAACAGATCTGTTATGAATAAGCATCTGTTAAATTCTTGCTTTGTGTTGGATGTTGGGAAGTAGTCCCTGTTTTCCAGGAGTTTATATTGAAACTTTAAAAAATAGGATTACATAAAGTACAGAGATAACTTAAAAATCATGCTGTCCTAAGAGAACAGGATAAATTAAAAACCTAGAATACCACACTTCAGGAAAAAAGTTATTGCCCAGAACTTTGGAATAGCCAAATTAAATGCAGTTTGGTTAAATCCACAGATTACCTCAAGAGAAAAACCCCCTTTTTGAAACTCTGAAGCGTATAATAGTTAAATTTCATGGTTTTTATGCCAAAGAGTAATTTTTAAAGGTAGCCAGGAAAAAGACCTTGGATTGGAATTAAGATTTAACAATGATATCCTGAAGGATATCTGAGTTAAAAAACAAATCATAATAAAATTATGTGAAAGAGAATATCAAAAAAAAATGAAATGTATGAAAAATATACTTTAATGAAATAGAAGGAAATCAGTGAACTGAGTATGCTGTTGAAAAATCTAGAGAATCAACAGCTTAAACCCCAGAAAGAGACATAAAGGAGGGGAAAATCTTTAACAATTGAAGTAGATAAATTGGGGAAAGAAGACCATAGAAATAATAAATGGAACCGACAACTGCTTCTTTGAGAAACTAAGATGGCCAGGTCCTCCGCAGCCCTGACTGTGAAGTGGCAGCAACAGCATGACCTGCCTAGGCCCCACACCCCTTCTTCTTGACCTGGCCCTCAAAGGCCAGATGTGTCAGTGGGTTGGACACTGGGGTCTGGTGCAGAGGAATTCATATATTGCCCCTTAGCCCCATGACAAATTCCTTTGCCCCCTTTGCATCATTACTGCTCAGGCCCAAGTCTGCAGGGCTGTAAGTCTCACGTGAGAGATTGAAAAGTGCTCTTGGGCCCCTTAGAGAAGGGAAAGGAAGCCTCAGATGAGTGGCAGCCCCTTGTTTTCCCGCACTCCCTGCTCCTGGGACACCAGCCATCTGACTGGGGCGGGGCTGGCCCTTCTTGTGTTTGTTTCTCTCCCTCAGGCTTTTCAGGGTGACACGATCCCAGTTTTTGACCTTCTGATTTTGGGCGTTGGACCTGACGGGCACACGTGTTCCCTTTTCCCCGATCACCCCCTCCTGCAGGTAAGCCAGCTTTGGTAATTGGGCTCAGCTGGGCTTCTCTGGTACTGCTGAGCTACGCCTAGGGCTGGGCAGTGATCTCCAGGATGCCCGGGGCACCAAGGATGAGGTTGGAGCTGATCAGCCCCTGTACAGGCTCTGGGCATGCTTGGGTTTGGGAGTTTGTTTGAGGTCTATGGGTTCTTTCCTCTGGTACCATCTGCTTTCTTCTTGCTATTTGGACTCGTTTCCCCTAGGAAAAGGAAAAGATTGTGGCCCCCATCAGTGACTCTCCAAAGCCACCCCCTGAAAGGGTGACCCTCACTCTGCCTGTTCTGAACGCAGCACGAATGGTCGTGTTTGTGGCTACTGGAGAAAGCAAAGCGGCCGTTTTGAAGGTAACAGTCCCAGTTTGGGTCCTGTGGTAGTAATGAGGAATGGGAGTTGGGAGGACATCTGTCTGTGGGATGCCCCTAGAAGGATGAGAACAGACGCTGTTCAGAGTTCCCTGGTGTGGGAAGTTTTCAAGATGGCTGTTTCCTAGGATCTCCCACATCTGAACGATCCGGGGGGGGGGGGGGGGAGAAGGACCTTGCGCTGCCCTCATGATTCCCTCTCCTGGCCTTGGGGAATGAATGGGATTTGGGGGTAGGCGTAGGCCTCATGAGCTTTTTCTTGGGGTGGGGAAACAGCGCATCTTGGAAGGTGACGAAGAGAATCCACTTCCTGCTGCGCTTGTGCAGCCCCACACTGGGCGGCTCTGCTGGTTCCTGGATGAGGCCGCAGCGAAAGAATTGACCATTCCATTTGAGAAGCATTCCATTTTGTAGCAGATGGGCCCGACCCGAGTTGACCTCTGCACACTGCTTCCTTCTCTTTCCCCTGATATTTTTACAAAGACCAGTGGGTATGGGGCAGCAGAACTCTCTCCTGGGGAGGGAGTAAGTGAGCCTGAGAACAGGCTCATGTACTGTGTATGGTCTCTCTTGTATGACCACCCAATATTAAAATGTGAATTTTAAGTCCCATAACGGCCTCTGAGACTCTTGACTGCCTATGACAAGGATTGGGGCAAATCATGGGTTTTGGTGGGGGGAGGTTACTGCCCTGGCTGGCCAATGGGTGTGTTTAGTTAGCCACCAGAAGGTCCTCAAGGTGCTATTCCATCAGGTGGTATCTGGGCACTGTGCCTCGCGAGGATTCATACAGCTACCCTGGGTCAAGTGGGCAAACCCTAATTAGGTGCCTCCTGAGTCACAGATTCTAAAAGAGATTGAAATACAAATATGAAAAACCAGATATTCTGGCCTTCACTGAGCCCCCCTCCTCCTCCAATAAGGGGTCTACAACCTGTAAATAAATACTATTGATTTAAGGAAGAGGATGGAGGAAAAGGAAAGACATCCAGACAGGAGAGTAGAAAAAGAAGGTGAGGCTCTTGGCTGTTGGGAAGGATGAGGGAAGCCTCATGAAAGAAGCAGTAGCTTAGCCAGGCCTTGAAGGAAGCTGAGAATGGGGAGAGGTGAAGGGGCTATGTAGCACTGAGAGAGGAAGGTGACATTGGGAACAGTCAGTCATTCAATTTGGCTGAAACTGAGAGTGCTTAGAGAAGACCAGTGTGAAATGAGGCAAGGAGTTTGGAGAGCTTTGAATGCCAGGATAAGAAGTTTGTATTTGATGCTACAGGCAACAGCTATTGCAAGTCTTTCACCAGGGAAGTGGCGTGGTCAGAGCATTAGGAAGATTATTTTAATAGCTTGTAAAGGATGAAGTCGAGAGACTGCCAGTGGGAACTCTAGTTAAGATGCTACTAGAGTAATCTAGGAAATTTTCATACTATAGACTGACCTCCACTTTGTTCTCTCAACACTGCTAATTTTGAAAAAAAATTCAGTTTACCCCCATGTTCTTAAACTTGGAATCATTTCTGACTCTTTCCTCCCACCACCCCTCATACTTTGGCCAAGATAGGTGTTGTTTTAAGGTTTGTTTGTTTTTTTTTAAAAACACTTATTCATTTGATCCTTAAAATTTACTCCACAAAATAGATATTACCATTTTACAGATGAAAAAAACTCAAAAATTAAGTGCCTTGCTCAGAATCATATAGTTAGTAATTGGCCAAATGAGATTAGAAGTTCTATTTCCTGATGACACCCAATACAGTATTTTCTTATTTGATATTTTATATTTTCCAGTTACATATAAAACAGTTTTTAATATGTTTCAAAAACTTAAGTTCCGGATTCTCTCCCTCTTCAAAAACTGCCCCATGAAGAGAGCTTCTATAAATATTTTTGCACACACAGGTCCTCTTTCTTTTTAAAAAAATCTCTTTTGGGATACATACCTTTTTGTGGTATTGTTAAATCAAAGGGTATGCATAATTTTGTAGCCCTTTGGGCATTGTTTCAAACTACAGAATGGCTGTATCAGTTCACAGTTCCACCAACAATGCATTCATTAATGTCTTATTTTCCCACATTCCCTCCAACATTTGTCATTTCCACTCCTCTAACCTATTAACCAATCTAATGTGTATGAAGTAGTACTCAGAATTGTTTTAATTTGCATTTCTCTAATGCCTCTAGATAGTTTTGATTTTTTCTTCTGAAAATTACCTTGTTCATATATTTCATCATTTTGTCAATTGGAGAATGACTCCCATTTTAAAAATTTAGACTCAGTTCCCTATATTTGAAAAGTAAGTGCTTTATCAGAGACTTTTGCTGTAAAATTTCCCCCGGTTTCTTGCTTTCTTTCTTATCTTGCCTGCATTATTTTGGTGTGCAAAATTTTTCAATTATCCATTTCATATCCCATAATGCTCTCTCTCTCTTTGCTTATAAATTCTTCCCTTATCCCTAAATCTGGCAGATAAAATATTCCATGGTTCTCCATTTTGTTTATGATATTTACCATTTATATCTAAATCATGTACTCATTTGGATCTTACCTTGGTATATTATAAGATATTGTAGGCCAGAGGTTCTTAAGTTGTTTTTTTTTTTAATATCATGGCCACCTTTGACATTTTTAGTGAAGCTTAGAACATTGTAAGTGCATAAAATAAAATGCAGATTACAAAGGAAGCCAGAGGTTAATGAAAATAAATAAAATTTTTCTCCACCCACGTTGGTAGACCCCAAGGTAAGAAATCCTGAACTAAATGATCCCTGAGATGGCTCCTAGTTCTCTATGATTAACTAGGTAAAAGATTACCAGAGCCCAGACCAAGACTGACCAGAAGAACACATACAAAAGGGGAAGATTTGATTGATAATTAGACAAGACTTGGCCAGGAACAGGGCTGTGGAGTGAGGGATGGAGGGGGAAAAGAGTCCCAAGAGTACTGTCCCTTGCCACTGTGATGGGGAGGGTGGACCCAGAATGGAAGGGTAACAGCCTTGGTCAGTGCTGAGTTCTGCTCCTTTTCCTGGGCATACTCATACCAAGGGAAGCATTTCAGTCTCGGTCCCTGCTTGGGGAGTATGGACTGGAGCCAGTGACCAGCAGACATGGTTCTGGTCTCATACTCTGCTACTTTTGTTTCTCCTTCCTCACATCTCTTTCCCTCTCACTTCCTTTGGCCTTTTCCTAATTCAGAGGCACACACACACAACCTTGGTCTTTTCCCTGTAGCCATGATAACCGGGTCCTATGCTTTGGATTCATCTTAAGGGCCTTTGCCCATTACCAGCAGGCCACTTGATGATGGGCTGGTCATTCGGCCCCATGAAGATGGACACGTGGTCACAACCATCTGTGCACCTGTGGAAGAGCTCAACCCTGGAGGAGATAACCTTGACCTTGGAAAATCTCTAACTGAAACTGAGAACAGAAAACAGGTGCAGGGTGGGGCTAGAGGCATCTCCCCAAGGAGCCGATGAGACCAAAACATGCTTCGGTTTCACTAAGTTTAGAGGAAAAATTGCCCTTCCATCCATCCCACGTTCCCTTCTTTCTGGTCACCTTGTGGACACTGCAGCTTCCACAGACAAATGGAGACAGCCACAGAGCCGATAAGAGGATTAGGAAGGAGATTGAGAAGCCAAAAAATAGCTCTAACTCACTTCTTTTTTCAACCTTTTCTAAGATTCCTTTTCTAAGCAAATGGGTGCCCTCATCTCCTGTGGTTGGCAGGTGTGGCCAGAACATCCCCTGATGAGAGCCAGTACCCCCACTTCTTAAACGTTCCCCTCCAACGTGTCTCTGGAGAAATGACACTTTTTGGAGTCCCCCCACCCACAACACAAGGTTCACTTCTCTCATGGAGGGGACCATTTTTTAAATGCCATCAAGGAGGGGTTTGGTTTCCCCCAAGTCTTTCTTGTTGCAGAGTTGGCTCTGCTAGGGTGGCTTAGGGTCACAGGACTTTAATAAAAGATTGCTACAACTGATTTAAAGGAAGCCTGCTCTTAAGACTTTATGTTAATAGAGTTTAGATCGAAGGAGCTGTTCAGTGCCAGAGAAATTACCTGCACGTTGAATTTCTCTGAGCTGCCAATCGGGAGGTGCCCTCAGGGCTCAGTGGGACTCCCTGAGCAGCTACTCTGTTCTGACCAACCTTCCTGCAGGACCTTCTGTGGAAAGCAGAGATGGGAGCACAGAGCTCGAGCCACCTGGGGGAGAGAAGGTGCCAGTACCTGAGAGGTAAGGACAGGGGAGAAGGTTGCAGATCTGTCACGTGATATTTCTGGAGTCCTCCCGACAACCCGGAGAGGGTATCTGGCATCTCCTCAAACCAGTGAAGGTTTAGTCCCCCTCCTCTCCTCTCTTGTCCCCTCTTCTCTTTTCCCTATCTCCTCTCCTCTCTTTCCTCCTTTCTCCTTCCCTCCTCCCTTTCCCCCCTTCCTTTCTTCTCCACTGACATTTGGACTGTGACTCAGAGCTGCCACTCAGCACTGCCCTGGGCCCCATTATCTGCAGGAATTGGCCCCAACATGAGTAATTCCTTCAAGTACCAAACCCTGGGTGTGACTCTAGTTTATGTGCCATCCACATGTGGCCTGCAGGATTCTGTCTGAACTAGTCCCTACTAGTTCATGGATGGGAAGGGGTATTTTAGAGCTTTGGGGGAGAAAAGGACAGAATCCATTTTTTTTCCTTTTTGATCTGATTTTTCTTGTGCAGCATGATATGGCCCTTTCATCCATCCCACATCCCCTTCTTTCTGGTCAGAGACACAGACAGAGACAGAGAGACTGGTATAGAAAAATTGCACATGTTTAACATATGTTGGAACTCTTACCATCTAGGGGAGGGGATGAGGGAAAAAATTTAGAACACAGGATTTTGTAAGGGTGAATGTTGAAAATTATCCATGTATTTACTTTCAAAATAAAAAGCTTTAATTAAAAAAAGAAAAGGACAGAGAATCACAGTTCTTTACGGAATCATTCAAGCAGAAGAAGAGGTGGGTTAGAGCAGTAAAGTCATAGAATCTCAGGGTCTGAAGAGATATCAGCAGTTCCTCAGTCTGTCAACAAGCATTTATTAAAAAGTTACTATAAGGGGGCAGTTAAGTGGATAGAGAACCAGCCCTGAAGTCAGGAGGACCTGAGTTCAAATCTGTCTCGGACACTTCACACTTCCTAGCTGTGTGACCCTGGGCAAGTCACTTAACCCCAATTGCCTCAGAAAAAAAAAGTTATTATATTCCAGGCATTGTGCTGGAGATGAATAAAAAGAAATAATAAATATAATAATAAAAAATAATAAATAAAAAGAAAGTTCCTTGCTACATCCTTGACAAATCACTTGGCTGAGTATATTGGATTATGTGGATTATGGGGCTATTACTAGAGCAATACTGGCTAATTAGTCTCCTCCAGCTCACCCTGGTTTTGGGGGATTTGTAGCCCTAAATATACAACTCACCCTGTCAAGAATGAACATCCAGCAATGAACATGTATGTTGCTGATCTCTTAGATTCTTTGTGGTGTCTCTGATGGTCTGTTCTTGGAAGGAAGAGATATGATGATGGAGAGAGAGCTAGGCATGGAACCAATAGAGCCTGAGCTCAGAACCAAATCAGAGCTGTTTTTTAAAATATATATAATGGTGATACAATATACAATTAAAATAAAAATAATGGCTGCCATTTATAAAATGCTTTATAGCTTACCAAGTTTACTTCCATAATTCATTTGATTCTTATAACAAATCCTGTGAGGGAATAAGTATGTTGGTATCCCTAAAATGGAGAGGATGAAGAAACAGAAGCAGGGGGAGGTGACTTGTCCTGCCGTTAATAATTGGTGGAGCTGAGATTTGAATCAACTAGGAGGTTCAGTGGCTATAGTGCTGAGTCTGGGGTTACAAGACTTAAATTGAAAACTGGGATTACATTTTTACTGGCTGAGTGATCTTAGCAAGTCACTTAATCTCTATCAAATGCAAATTGGAAATAATAATAGCATTTATCTCATGGGGTGCTGTGAGGGTCAAATGAGAGAATATTTATAAAGTCTTAGCATAGTGCTTGACACATAGTAGGTGCTTAATAAATGTTTGTTTTCCTTTCTTTCTTCAGCTCTACTCTTAGTAAAATTTATTTTCTGTGATTTTTCCTCTCCTTTCTTCCTTTTCCAAATACTTTGTGGTTCCAAGTAGCTGGATAAAAGAATTGGAAGAAAATTTCGTTTGATCTGTCTCTGTCTCTGTCTCTCTCCATCTCTTTCTCTCTGTGTCTGTCACTGTCTCTGTCTTCCTCTGTGTCTCTGTGTCTGTGTCTGTGTTTGTGTTTCTGTTTCTGCCTCTCTCTGTTTTTCTCTCTCTCTGTGTCTCTGTGTCTGTTTGTGTTTCTGTCTCTGACTCTCTCTGTCTTTCTCTCTCTCTGTCTGTGTCTCTGTGTCTGTCACTGTCTGTCTCTGTCTTCCTCTGTGTCTGTGTCTGTCTGTGTTTGTGTTTCTGTCTCTGCCTCTCTCTGTCTTTCTCTCTCTCTGTGTGTCTCTGTCTGTGTCTGTGTTTGTGTTTCTGTCTCTGCCTCTCTCTGTCTCTCTCTCTCTTGTCTCTCTGTCTCTGTCTCTGTCTCTCTGTGTCATGCTTTAGGTGTGTTTTACAGACCCATCAAAAGCAAAAGGGATCACAGGACATGGTCCCTGGGACCTACGAGGGGACCTCCAACTATTTCAGAATAAAGGGAGGTCAGCTGGAGGGAAAGGAGACCAGCTCGTGTTTGCCCTTGTTCTTCATCTCTTCCCAGGCCGGACAGATGCTTTCCTGAATGACTTCATGCCACATTACCGAAGGCAGCTTGCTATGGCCTTTCTGAGGCAGATCTCAAGAGAACTGTTGCCCCAGGGACAGCCAGGCTTCCAGCTATTGAAGAGTGAAGTAGGTGCTGACACAGGGGAGGTTTGAGGTGGGCGTTGATCCTGAGAATGCTACAGGTCGGGATAAAGTGGGTCGTGTGCTTTTCTGCCAGGAGCCTCTTTTCTGAGCCTAGGGTTCTTCAAGCACACAGAAACTGGAGATCATAGACAGTCCCAGCACAACTTCCTGACATGGAGAGGAAAAGGGAACATTGAGTATGGAAGCTCCAAATCCACCCTCAAATGGTAGAGGTTGGGGCAGATGAGAAAAAGCCCTCTTCTACACTGAATTCTCTTGTTTTGTATCTAGTTGTACTTATTCGATTCCTTTTTCTTTTTTAGCTTAAAAACCTTTTTACAAAGATTTCTTATCTCTCTCCACTGTCCCTTACCCAATGAACCATGAAAAAGAAAAAAAAGATCCTCAAGTAAATAAGGATAGTCCAGCAAAAGCAATTCCCACAATGACCGTGTCCAAAAATGTGTTTCATTTTGACACAGCCATCGTAGAGATTTGTTTTGCTGGATTATGCTTGTCTCATTTTGCATTTTAAGCCCATCATTTTTCTCTGGCAAGAGGTGAGTAGAGTGTTCAGACCTGTGGACTCCAGCTTTATCATCATTTTGGCTCCATGTTCTCAAACCTTTCAAAGATGTTTTCCTCTATGATGTTGTTGTCATATGATTTGTTTTCCTATTCTGCTCATTTTGATCTTGTCTGATTTCCTCTGAAACCGTACTTTTCATCATTTCTTTGAGGAAAGTGACATTTCAATCTTATAGCATATTTCTATGCCACATTTTCCTTAGCCACCCCATTAGGTTTTAGCTCTTTGTCACTGTAAAGAGTTGCTCTCTCTGTGTCTCTCTATTTCTCTCTCTGTCTCTCAGTTTCTCTCTCTCTGTTTTTCTCTCTCTGTCTTTCTCTCTTGTCTCTCTGTCTCTCTGTTTCTTTATCTCTCTCTGTTTCCCTTTCTCACTCTCTGTTTCTCTCTCTGTCTCTCTGTTTCTCTCTTTGTCTTTCTCTCTCTGTCTCTGTTTCTCTCTTTGTCTCACTGTCTCTATCTCTCTCTGTCCCTCTCTCTGTTTCTTTCTGTGTGTCTCTGTTTCTCTCTTTGTCTCTTTCTGTGTCTCTGTTTCTCTCTCTTGTCTCTGTCTCTCTCATATATATATATGTATGTATACACACACACACACACACACACACACATATATCTCTTTGGTTCAGATGATTCCTTTTTCTTTTCCTTTGCTCTCTTCTGGGGTAGATGTCTAGTACTGATATCACTAATGTTCTTTTCTTTCCCTGATTAGGACAAATTGTTGGAGTTGATATTTGTGTAGGTTGTCATGTGATTGGAGTCTCCTGCCTTCACATGGAAAGGATGACTCAGGATGACCCCAAATGGCTGTTCTTTGAGACCTCCACCTTGGTGGGTGGGGGTTCTAAGACCCTCCCTCCTCTTTTAGGGTACTCCAAAAAAAAGGCATCTAAATCAACCATTACCTCACAAAGGGCTGTCTTTCGGTTGGGGGGTTGGATGTTTAAAGTACCAGGTGAAAGTTCTGCCCCTTCATGCACTGCTGCTTCTGCCTCAGCTCTCTGGAGAGATGGCAGATGCGCTGTCCTTAGCTCATCGGTCTTTAAGCACACACATTAATAGCCTCCATATGTTTGGAAAGCCATTGGTGTGCAGCTGTGGCAGCCCCAGGGTGTCTGTTGAATGTGGGAATACAGAATGGAAGACTTCTCTCTTCAAAGTTTTTTTCCTTAGAGATGTCACTTGGTGCAATGCCATTTTTGACCAAGTTTCTATTTTCAGAAGCCTCCCCGGGCCGTGCTACATGAGGGGATTCTGACCCACTTGCAAGGGAACTCCCCAAAGTGGAAGGAGAGCTACTGGGTCCTATGTGGAGACTCTTCTCTAGTGTGGTTTGGCAGTAAAGAGGTACAAGTGTCCTTCTTATTTCCATTATTTCCATTCAAATCTGCCACTACCAATGTCAGTGCCAGCACTAATACCAAGCTGAGCATTTCTTTCTAGACCCTTTGCGGTTTTTTTTGCAGAGATCAGAGTGGGAAGAATGCTAGACATAGAGCTGTGGTAGCTTTGCTCCTTGCCACTGCTGTGACCTTGGGGAAGCCATGTCAGGGGAGAAGCCAGAGTGAATATGAATTTATCAAGTACTTTTTATGTGCCAGGGACTGTGCCAAGTGCTGGGGAGACAAACAAAGGCATAAGATAGTAGCTGCCCTCTGAAAATTCGCATTCGAATTGGGGAAGAAGCTGGAAGGGGGAGGGCCATGAAGTCATGGAAGAAAATGAATATGAATTTCCCAGTTGATTTCATCTTGCAGAATGATGATTTTCTGGAGATGATGGCATTCAGAAGTAGGGGAAATGCTGAAGAGAATTCTCTGTGTGCCATACTTAAATAGTGGAGAATCTGGGAGAAACTCTCCAATGTCATCCTCCATCCTCTTCGATCAGAGAGAAGGAGGGAGGACCACCTCTCTGGCTCTCAATCCATATGTCAAATGAGTTTGGACTAGCTGACCTCCAATCTCCATTCCAATTCTGATTTATGACCCTGTGCACTGGCTCTGAGTCTTAGTTCTGATGCTTGCCCAATGTGTGGCCCTGAGCAAATCAACCTCTGGAAGCCTCATTTTCACCAATAAAATGAGGCAAGCATTTGGTAAACCTAAAAATGATCTTTTAATCCTATGAATCATGACTCTCATTAATTTTTTTATGCTAATTGCATAGATATCCCCTTCTCCTTGCCTCAGGCATTATGTTCCCAGGTTCCCCTTTTCCAATGTGAGGAAGACATAATCACTCCCAGGTTCTTAGAAAGTCAGAGCCTGGAGATCTCTTAGAACTCATTTTACAGAAAAGAAAATCTGAATAGTTCTTGTCCTTGGTTGGATTTTCTATTTTGAAAGGTCACCTTGATTTTTCTAGAAGCTTTTCTGCCATCTAAAATAATTTGTGAAGGATTTTGAACTCTGCAATCCCAAAAAATCAATTAATAAAAATTTATTAAGTGTTTACTATAAGCCAGGCACATATAAAGATGAGAGAAATAATAGTTCTTGCCTTAAAGGAACTTATATTCTAATGGGAAAAGTAATAGTGTGTATATAAGTCCACACAGTTCATATATATGTCAAATACTGGATAACCATGGAAAGCACTTCAGGGGAGGAATGAGAGGCTCATAGAGCATAATTAATTCCAAATATCTGTGAGGGAGACTGTCAGATAAGAAACTTGCTTCTCCACCATCTTTGTAACTGCCATTCTTCACCAGATATAAGCTTGCTTGCCCATATATCCCTTTCCTCCCCTCATTTCCAAGTCACCATGTCTCCATAGAAACTTTAGGTCAACAGAACACCAAATCTTGTACTTAAAATTGGCAAATGTTTAAGTAATCAATGAAGAATGGATTTGAGATAGAGAACCTGAATTGAAATACTGAGTCTTCCATTTACCAACTGTGTGATTTTAGGCAGGACATCCACCATCTTTACTTTTAATCCTAGATTCAAGTTCTAGTCCTGGACCAATAACTAACTTGTTGAGTAGCCCTGCGCAAGTCATTCTCCCATCCCTGGGTCTCAGTTTCCTCATCTGTAAAATGAGCAGGTAGGACCTTTGAGATTCCATTCAGCTCTAACTTTATCATCTTGGGATTTTGAGGAACGGAGGTGATGGGAAGTTTCAATAAAAGATGGTTTCTGCCTTCATGGTGGTTAGAATCTAGCTGGAATGTAATTATCTTAAAAATAAGTGATGAAAGCATTGGAAAGGTGTATAAACTAACAGAGTTCTTGATGCCAGAGTACCAGATAAAGACTGAAATCATTTCCAACTGGGAAGAATATATGAACATTTCCTCCAGGAGGTGGCATTTGAGTTTTAAAAGATTGATAGGAATTTGAAAAGGTGTTCTAGGAAGAAGAATCCAAAAGTGGGGCACTTTAGGGTGTGTGCAGACACAGGGAGTAGTCCAATTTGGCTGGACTATAGTGTGCATGGGTGGGGAACTGTTGTTGTTATTGTGATTTGTTCTTCATTCTTAAAGAGGGCTGACACCGGGAAGGTGATTCATTACAAATCAATTGGATTTAAATGAGGGAGAGCTGGGCAAAATTACCACCTTTACTCTCTCCTCCACAGCCATCTGAATCCAGTGGCAAAAAATGTTGGAATTGGCAGGGTTTAGACCATTTAATTCAACCCCTTCATTTTACAGGTGAGGAAACTGAGATCTATAGGTGGGGAGTGACCTGCTGAAGATGACACAGAAAATTATAATCCTTCAGGTCTGGGACTAGAACTGGGTCTTCTGATTCCAAGATTCTTGCTAAAGCACCATGCTGCCTCTCAGATGCTTCCTTGAAAGTGTTTACGAGTGGATATTTTGGGGAGTTCTTGCTTCATTAGCTGCTAATCTTCCTAAATTTGGGTGAGAACAACTTGAAGTGGAGAAAATTTCTGAAGAGACCCTTTGGGTATTTTTTTTAGGAACAGAAATGTAGTGATGAGCCACAGGGGTCTGTCGCTTTGACTGGTTACAAACTAGTGACCTCATGGAAGGAATGTCTCTATCATGGTTCAAGAGGTAAGACTTTACTACTAGAGAATAATCCCAACTGCTCACATTCACATGATGTCCCTAAGGTTTCCAAATCCCTTTCCAACAACAGTCCTTTGAGGTGGGCAGTGCTAGGGTTATGCAAAGAAAGAGCATCATTCTTTGGTTCTAGGTTCCCTCACCAGCCTCAAGAAAAGAGCATTCTGAGGCTTAGAGATCCCTTGTCATAAGGAGAGAAATTTGAGGTCAATTTTTTGAGTAAAATGGCCCTCAATTCCCCATCCTTTGTATAGAAGAATATTCTTGTTTTGTCCTGGACTGGCTGTGTGGCTCAAGAAAACGAAGGCAAGCTTTCTTCTTGACTCTAAGACAAAGGTGAAATTTTTCTCTTTTCCAGGGAACCATTCCTTTCAAGATCCAGATCCGATCATTGAGCCCCCTCTGGGATTTCCCATCTATCTCTGCCACCCTTTCCGACAGCCCCTTTGCTTGTGCACAGACACGGTAGAATCCCAGGACAGCTGGAAATCCGTCCTGAGAGACGGGATTCGGTGCCGGGGCACAGGTAGGCCTGGGCCCAGCCCAACTGAGATGAATTCTCTGAGGGGCTGCAGTCAGAATTATGTCTGTGTCCCACGAGTGGGTCCCTGCTGGCACAGACAAACTCTGGACAAATCCCTGAATTGTTTCCTTTTGCACACACCTGATGGATAGGTCAGCCTCTCAAAAGTGGCAAGTGGCAAAAGTGACAAGTGCCCTGTCACTTTGGAGTAGACCCTTCTTGATTATTTCATTCACGACATGGTATTAAGTAACTACTTCCTCTAAGATCAGAGAAATCACAGAATCATGGACTGAATGACTTAAAGGGCCTTCAGAGGCCATCTAGTATCCCCTCTACCCCATTTTACAGATGAGGAAACTGAGGCACAGGCAGGATAAGTAACATATCCAAAGCCACCCAGATAATGACAGATCTGGGAATCCCACTCTCATATACCTAACAAGTGATCAGCCAGTCACTCCATGGAGATCTCCAATCAGAGGTGGGGATTCCTTTCAGAAATGGGTCAAATGGGATAGCCACTGAGATCCCTTCCAACTGAAAACCTGTGATCTAGACTTCTTGCTTCCCCAGTTTGGTCATGTACTACCCATGATGGACTAGTCACTTAGCCTCAGTTTCCCCATCTGTAAAATGAGGCAGGGCTTGGACTTTGACCAAATGTCTTAATTTAAAAAAAATTATTGGGAGTGGGGGAGAAAGTAATATCTTTAAACAATTGAACTTTGATTGCTAGGAAAATTCTAGACTGTATTATGTACCACTTGAGGCAACACATTCTATTTTCAGCACAGTTCTTGTGGTTAGAAAGTTTTTCCTGACATCCGGCCTAAATTATCTCTTTACAACTTCCACCTCTGGGGTCAAACAGAGCAGCCCTTCAAATATTAGCCATCCCGCCCTCAGCTCCCCCCCAAACTCGCCCCCAACCTTCTCTTCTCCAGGCTAAACATTCCCAAGTCCTTCAGTGGGTCTTCCTGCGTCAGACCCCAGGCCCTTTGCTATCTTCTTTGCTTCCTTTTATCAATGTCCTTCACAAGCTGTAGTGGCCAGACCTCATGAAGCTCATAGTCAAGGAAGAGATGACACAAACAGAAAATTAATGCTGCTGATGTAGATTAAGGGGGGACACGAGGCTCTCTGAGATCAAAGGAGGTCGCTGTTGCTGGCCAGGAGGATCAGGAAGGCGTCCTTGGCAGCTGGGGAGGATTTCAGGGCCGAGAGCAACCTCCTTGAGCTGATTGCCATGTGCAGACCAAAGCAGGGAAGAATGAGCATAAAATGGGCTTCAGTTTTACAGAGAAGAGAATCCCCCGACACGGAGGCCTTTCTGGCTGCAGTGAAGTCTTACAGGCAGGACCAAGGCACTTATGGAGTTGACAGCCTCCTTTTGGGCACAGATGCAGAGGTTTGTGGAGCAAATGTCTCTGGGGGTCACCCCCCCTCTGCTTGCAGGGGCTGTGACCCAGGAAGGGACTGCCTGGGGGGGGCAGTCTTCTCCAGCCATAGAGCAGTTTCCCCTGACTTCCTTTGGCCTTAGGTTCTCACCAATCTGCTGATGCACCATCTGCTGCCGGAGCTTCGTGCCCAGAAGCCAGCCATGCTCCGGGGTGTGGGGAGTCGGAGGAAATGGGCCTGGAGGAAGGTAAACTCTCCTCTCTGCCTTCTCCTGTCCGCAGAATCGTCACTGCTTGAGCCACACAGGTTTTTGCCTCTGTCTCAAGCCCAGTGTCTCAGGGTTAGTGGGCCAAGAGTTTAGAACAGGGCTTCTCAACCCTTAAGATCTTAACCATGGATTGACTTCCTGGGATCCATGGATTCATGAACTTGGACAAGAAAAAAAATTACACCTTCATTTTGACTAAACTCTAACCGAAATGGAGCATTTCCTTTAATTAATTAAAAGCATCATTCTAAGAAGGTATCCATAGACTTCACCCCCAAAGAGGTACCATGAAAGGTTAACAATTCTGGGGGCACGGTGATTCTGTCGGGGGTTTGTGGGAGACCATACGCAGAAACCCCACAGCTCTCAGAGCTTCGCTGGTGGGGCAGGCACTTGGTGCCTTCAGGGTGTCAGCACTCAGGACTGTGGGAATGAATGGATGCTATAACCCCTCCTCTTCCCTTTGCAGACCAAAAAAAAAAAAAAAGCAAATAAAAAGAAATACAACCAACATTCTTACCATGTGCTGGCTCTGTGTTTGTTAAGTCAGCACTTGGGAGTTTTGGGGGTAAGGAAAAAAAACATTTAGAAAACTAATTCTCTTCAAATACTTTTGCTGTGACTATATATAATTTTTAAATTCTCTTTCTCTCCCTCTTTCTCTCTTTCTCTTTGGGTCTCTAACTCTCTATTTCTGTTTGTCTTTGTCTATCTCTTTTCCTCCCCCCCATCTCTCTCTTTCTCTCTGTCTCTCTCTGTATCTGTCTCTCTGTCTCTCTGTCTCCCTCTTTCTCTTTCACACACACACACACACACACATCATCTCCTTCCTTTCCTTCCTTTCTCCCTTTCTATCTCTTTCTCTTCCTCTCCTTTACCTTCTTTTTTCCTTTCTTTCTCTCCTATCCTCTTTCTTCTCTCTCTCCTTTCTTTCTCCCCTTATCCCTCCATCTTCCTGCTTTTCTTCCCTTTTCTTTTCTCCCCTTCCCATCCCTCCCTCTCTCTGTCTCTCTGTCTCTGTCTCTCTCTCTCCTTTGTTTCCCTTTGCTCTCTCCTCATTTTTTTCCTTCTCCCTTTCTATCTATCTCTATCTCTGTCTGGCTCCTGCTGTTTGAACAGTTCTTAGATGAAGTTTATATTCTAGTATTAAAGCTGGTCTCCTCTGAACTCCAAAATTTTCATCAAGAAAAGGAAGAACTCCAGAAAGAGTTGGAGAAGAAAATTCGTCCCGACGCAGATCAGATGCTTGCATTAAGCAATCAGATTGCTCAAAAACTTCAAAGTGAGAATTGGTTGGATGAGGAAGACACTGCTCCTACCTGGAGCAGGCTTGCAGATGGGCAAGATTCAACTCCTAAGTGTCTCTGCCACCCTCCCCACCCCAATCCCTGCCTCCCACTTCCCTCCCTTTTGTTTGCTCACTTTCCAGGGACTGAGCCAGACCTTATTGATGAGTCAGGGAACAGACCTGTGACCCCTGGGTCTCCCCCCAGATCCCAGATGCCCTCTCCTTCATGCTTCAGCCCAGGCTTTCTGCCAGGCCTAGGGCCTCATAAAACACTCTGTTCTTTCTTCAGCAATGGTATGTGGTCCTGTGGAGTCCTCCCTCAGCCAGGAAGTAGAGCCTCAGCTGGCCTGGGTGATGGAGGAGCTTCTGCACCCTGTTCACCAAGGGATTGCTATGACTGGCACCCTCCTTGTCCATCGAATGGACAGTCTGATCAGAAATGTGCAGAGAAGTCGGGTTGTTGCTGTGCTGAAAGAGGAGGTGAGACATTCCCATGTGGTCCCAGCTTTAAATCCTGCAAACCTCCCTTTTTTAATTAAAATTTTTTAAATTATGAAAGCATTTATTATTTCTCCCCCTTTAAAAATTGAAAACAAAACCCTTGTAACAAACACTTGTAATCAGGAAAAAAATTTCCATATTTGCTAACTCCAAAAATGTGTATTTCAATCTATACAATCTCATTCTCAGTTCAACACCTCTCTGTCAAAAGGCAGATAGAATTCTTCATCTGGAATCAGGATGAATCATTGGATTGACTAGAGTTTTTTTAAGTCTTTCAAAATTATTCATTTTTACAGTTTTGTTATAATTGAATTTGTTCTCCTGGTGCACTCTGCATTAGTTCATATAAATCTTTTCAGGTTTTCTGTCTCTGTTCATTTCTCACATCACAGTACTGCTCTATTACACTCATATACTGTCATTTGTTCAATCATTCCCTGATTGATGGGAACCAATTTATTCCATCTCTTTGCTACCATAAAAATTATTATATTTTTTCTATATGTTTTCCTCTTTCTTTGTTGTCTTTAGTTTTAATTATTTATTTTTGAAATTAAATTTTATTTTTCAATCAACAAAAACACATATTTTCTTCCCCCCAGTAAGAGAGAAAAATAAAACCTTTGTTATGAATATACATAGTCAAACAAAACAAATTCCTGAGTTGTCCATGCCTTCCCAATATATATCTCAGTCTATACTCTGAGTTCAAGACCTCTCTGTCAGGAAGTGGTAGCATGTTTCATCATGAGTCCAACTGGTTGGTCATTGGGTTGATGAAAGTTCCCAATTCTTTCAAAATTGTATGTCTTCACTATACTATTGTCCCTCTAATATTTTTAGCTTTTCTTTTCTGTCAGTTTTGCCAATTTGATAGATGTGAGGTACAACCTTTGCTTTAAATTCATATTTTTCTAATTTTTTGTGATTTGAAGTTTTTTTTTCATTTGATTCTAGATAGTTTGGATTTCTTGCTTTGAGAACCACCTGTTCATATAATTTAACTTTATCTGTCAATTAAATTTTATGAACATCAGTGCTAGTCCTGGAGTGAAGAAGGCCCAAATTAAAATCTGGCTTCAGAGCTGAGTAGCTACATAATTTCTATCTGTCTCATTTTCCTTAGTGTTAAATGGAAATAATAATAGCAGGTACCTCACAGGATTGTTAAGCTATTTTAAAAAGACTTAGGACAGCGTCAGGCACATAGTAAGTGCTTAATAATTGCTTGTTCCTTCTCCTTCATCCTAAAAGCTCCCTTTCCAGGGAGCCTCACTGCAGTGGGAAGGTGTCTAATAAGATAGCTTTAGACTGGAACTTGTCCAACTGGAGTTGTAGAGGCTTAGGGCCAACAGCCTCTGAATACTGTGATTGAATCAGGCAAGAGGGATCAGGCAAGGTTCGTGTTACTCTTTGGTTCTTGATTAGTGTCTCCTTGGTTTGATCCACACTTCCTTCAGCTGTTCTGTAGGTCGCCAACACACATCTTGTGCTTATCCCGTGGGGAGCTCACATTTCCTAGAGCTAAATAAGATAGCAGAAAGAAGGCTGTTTGGGGCACTTCCTTGGCACAGAGGGGAAGTGAGTTATAATAGGAAACATGTGGAAATCTCCTTCCTCTAAGGGCCACGATGTGAAGAATCATTCAGGCAGGAAGGGAGCTCAAAGGGCATTTGTTACTTAAGCAAGAATCTCCTGTGGCCCCCTGACATTCAGTCTGCATTGAAGACCTTCAGTAATTGAGAAATAAGTACTTCTAAAGGCCACCCAGGTCACTTTTGAACAGCTCTAATTGTTAAAAAGTTTGTCTTTGACTTTAAGGCTAAAGCTGCCCCTTTATAACTTCCATCCAGCCTGAGGCCACATGAAACAAGTCTAATCTTCCACTTGACAAACTCTCATATTCCTGGAGAAAGATTTCATAGATCCCTCCCTTACCTCAGTCTTATCTTCTCTGGGCTAAAAAGTCCTAGTTCTTTCAACCAATGGTAGCACCTGTGGGATGAACTCTAGCTTCTCATTGTTCCCTGGAACGTGGGGCATCTAGGACTAGACAGATCATTCCAAATATGTTCTGAAATGGTCAGAATACTTTGAAACTCCAGCACTATATCACTTTCTGCTCTGTATTAGAACATAAGCTTCTTGAGGGCAGGGACTATCTTTGTTTCAAATGACTTTTGTATCCTCAGTGCTCAGCAATTGTGCTATATTATATATATATATATATATACATATGTGTATATATATGTATATAATATGCCTAACATATGCTATTGTTGAGTCCTTTCAGAACAGTCTTACTCCTGTGACCTCTTTGGGGTTTTGGGGGCAGATATACTGGAGTAGTCTGCCATTTCCTACTTCAGCTAATTTTATGGATGAGGAAACTAAGGCAAACAGGGTTAAGTGATTTATCCAGGGTCTCATAGCTAGTACGAATCTGAGGCCAGATTTGAACCCAAGATGAATCATCCTGACTCCAGGCCCAGCATTCTATTCACTGTGCACCTAGTTGGCTTCCTTTAAATCCCAGCTAAAATTACACCTTGTAAAAGACTTTCCCAATATTTCTTTTGTTGATTAACTCTAATTTATCATATCCAAGTCTCCTTTGTTGTTGTTTTTTTCTCTCTTCCCCCCATTAATAGTATTTTTTCCAATTACCTGTAAAGATAATTTTCAATATTTATTTTTGTAAAATTTTGAGTTCTAAATTTTTCTCCCCCCTCCCCAAGACAGCAGAAGATAACTATATCTTCTTTGTACATAGCAGTTCTGATCTCCATTGGTATATAAATTCCTTGAAATCAGGGACTTTCCTTCCTTCCTCCCTCCCTCCCTCCCTTCTTTCCTTCCTTCCTTCCTTCCTTCCTTCCTTCCTTCCTTCCTTCCTTCCTTCCTTCCTTCCTTCCTTCCTTCCTTCCTTCCTTCCTTCCTTCCTACCTA
>JAJPUD010000504.1:27424-105460 GCA_023553655.1 Myrmecobius fasciatus
TCTCCCTTCTTTCCTTCCTTCCTTCCTTCCTTCCTTCCTTCCTTCCTTCCTTCCTTCCTTCCTTCCTTCCTTCCTTCCTTCCTTCCTTCCTTCCTTCCTTCCTACCTTCCTTCCTTCTCTTTCTTTCTTTTCTTTTTCCTTCATTGCCCTGTCCCTTGTTCCCTCTTTTTCTTTCTTTCTTTCTTTTTTCTTTCTTTCTCCCTCTCTCCTTCCTTCCTTCCTCATTCCTGTCCCTCCAAGGCCAGTTTCCTTGTAGCATATAGAGGCTGAGATCCTTTCTATCCTGTCTCTGAACTCTAAAAGCAGCTCTCCCCAATCTAGGGAATGACTCTCCCAAAGGGCAGGATGAGGGAACCCCCCCTGCACTAGATGGAGCCTAGCAGGAAGGGCCATGACTTCTTCCCTATGTGCTACATTTTTACAGATTTGCTCGCTGGGAGATTTGCCCTGGGACTTAGAACTGATGCAGCCATGCTACCAGAAGGCAGAGCTCTATTGGGGCAGTCTCCGGGGTTTGAAGGAAAGATTTGGTTTCCATGGCACTAAAAACCTTGTCTTCAGTGCTCAGGATCTCATGCAACAGGTACCATGAAGGGTCAGCAAGGAAAGCCAGTGTGAAGCTCTGGGGCTGAGTGAGAAGGAAGCATGGAACAATCCTGGTGATTTTCCCCACCCATGAGGGGGCTAGGAAAAGACAGCTAGAAGTCGGGAATCCACATACCTTTTCCATTTTAAGTGCCTTTTCCTAATATTTCCATTCTTAGCTGATGGAGAATGCCGTGTACACCTTCCAGCAGTTTTCAGCCCAACATGTGTCCTCAGCCACTCGCCGAAGACACGTCCTCTGTATGCTGGAGAAAGTCAAGGGTCGTGTGTTAAAAGTGAGGCACTCTCTCCCCCCACTCACCCTTGTTCTTGCTGTGACCACCCTGCCACAGGCTCATACTGGCTGTTCCCCATACCTAGAACACATTCCTTCCTGACCTCTGCTTCTTATCAAAGTTTGGTTTATGGGCTACCTTCTACATGAGGTTTTTCTGGATTCTTTCGGTGTTAATGCCTTCCCTCCTAAATCAACTTAAATCTGTTTTGAATTATAGCCCTAGACATACACTGCGGGGCAGCCAGAGAAATTAGGATTTTCTATTTATTTCCTCTAGCTAGACTGTGATGGTGCAGTGGCTAGAGTGCTTTTTGCAAGCAGCAAGACCTGTGTTCAAATATGGCCTCTGACACTTACTAGCTGTGTGACCCTAGCCAAGTCACTTAACCCTATTTGTCTCAGTTTCCTCATCTGTAAAATGAGCTGGAAAAGGCCATGACAACGCACTTGCCAAGAAAACCCCAAACAGGATCACGAAGAATCAGACATGACTAAACAAGACAACAGCTCCTTGGGGTTCAGGGATTATTTTCCCCTTTTGCCTTCAGGATCCCCAGTGTCTGGCACATGGTTATGTTTGTTTCTCAGTGGAATAATAATCAACAAAGGCTTGTTGCCTGATTGTTCTTTCAGAAATTCGAATCTGACAGCAGATTTGCTCAGAAGCGTTTTGTTCAAGAATGGCTTGTCCAGATTTTCCTTCCCTACTTACTAAGAAGGCTGGAGGTGAACTGCAAATTGGTAAGTGTAAAACCCCAGAGGCAGCTTCCCCCCAAGCCTGAGCCCCACTGCCTTTGTTTGTTCAAGGGGACTTCCAGCCATGGAATTGTTGAGAGCTCTAAATACTGCCATTGATCTTTATGATGATAGTGACAGGAGCAGTTATCCCCATTTTGTAGAAGAGAATACTGAGGCTCTGGGAAAACAAGTAATTTGCTAATAAGTATTTTATACCTAACAAGTTTCAGGACTCAAACCTAGATTTTCTGACTCTAGGATCAAGACTTTCTCCACAATACTATACTGTATTGCCTTCTGAGATATCCTAAATTAATGTAGGTAGGATTGAAGTCTATACTAGAAAAGGTCCTTGAGGCAGAGGATGAAGATTTTCTTGGTGGGATGATGAAATCCATTCATCCCCAACCTTTCCTTCTCTATCTGCTCCCTACTTTAATCTCACCAACGTGCTCATCTCTCCCATTTTAAGAACATTACCCCTTTACTGAAACTTGATACAGATTCTAAGATATTGGGGGGTTGGTGGATGAGAATAGAGTATATTCCAAGCATCTGGCCTATGCAGAAGCAAAATATGGACCATCACGTGTGCAGAGCACTAAGATGGCCAGTTTGTCAGGAAAAAAAGAAGGAAACAAGCATTAAGCTCCTATTTTGTGCCAATCACTGTGCTAAGTGCTTTAAAAATATGATTTCATTTGATTCTCACAACAACCATGGGAAAATTATTATCCCCATTTCACAGACGGGAACCTGAGACAGAGAGAGGTAAAGTCACTTGCCCATTGTCACACATCTAGTGTCTGAGGCTGGATTTGAACTCAGTTCTTCTTGCCTCCAAGCTACTTGATCATTTAGATGCCTCCCTAAGAGAGAAGAATAATATATATTAAGACAGGTTGGAGCCAGAGTATGAAGTGCTTTTTAATGTCAATCAAAGGAGTTTGTGTTTGATTCTCTAAGCATTAGGGAGTCCCTAGTCCTTATTGGTTTAGGGTGTGACATGATCAGACCTGCCCTTTAGGAAAATATTTTGGCAGTATTATGGAGAATCTTTGGGGGCAGAGGAGGAACTGGAGGCAGTGAAGTCAATTAAGAGGTTATTGAAATGGTTCAGGCCAGAGTGATGAAGAATTGACCTAAGTGGAGTAAACAGAAGAGATGTGACATATTGAGGAGTTGATAAGACTTAGGAACTCATTGAATATGTGGGAAGAAAGAAAGGGGGGCAACAGAGGGGGGAGAGAGAGACAGACAATCACAGACAGAGAAACAGAGACAGACACAGAGAGACAGAGGCAACCAGAGAGCGAAACAGAGAGAGACAGACAGACAGACAGAGACAGAGACAGAGACACAGAGACACAGAGACAGTGAGACAGAGAGAGAGAGAAAGAAAGAGAGAGAGAGAGAGAAGAGAGAGAGAGAGAAAGAAAGAGAGAGAGAGAAGAGACAGAGACAGAGACAGAGACACAAAGACAGAGAGAGACAGAGACAGAGAGAGAGAGAGAAAGAAAGAGAAAGAAAGAGAGAGAGAGAGAGAGAGAGAGAGAGAGAGAGAGAGAGAGAGAGAGAGAGAGAGAGAGAGGAGAGAGAGGGGGAGAGAAAGAGAGAGAGAGTAAGGGAGAGAGGGGGGAAAAGAGGGGAGAGAGAGTAAGGAGAAGGGGGGGAGAGAATACGAGTGAGAGGGGGGAGAGAATGAGAGTGAGAGGTGGGGAGAGAGGGAGGGAGGGAGGTAGAGAGGAAGAGAGGGAAAGAGCAAGCATTTTGGGAAATGGGATCCCTGAGTATTAGTGGGCATGACATAACAAAAGACACTGAGAAGAAGCAATCAGACAGTTAGGAAGAGAATTAAAAAAAAACAGTTTCATGAAATCTAGAGAGGAGAGAGATTTTAGGAGGAAGAGAGTGCTCAACAACACCAGGAATTGCAGAGCTGTTGAGAAGGACGAGGGTGGGAGAAAGAGCCTTTGGATTTGGCAATTGAGCTCATTGGCAACTTTGGAAGGAGATATTTCTGTTGAGTGATGAGGTTGGAAGCCAGATTACAAGGAATTGAGTAGTAACTGATAGTAACTGAGAGGAGATGAAGAGGAGGTAGGCAGCATGGATAATGTTTTTCAAACTATCTACGAAAGGAAAGAGAAATAAAGACTATACTCAAGGAAATGACAGGATAAGTGAGGGTATATTCTGGATGGAGGAGCCTTGGGATTGTTTGCAAGTGGCAGGGAAAGGGCCAGGCCATCTCTAAACCCATGCAGTCCTTAATGCTTCCCAACTTCCTGCTGCTATCTCTCCCAGAATATTGCCACTGGTTCCTCCATTTCAACATGTTCCAAAATGAATTTAGTATCGTCCTTTCCCAAATCTGCTTCTCCCCCAACTATTGCTGGCACTCAGTTAGCCAGGCTTACGGCCTTGAAATTATCTTTGGGCACATTGTAACTTGCATATCTTAGGCATTTAATGACTATTTGTTGAATTGAATTGAATCCATGTAAAATAGAGGCTGGGACAAATTTAATGCAACTGTGAAAAGAGTAACAACGGAAAAGACAAGTAATACAGTCTGTGTGATGTGGTAGATCAAGAAGAGCCATCTTCAAGCCCCAGCTCTGGTTTTCCTAGCTAAGTGCCCTTAGACAAATCCCAATCTCTGGTGAAGAAATCCATAAAAGGGAGATAATAACATCTATCTTCTAGAGCTAGGATGAGTCAAAAACTTTGTAAAGTTGTAAAGTGGAGGAACTAAGCACCTAGACCTGTGAGTAGAGGTCCACTCTGAGGTCCATATTCATATAATGTAAGTCCAGGACTGGCTCCTGGAAATGTTGGCCAAGGAAGTTTATCAAGGCACCTGCCCTGACTTCCCTCTCCACATCTTGATTCTAGGAGTTGCATAAGTATGAGAAAGATGTATTTGCAGATTATAGTCACATCATCACCATTGAAAATATTTATGAAGATGTAGTCCTGAGTTTCCTGAACCAGAAGGTGAACACAGGTGAGTAAGGTATACTCCAAGAACATAAGATATCTTCTCCTTAAGTAAGAGACCCTACTATCCCTTCCTGCTCCATGGGCATGGGATGCTAGGTTCAGGAATAGTTTTATTTTTTATTTTTTTTTCTTTTCTTTTCTTTTTTTTTTTCTGAGGCAATTGGGGTTAAGTGACTTGTCCAGGGTCACACAGCTGTTACGTGTCTGAGACCAGATTTGAACTCAGGTCCTCCTGACTTCAGGGCTGGTGCTCTATCCACTGCGCCACCTAGCTGCCCCAGGAATAGTTTTATTTTTAATCTTTTCCTTTTTTACATAGTATTTTATTTTTCCAAATATCTGTAAAGATAGTTTTCAATATACATTTTAGTAAAAGTTTATGTTCCAAATTTTTCTCCCTTCCTCTCTTACCTCTCCCCTCCCTAAGACAGCAGCCAATCTGAAATAGGTTAAATATATACAATCCTTTTAAACATATTTCCATATTTGTCATGTTGTACAAGAAAAATCAGACCAAAAGGGAAAAAAGCCCACAAGAAAAACAAATAAAAGGTGAAAATACTATGCTTTGATCCACATTCAGCATCTATAGTTCTCTCTTTAGATGTGCTTGGCACTTTCCAAACCAAACTTTCCAAAAACAGTGTCCAAACTACGGGAATTGCCTTGAATCACCACATTGTTGAGAAGAACAGGGTTGGTTTTGGAAGGAAGTAGAGCTGTCTTCAGAGATTACTGGCAAACCTGGGAAGAGCCTCTAAGGACACACCATACAAAGTCAACTCTCAGTTATCCATGGGGCAGATGATCCCAGTTTTGAGTGCTACAATTCAAAGAAGATTTTTTTGTAAGCCCAGTTTCCTGCCGTCAAGGAGCTTCCATTCTAATTGAGGAAGATGATGGATATGGTGGAATGTTAGCCAGTGGAAGAGTGTTTTTTGGAGGGAAATCAGAGGGAATGTTTGGAGTCACAGGGCAATTGACTGACAATTCTTAGCACTAGAGTTAGAAAGGGATAGGGAGTGGTGGATCTGGTAGGAATCAGTCCCAGGACAGGAGCTGGAGTTCCTATTGATTCTGTCTTCTATATAAGGGAGACTGATTAGATCTTTGATTCTGGGGAAACTGAGGACTTATCCCCAAAGGTAATAATCATAGCTAATATTTATATAGTGTGTGTGTCAGCCACTGTGCTAAATCCTTTAGAATTATTAATCTCATGATTCTCCCAATAGCCTTGGGAGTAGGTGCTGTTATCATTTTACTAATGAGAAAATAGAGACGAACAGGGTTAAGTGATTTGCCCAGGTAGTTAGTATCTGAGACTGAGCTTGGACCTGGTCGTTTTAATTTTAGGTCCACTGTGCTATGTACTGTGCCAGTAGCTGCCTGGCACATTAATTCTTATTTTTTCTAAGACAGAAGAGACTTGGGCACTACAGATTTTGAATGGGAAATCCATTTATATTAGCCTGTATGAATCAGCTTCATCAATGGAGAGTTGTTTAGTTCAGGGAGCAGTAGGTGTTGATGGGAGTACTTTGAAAGAATTTAAGCAAACACTTAACCTTAGGAGTACACCTGTGTTTGGGAACTTGGTAACTGCGGCAGTGTAATATTAACTCTTTGCTACATTGGAAGAAGGAGTGGGTTTGTGAAGAGGATGAGATACTTAATGGCACAAGAACCTCCAAGGTAATGACTGGGGCTCAGTCAGAAATTGTGGGTCCTTATGGGATGCCATATCCTTTGATTTTTTTAGGTTAAAAACCAATTTAAATAGAATTTTATTTTTCCAATTACATGTAAAGATAGCTTTCAACCTTCATTTCTGTAATATTTCGAGCTTCAAATTTTCTTTTCTCCTTCCTTCCCTTTCTTCTGCACCCTCTTCAAGACAACAAGCAATCTGATATAGATTATATATGTACAATTATTTTACACATAATTCTATATTAGTTATGTTGTGAAAGAAAAATCAGGACAAAAGGGAAAAAGCACAAGAAAGAAAAGGCAAACAAAAAAAGAGGTGGAAATAGTATATGTTTCAATCCTCATTCAGTCTCCATAGTTCTCTTTCTGGATGCATTTTCCATCCCAAGTCTATTGGAATTGTCTTGTATTGATGTATTGATGGAAGAGCTAAGGCTACCATAATTGATCATCACATAATCTTGCTGTTATTGTGCACATTGTTCTCCTGGCTTTACTCACTTTACATAGCATCAACTCATATAAGTCTTTCCAGGCTTTTTCTGAAATCAGCCTGCTCATCATTTCTTATAGAATAGTAATATTCCATTATATTCCCATACTATGTCTTATTCAGCCATTCCCCAATTGATGAGCATCCGCTCGATTTTCAATTCCTTATCACCACTAAAAGAGCTGCTACAAATGTTTTTGCATATGTGGGTGCTTTTCCCTCTTTTATGATCTCTTTGGGATACAGACCCAATAGTGATACTGCTGCATCAAAGGGTACACACAGTCCTATATCCCTTTGGGCATAATTCCAAATTGCTCTCAAAAATGGACAGCCTTTGCTTTTGATGTGGTTGGTGCCTCTAATTATTTAGCTCATCATGCTTTCTCTACATCTGAATAAAGAGTTGTAAAAGTGAAACTTTAGGGAGGTAGTAGAGACTCAAACTGGACAAGGACAGGCTAGCAAGTCTCCCAAAGTATGGCTATACCATATTTGATAGTGTTAGACTGCCCCAAGTAGGAAGCTTAGTCTTTTGGTCTGGTGATACAGGCAATAATCAGCAGGGGGTAAGGGGGGGAGGGACCACCATAGCAGAAAGGAAGCCCTGGGCTTTGGTAAGTCTAGTCCCCTGTTACAGATGAAGAAGGGTAGTGGGACAAGATGACTGATCATTTGTGATCATGAAGATGGTCAATCTCGTATAGCAGAAAATCACCCAAGGTCAAAGCTAAATAAATACCATTCATCATGAGAGAAACCATTGTGATACTGAGGGATGACCAGACTGGAGGGAAGAAGTCCTTCAGGCAAGGAATCAGCCAGCTCTTACTGAACACTACTTATCATGCTAACTCCTGGGGAAAAACAGGGAGTGTGGGGTGAGTTTGTGAATAGCTGGAGAGGCAGGGAAGGGAGAATCCTAACAGAAGGATGAAAAATTCTCTGCAATAGAGAACAATTAAGGACTGAATTGTTTGGCATTAAATCCAGGAGTTTAGAAAAGGGAAAAATTATCAGGAGGGTTTCATGGAAGAAGTAAGATAAGGACTACAAGGATAAGGAAGGCTTTGTAACTGTTCAGACATCTTTTTTCAGTCAGTCTGACTCTTTGTGACGATATTTTGGAGTGTTTTTGTTTTTGTTTTTGGCAAAAATACAACAGTGGTTTGCCATTTCCTTCTCTGGCTCATTGTATAGAAAATGAATCGGAGGCAAAAAGGGCTAAGTAATCTACTCAGAATCATAAGCTAATGAGTAGCTGCATATGAACTCAGATCTTCCTGCCTCCAAGCCCATCGCTGTATCCACTGCACCACCTACTGCCTAAGTAAGACTTAGCTAGGTGCATGAGAAGGGGAAAGACATTTCAAGTCAATCAATTGACTAAGCACTTACTGCGTGCTAGATATTGTCCTAGGCACAAGGATGGGGATACAAAGAATGAAGCATTTGACACCTTCAAAGATTGTATGTTATAATGGTGCATAACCCTGGATCAGAAGCAAAAATGAACCTGTTTTGTGCTGGAGGATGGAGAAGACAGAATGCTCTGAAGGTATATGCTAGGGAGTTGGAAGGATTTTGGACCAGTGCCAGATTCCTAGAGATTTACATTCTCTTACCATTAAAAAAGTGTATTGATTTTTTATTTTTATATTACTTCCATCTCTAAAAAATCCCTTGCCCCTCATTTATTCCATCCCTTGTAAAGGAATAAAAAAGAAAAAGAAGCCATTGAAATTAATCAACACATCAAATGTATCAATAAGTTTATTTAGTGTTCCACATCTATCATCTTCTACATCTCTGGGGTTAAGCTTGGACATTTAGTCTCACAACTTTTAGTTTGTAATTTGTTTGTTTTTAATGTTTTTCTTTGAATTTACATTGATGTCATTGTGTACAGTTTTTAGGGAAGGTCCTATAGGCCAAGGAGAGGGAGGGAGTACTTAATGTGATTGACACTGGTCAATGCTTTTTGGTTTTTGGTTTTTGGACTAAGGCATGAGAAGTTTTAAAAGCTGGACTTTAGGAAGGTTAGTAAGGGTGGTTCAGAGGCAGGAGAAAATTCTCTTAATGTAATAGTCTGAGCTTCAAGGGGAGAAGCGCCATGGTGGCATTGAAAATAGAAGGCATAAAGGCTGAGAACCAGAAGAATGCTCCCCCATCCTACCCTCACTTCCACCCCCTCAAAGAGTGTATCAATTAAGAGTTGAAGAATGTTCAGAGTAGAGAAGAAGCAGGATTTACCAATTGGAAACCCTTATCTCTGGGAAAAAAATGTGGAATAACTAGAATTATCCAATTTGGAGAAAAGAGCCAAGGGGCAAAGACATGTTAAATATAGATAAGAGCATAAAGGAGTTTTCTGAGGAGTATGTGGACAAGCTGTTCTGCTTGCTGGCAGAAAGTCCAGACAAGAACAATGAGTTAACATGAGTGGGAGAGTTCCTTTGGTCCTAAGGACAGAAAAACTCTTTGTTAAGCTGATAAAACAGTGGAGTGAGTGGCCATGGGACTCTTTGTCCCTAGAGATTTTGAAAAAAGCAAATTAGACAAGAAAGTGAATGAATGAATGAACAAGTAAATGAACAGATGAAAGAAAAAAGCATTTATTATGCACTTATAATGTGTCAGGCACTATATTAAGATGAGGCTATGAGTACAAAAGGAAGACAGTCCCTTCCTTCACAAACTTATGTTCTAAAAGGGAGAGACAACACATTAGGGGTGTGATGGCTAGGGAAAGGTATTTTGATCTGGAGAGTTACCTGGATGTTGAGAGGTCAGTTGACTTATCTTTTCTAGAAGCAATAGTAGAGTTAATTTGATTGCTGTAAAAATGGAATAGGACAGGAGAAAGGTATATGTAAAGCAGTATGTTGGAAACTGACCTTTGTGAAAGAGCATAGTTAGATATGGTACCAGCTACATCTAGTGAGTTCTCACCAATCATACCAGGAGGGCCAAAGACAGTATTGACAGCTTCCTCAGGTTGGACAATGATAAATCCCTTCCAAATGACCACCATTCAGATACTTGAAGACAGTCATCATGTGCCCCCTAATTCTTTTCAAAGGTACATTACTGCATTGATGGTAGAATTGTGATTTGGTACAATCTTTTTGGAAACAATTTGGAATCATTGAAAATAGGTGGCTAAAATGTCCATATCCTTTGACCCAGGGATTATATTGCTAAACACATTCCTCAAGGAGGTCACTGACCTCCTACATCAAAATATTTATAGCAACAAACAATTATAGATTAGCAAGCAAAATAGATGCTCCTTGATTGAGTAATGGTTAGATAATTGCTGTTTACATGGTTCTAATTGAATATCACTACCTGTAAGAAATAAGGAATATAATAAATATAGAGAAGAATGCCAAGACTTACATGAATTGATGGAAAATGAAATGAGTAGAGCCAGGAAAACAATAGACAATGATTACCATTAAGTAAATGGAAAGTACTACAATTATAAAACAATTGAAGATGAATACTGTGAAATTATTAAGAACAATGGGTGAATTGTAGAGTGAGGAAGATTTAGACTTGATATGAAGAAATATTTCCTAAAAATTAGAGTTCTTTAAAAGTGGGAATAGACTGCCTCAAGAGATAATGGGTTCCACCTCTTTATTTGGGAACTAAATGACCCTTTCAAATGTTGCAGATGAGATGTCAGCATGGAATGATCTTGAAATTCCTGTCCTACTTTAGTATTCTGAGATTCTAGAAAGGGGGACTTGCCCAAAATCACATAGCTAGTTGCAGAGCTGGAATTGAACCAGGTCTCCTGACTCTCAGTTCAACACTCCTTTCATCACATTATGGGAAGCTGGTGGTACAGCATAGAGTGCTGGACCTGAAATCTGGAAGATCTGAATTCAGATGTACTCTCAGATACTTACTAGTTATGTAACCTCAGGCAGGTCACTTAAACCTCTCTTTGCCTCAGTTTTCTTAACTATAAAATAGGGTTAATAAGAGCATTTGCCATTCAGAATTGCTGTGAGGATCAAATGAGATAATATTTGTAAGAAGCACTTAGTATAATGCCTGGCACAGAGTACCCACTATAAAAATGCTTCTTCCTCTGCTCTCTACATTTGATATTTCTAAATGTTATTGTGGCTAGTCGCATCTTTGTGAGGAAGGGGAAAATTTGGCTGAGCTGTCAAAATAAGCAGATCAACAAAAAGTGATTCCAAATCTAAGAAGACTGGCACATATCTGTGAATTACAGAATGATGAAGACAGGGACTGGAGTTAAAAGTACAAGACTCTCTCTCTTGCCCACTCCCTCTTGACACCCTTTAAAGGTGATTGCTATCATGAAATTCCTAGAGGTAAACACTCCTAAAACTAGTCATTAGCCCCTACCTGTTTCTTTTCCATGAACAATCATCCAAAAGACATAATTTGCTCAAAGGAAAGGTATTCACTAATATGGAAAGGTACCAACAGTAATTGCAGAACATTCTCCCCAGAAACCCGAGATACACTTTACCACAAAACATAGCGTCGTTGGTAAAAGTTGTACTTAGTATAATAGTAATGATATACATGGGTAGGGACTACATATTGCCAAAATTATTCACTTCTCTAGTGAATTGTTGATTTTTCAAATTATGAAATGAGCTGGTTCTTTGGATACTCACTGGGGAAGACTATGTTTGGCAGCTGAAAAAATATTGTGACAATACTAAGAGCACAAAAAATACTGAGACAAGTCGAAAAAAGTGGGGAGAGATACAGATGAAGATGATGGTATGAGAAAAGGAAATGGGATGGAGAAGTAAATCAAGCAGCCTGGGGAAGAGGATGGGATGGAGAGAGGCAAAGAATATCACTTGTCTAACCATGAATTAGAGTTGGAAGCACTAGGTATCATGAATCCTTAGGAGTTAGAAGGAGTTCAGGGGCAGGAATTCAAGGTCTTATTTTAATGGATTTTTTAGGAGGAACACATCAACTCCCAACTATGCCCCCTTGGGGTTAGTTCATCAACATATCTAAATTATATCAAAGTTTTCAATAAAAATTCAAAGTCATCATCTTAAAATTAATTATCCCCTTTTGATGTTCTGCCAGTTTGGAGTTGTGGATGTATGAATTTTGTACAGAATTTACATATCTTAGAACTAGAAACCTTGACAACAATGTCTACATGGCCTTCCCTGACTCAGTACATATTACCAGGATGTGAATTTTGGTTAATATATAATACAATTTGTAAATTATGCTGCTTTGATCTTTGGGACAGTTTGTACATGACTTCCAAGGCCCTCTTTGCAATCTCATTTCCTGCTACTACTTCTTTATACTGGCTACTTAATAAACTTATTATACTGACTAGAAGGGGAGGAGGTGGTCAGAGGAATCAGAGCAAAATACAGTTTTAGCACATCTGGTACCATAGGCTCTCAAAGATCTTTCTCCCCCTAAGGGAATCCTCACAAAGCTCCCTTTTGGATGGGCACCTCAGCTGGGCTCTATAGTCTGCTCTTCTCTCCAGTTTAATTTAATTATCAGAGCTAATTCTCTTCTGAATCCCTGGCTGCTTCGCTTTTTTACTATAAGAGGTCTCATTCCCCGAAGCTACTTCTATATTTGAGTAAGTGCCTTTCTGTGCAATCTACCTATGCTTCCTCATCTGCACCTTTTATTCTCTGTAGCCAATTCTGCAAATATTGGATAGTATTTCTCTCCCAGGGCAGGTAGCCTTTTCTCAATCCTCATTTCTCCTTTGCCTCTCTAAAGCTTTTCACTCTGCTGTCACCATTTCCTTCATTCTCTCTTCTCTAGTTTTTTTTTGGGGATACTCTTCTCTCCTGGTTCTTCTAGCTATTTGACCATTCATTCATTCTCTTTTCTTTTGCCTGATCCTCCTCCTCTAGATTATACATTCTAATTCTAAGTGTCTTCTAGGGATTTGTCCTGTTTTCTTCTCCATCTATATTGCTTCACTTGGTCATCTCATCAGCTCCTATGAATTTAATTGCCATCTTTATGCTGATGATTCTCAAATCAATTCACCCTACTTAGAACTCTCTGATAACCTTCAATCTTATCTTAAACTCACAGAATCCAAAACGGAAATCATTAACTTTCCTCCTAAATCCTCCCCCATCGACCTTCTGTGTCACTGTAGAGGGAAAGACCATCCTCCCAGTCCCACAAACTCACAATCTAAAAGTTATCCTTGACTCCTCACTACCTCTACTCCCCCTACTCCATATCTAATCTGTTGCCAAGGTCTATTGTTTTACCTTTGCACTATTTCTCCTTCTCTCCTCTGACACTGCCATTATTGGTCCAGGCCTTCATTATTTCACACCTGGACTATTGCAAAAGCTACTGGTGCGTCTGCTGCTTCAAGTCTTTCCCCACTCCATTCCATCCTTCACTCAGTTACCAAACCGATTTACCTAAAATACAGGCCAGACCATATCATCACCCTACTCCAGAAACTCCATTGGCTCCCTGTTGCCTCCAGGATCAAATAGAAAATGCTCTATTTGGTATTCAAAGCCCTTCATAACCTACATTTCCAGCCTCTCTTACATCTAAATTCCTAACATGTTCTCTTCAATTTAGTGACCCTGGCCTCCTGGCTGTTCCACGAACAAGACACTCCATCTTTCCACTCTTGGCATTTTCTTTGGCTGGCTCCCATGCCTGAAATGCTGTTTCTCTTCCACTGTTACCTACAGACCCTACCAACTTCCTTTAAGTCCCAATTAAAATCTCATCTTTTACTGGAAGCCTTCCATAATCCCTCTTAATTCTGATGACTTCCCTCAGTTAATTGTTTCTTATTTATCCTGTATACAGATTGTTTTGTATATAGGTTTGCATGATGTCTCTCCCATTAGAATGTAAGCTCTTTGAGGGTAGGGATTTGTATCCCTAGTTTTGTATCCCCAGTGCTTAGGTGTCTGGCACTTAATGTTTATTGTCTGATTGATGGGACGGGAGAAAAATCACTTCCTCTCCCTCTTTGAAGTGAATAGTTCAATTTTCCTCCAACTCTCCCTTAATCTTTCTTCAATTGCCAACTGTCTTTAAGGGTTAACTATTTACAGTTTTCAAGGGTATGGCCAGTTTTTTGGCCGTTGTTTTTTTTGTCTATTCATTTATCCAATGGCCAACCACCCTTTAGTGATATCAGGGGGAGGTAATTCACTTTTCCCCAAAAGATGGGTACATACCATTATCTATCATTATATTTTGTGACTACATCAAATGTCCCTCACTTTACAAAAGTGAAAAGCGCAAGTGACTCTCAGCTCCCTAAAAGCAGACATAGTTGACCTTGAGGCAGAGGCACAGACACTCCTAGTAAGACAGACACTTTCCCTAACCTGTCCTTTGGTCTCTTGGAGACCAGTTTCCAGTACCACCATTGCTCCCTTTGAGCAAGGCACTTTTCTGTGGGCCTTGGATTCTTTGGCTATCAAGTAGGTTTAAATAATAATAGTTAACATTTATCTTGTACTCTAAGGTTTGTGCATTTTTACATTTGTTGTTCCATTTGATCCAGAAAATGCAAAAATAGATGTTATTACCTCCATTTTACAGATAGGGAAATTGAGGTTTAGAAAGCTTTGTGACTTGCCCAGGATTACACAACTGGTATATATCTGAGGTAGTATTTGAATTCAGATCTTTCTGATTCTTATGGATAGTGCTCTATCCTCTGTACCACCTAGCTTGTCTGTAAAACACCAACACTTACTTTATTTATTTCAAATGGTGGTTATTCAAATGAAATGTTTATGAATTTCTTTATAGGTTCAAAGCTGGCATAGGTTCATGTATCTTTGTTACTGGAGATTTATGAGCCTGAAATCTGCTTTGAAGTGAGCAGTAGACAAGAGGAAATATAAATAACAAGAAGTGAGGAAAAGGATTTTAGGGACTAAGAGGTATTCAGAAGGGAAGGAGCATCCGAAGAAATGCTGTACCCTAATTTTGTTCTTTTTATTTTTTCCTTTTTTTTCTTTTTCCTTTTGTTCTTTTTCAAGTAATGGATACAGCAGCTGAACTAAGGGCCTTCCATCCTGGGAAGGAGGTGACTGCAGAGATATGTGCTCATACTGCAATTTCCATGTGGAATTTAGAAACCATTCATTCTTCTCTGCAGTGGGACCTAGACCCCTGCCAAGATCTCCAAAATTATCCTTGTGAAGGAGGTCAAGAAGAAACAGGGAGAAGTAGTAGGGATGCCTGCTCTACTCAGTGGCCACCTGAATTTCTGGACAAGGCCCCAGATGAGAGCCAAAGAAGCAATCTTTTGGAGGGGTTGACCATAGCCATGGACATGGATATCTTCCAGAGAGATCTGTTAGAAATGGATATGAAAGAGAAGGGCAACATCATTGAATGGAGCCAGCCCACAGAGTTTCTGAAATCCCAATGCCCAGAAGGAGAACCAACAGGGAGTGACAGTGAGGCAAGTGACATACGAACACAGCTGATGGTGGATGACATATACTCCAATGTTGCTGTAAAGACTTTACATGGAGGACTAAGGAAAGGCAGGGCAGCAGTCATGGAAACACTTGAGGGGGAAGTATTGTGAAAAAGGGCCACATTAGAGGAAAGGCATCCAGCCTTCTGTTGATGGAAATTAGGAGACATCTATCTACTCTGAAAACCAAAATTCAGAGCAGTCTCTCCTAAGCTCAGGGACAAAAACAAAAATAATTTCATGGGATTCTACTTCTCTATACAGGAAGGGAAAATGTCAAGGTCAAATAGCGATAAAGGCTTTGGAATAATAAACACATTGATACAAGTTAAATAATTTAGTATTTGAGAGCATAAATCTCATTGAAATCCTGCCCTCAGGATTTCACAGAATCTTAGAGGAAGGAAGCAAATAAGAAAAAAAGTTATTAAGTACATACATATGTCAAGTACTATGATCAGCAGTTTACAGGTGTTATCTTATTTGATCTTCACAATAATCCTGTAAGGTAGGTGCTATAATTATCTCATTTTTGTGCCAGTTGTTTGCCATTTCCTTCTGCAGCCCATTTTACAGATGAGGAAATTGAGGCAAATGAAGGATAACTGGTTTACCCAGGTTCACACAGCTAGTAAGTGTCTAAGACAAAATTTGAACTCAGATTTCTCTGACTCTAGACCTAGTGTTTTATCCACTGTGCCAAATGGCTACTTTTGAAAGGAGGCTGGGAAAGAAGCTGCTTCTGATCCATATTTAAAAAGGAATCTTTTTCTACTATATTCCAATAAGTGATTATACAACTTCCAACTGAAAATTTCTTGGGAAGGAGAATCCTCAGTGTCCTAGATTTTGGCCAGCCCTAATTGTTTGAAAGTCCTTCTTTATCTTGAACTGAAATCTATCTATGGGCAGCCAAGTGCCCCAATGGATAGAGTATCAGACCTGGGGTCAGGAATATTCATCTTTCTGCATTCAAATCTGATCTCAGATATTAACTAGCTGTGTGACTCTGGGCAAGTAGCTTAACTCTATTTGCCTCAACTTCCTCATCTGTAAAATGGGTTGTAACTTTGCCAAAAAAACCCCAGGTGGGGCCACAGAGAGTCCAACATCAGCAAAAATCTATCTCAGTATAAATACCATCACTGCTTCTGGTTCAAATTTCTGGAGTCAAAAAGAACAAATCTTACCCCTTTCTACCTAAAATCTCTTTAGATGCATGAAGACAGTGATCATGACTCATTTTTTGGTGCCTTCAACCAACCTTCCCATGGTATGGACATTAGTTCCTCCTGCTCTCCTCTGGACTTGGCACCCTGTCAGTGCTATGCCTAAAATATGGTGCCTAGAATAGAATACAGTTCTCCAGATGTGACCTGATCAGGACAGATGACAATGGACCTTCTATCTCCCAGCCTTAGATACTGTGCTTCTTCTGAGAGTCAACTTTCCACCCCCCAATCCTGGACATTATACCTCATCAAGATACCACCTAATAGCATTTTAGGATTTTTCATTTGTTTGTTTTGGGCTGCCAGGTCACACTGTTGACTAATAGAGCTTAAGGTTTACTGCCCCACTCTGTATGCTTATCTTTTCCACTTTTTTTTTTTTTGTTGCAAATATGGAAACTTATCAAGGAGATTTCCACTCTTCTGATTTATTCTACGAAGTCCTTCCCACAACAGAAATTGGCTTTTTGATTATATTAGTCCATTACACCAGTATATAACCCAAAACCCAGGATCTACTTGCAGGTACCAGACTCTTCATTTGCCAACTTTTAGTCACATCTGGGATAGACAAACAGTCTGATGGTCATTAGCTCTTCTGTGTGTAGAGAACAGATTAGCCTCCTTGGCAGATTTCTTGACTCCTGTCTTAGATCCCCATTGATGATACCACCATTCCCTTTTCTGCTCTTTCTCAATCAGGAGGACTGGATGTAACTTTCATTCAAATATTCTTAACTCACATTTCTCTCTTTTGAAGTACTAATTATCGGTTTCTTTCCATAATCCCCTTTCTTTGGGTCAGTAATTTTGCATTCCTGGTTCAATGAATCCCACCACATATAAGACATTACCTGTCAGGCTATTATTTTCAGTTTTGAGGTCATTCTTAATTAAGTTTCTTGAGTGTCAAATTAATTGTTTTATGCCACCATTAAGGCTGCTGCCACCAGGTGACAGGAAAGGTGGCAGACGTTTCCTAATGGAGATTGAACCATCTGGCCATTACAGGAAGATATAAATGGAACCTGCAGAGACAGCAGGAATGAAATTCTGAGACAGATTCTCAATAATAATGAAGGTAACTCCTTAAATTTAAAAAATTGCACTAGATAATTAAAATACCAGGCCCTTATCAGATATGTCAAATATAAG
Organism: Myrmecobius fasciatus; assembly: GCA_023553655.1. Classification (NCBI taxonomy): domain Eukaryota; kingdom Metazoa; phylum Chordata; class Mammalia; order Dasyuromorphia; family Myrmecobiidae; genus Myrmecobius; species Myrmecobius fasciatus. The sequence continues at coordinate 45,130 of JAJPUD010000504.1, forward strand.
ATTATACAAGGTGTCCCAAAAGTTTTAATACAGTTTTAAGCTTTATTAGCTCAAACTATTAAACTGTTAAATAATCTTTAATAGCTTAAAACAGTATTAAGACTTTTGGAGTACCCTGTATAGGCAACTAAGAAAAACATAAAACTAAAAGCCATTCCTCAAGAGACAAATGGTCAAAGGATGTGAGCAAATTCTCTAAAGAATAGCAAACTATTAACAACCATATGAAAGAATGTTTCAAATAACTAATAATAAGAGAAATGCAAATCATCCTAATTCTGAGGTTTAACTTCACATTCCACAAATTAGCAATGTTGGGGACAGTTGAAAAGAGCTGTTGTCGAAAGATAGGCAAAGTACTGATCTTTTGAAGCTATGAACTGATACAACTATTCTGGAAGATAATTTGCAATTATGCTGAAACGGTGACTAAAATGCCTATGTTCTGACCCTTTTAGTATATCACAAAAAGGTCAGTGACCAAAAAAGGCGTCTTGTACACCAAAATATTTAGAACAACACTTTACAGAAGTAAAGAACTAGGGGGGGTTCACCATCTGTGAAATGGTTAAACCAGTTTGACTATATGCCTATAATAGAATATTACCAAATTTGCTGTAAAAGACAAATATGATGAATACAGGGAAGCATAGGAGGATGAAAAAATAGATGCAAAATGAAGTAAGCAAAGTCAAGAAAACAGCATATATAATGACTAAAATGGAAAATGGAAAGAAAAAAACCAATCAAAACTGAAGGTCATGAAATTATAATAACCAAACCTGATCCCTAAAAAGAGATATGAGAAAGTACCTCCCTACCTTCTTTTTTTCAGAAGTAGGGGGACTGTGGCTATAAAGCAATGTATATTATGCCAGAATTTCTCCATATTTTGGTTTTTGTTGGACACTTTTTTCTTTATTCTTTGTTACTGGGAATGTCTAACCATCTTCAGTGGGGAGAAAGGAATACATCAGAGAATATAGATTTTACATATGTGTGTATGTATGTATATACATACATACACACACATATATATGACAAAATGTATTTTAAAAGAATTACAAATTAAAATTGTGCAAATAAGAAATATCATGTAGAACAAATTTTTAAAATTATGTTTAGATTTTATTCACAACCCCATAGAAGTATAATCTGTCCATAATCTCCATTTGCCATTCTTACTCCCTGTTACAAAGTACTGGCATTAATGTGTCATCAGCCTAAGGGACAGTCTTGGGTGGTGAATGCCTGGCATTTGTTTCTAAGGTCCTTTCAAATCCTAAGAGTCTGTGATTCCATGCAATTCTTTCTTAGCAGAAAAAGCAAGAGTGTGACTAACCCAAAGATCATTCTGGTAAGCTCCCCCCCTCTTTCCAAACTCCAGAAGGTTTACCTTCCAGAGCCCCCTGTGAGTTAAATGTTTGATACTAGAATTTGTATTTTCTGGGTAGAGTCCAACTGAATAGGAGAAGGAGGTGGTATGGGAAAGTTGGGAGGAAACAAGGAGAAACCAACTTGGCTTAGTTATCAGCAATTGTAGAGACAAAGTATGCAATTATCTTGGACAGAGATTACACAAATTGTAGACTTTGTGTCTGTTTTAGAAATGTTATTATTCAAGGCAAAGGGACTGAAACAAATGTAGATATTCATGTCTGTATGTCCTGTATGCACATACAATCATGAGCCAAATTAAGGCTGGACACCATCACCCTGATATTGCTACTACCCTGATACAGAACCTCACTCTCTTATGCCTGGATTATTGAAATAGCCTGTCAGTGAATGCATTACACTTCTCCTTATCCCACTTGAGCCTCCATTCAGCCACTAAAGTGATTTTCCTAAAGTGCAAATCTGACCATGTCAACTGCCCTACTTAAATTAATGACTCCCTCTTTCTGGGATCAAAAACAAAGTGCTCTCTTTAGCATCAAATCCCTTCATAACCTACCCTCTCCCTAACTTTTCCAGACTTCTTATACTTTCCTTCCTGCCTTATATTCCTTGATCCAGCGGCACTGACCTCCTGATTGTTCCATGAAAAAAGACACTCTCTCTGCTCCATTTCCCTCTCTGATCCAAGCATTTTCTCTGCCTGTTCCCCCATGCTCTTTCTTCTCTGTTGTGACTACTTACCTTCAAGTGTCAGCTAAAAGTCAAGAAAGCCTTCCCCAACCCATTTTAATTCTAATGCCTTCCCTCTGTTAATTATTTTCTATTTATCCTGAATATAATTGTTCACATTTGCTTGTTTTCTCCCCCATTAGATTGTAAGCTTCTTGCGAACAGGGACTGAATTTTACCTCTTTATGTATTCTCAGTGCTTAATGCAGAGACTGGCAATGATACTTAATGTTTGATACTTAATGTTAGTATATTAATTAAAACAAAAACTAAAGTTGGGGATGAAGGAGGAGATGACTCAGATTTTATCATAAATGAATAAAGTTATGGACTTCATTCCTTGAAGCAATTTCTGAAAACCTAGAAAAAACCCAATTCTGAATGGCTCTTATAACAGCCTAAAGAGCTAAATACTTGAAGGACCCTAAGCTTCTCTGTCCTTGTCTGCTCTAACACTGAATAATTTTCCTGATCTGAACTTGGAGGCCTTCATCCCAGCAGCTTGATCCCAATTTATGGACTTACAGAATCCCTTTCCCTTGACTTTATGCTGTTGGCTAAAAGATAAACATCTGTTTTTTTTTTTTTTTTTTTTCCTGACCACTTTATTCAGTCTCAAGTCAGGAACCTCGCCTGCTTTTTTTCAGCTCTTTTCCAAAGTAATTCTCATGAGAGGGAGCTCCTTCCTTGTCTTCCCTTCTTTGGAAAACCCCAAGTGAACTTCCCCAGTCACATCTGGCCTTTTCTGCTTTTCCAATTTCTTGTTTGGTCTCCCCCTGTAGTCCCTCTTCTCTTGTTGTTCTAAGACTGGCAGTCGACTGCCTTGGGCTGTTAGATTGCTCAGAAACCCAATGTACTATGTGGCTGTTATCTGCGTTAGACACAGAGCTTAAAGTCACAGCAAGTTTTGTACTAGAGAACAATGATCCATCAATTGGTTTCATCCCACTCAGAAATGTAGTTTAACCACATTCTTTTCTTGGAGTAGAGGATCTTGTCACTGCAGTGACCCCTGTGTCACAATCTTCATTTTAAGAAAAAAAGTGATTTTTTTTCTGGGTCTCTCCATTGAATAATTTGTTTATGTGTTATATATATTGAGCAGGCAGCATACAGTTTTGGGACATTATTATTTTTGCTTGTATTATTTCATACTATTTCTTTATGTTGTTGAAACATTTTTAATCATTAAAAAGATCTGATTAAGCATTTAAAACAACTATGTATGAGTACTTTTCTAAGGATCCTAAAGACAAATTAACATTTAAAAGAAATTATAGAATTATAAAAAATTTAAAATTGTTCCAACTCTCTTCTTACAATGAGGAAATAGACTGAAATAGGTTTTTTTTTTTTTTTTCTTTTTGCTGAGGCAATTGAGGTTAAGTGACTTGCCCAGGGTCACACAGCTAGGGAATGTTAAGTGTCTGAGATCAAATTTGAACTACAGGTCCTCCTGACTAAAGGGCTGGTGCTCTATCCACTGCGCCACCTAGCTGCCCCTGAAATAGTTTTAAGTGACTTTTTAAGTCACTTAAAACTCTCCAACACTCTCATTGTATCTGTCCAATTTATAGTGTCATAACCTGGGCTTTGGAAACTAGGCTTCCTAACTCTAATTCTAGTATTAAGAAAGTTTTTTTCCTGACATTTTTATGAAAAGATTCTAAAATTTTCCTTGACAAGCCTATAATATGTGAAAATTATGTATATATATATTAAATATAGCAAATACCTATCTAATGCATTATACTTTGAAAAAAATACTTGTGTTTTATTTAAACTACTGGCTAATAAAAATATCCAGCATTTATGCTTTGCTTTAAAGTTGCAAAGCACGTTACAAATGTCTCATTTTATCCTCACAACAATCCTGGGATATAGGTTCTGTTATTATCTCCATTTTAAAGATAAGAAAAATGGGGCAGGCTAACTAGACTGTGGTCATTCAGCTAAAAAGCACCTGAAATCCACTTTGAACTTGTCTTTCCTGAATGCAGGTTCTGCATGTTACCTACTGCCCCACCAACCTAGGTGTATCATTTACCAATAGATAACCAGATAAGGCCTAGGGGTACAATCTCCCAGAGAATAATGACCTGAGGGTCAGATATGTTCATAGGGATAATTCTGGGAGAAAATTAAACTAATTAGCATCCTTTTCCCTGTCAGAATACAATCAAGTCTGTAAGGAAACCCTTCTGGGGACCTTATCTTGGAGTCATTTTAGCTACTAGCTTGTGAAGTATTTTAGGAGAAGGGAAATCAGGTAGGTCAAAATACTAGTTGTTTACTGTGGATCTGGTAGCCTCTCTAAACTTTGAGCTAATTCCAATGAAGGCTCAACATGGAAGCCTCTAGGCCAGTGGCTTTGAATCAGTGGCTCCCCAGAATGCAGTCTTTCCCCAGGTAAAAGAACCAGCTTAGTTCCCTCCTACCAAACACTGGTTATGCAAAAGACAATCAGGGATAGCTAGCAAATAACATTTATCTAAGTAAGTGGTGAAACAGAAATTAGTGCAGGTTATATAGATTAGGGAAGACAATAGAATACACAAGAGCAATACCAGGAATGAGACAAAATCTCAGTTCATTCAAGGAAAGAATGATCTCATCAGAAAAGTCTATTAGTAGTTTCTGGGTGTGTAAGCGCTGGAAATCAAGGTACATGTTGGGGAAGACTGACTTTGCCCTCATGTCTCTGACTCCCCAGTGCTCCTACTAGCCAGTTCAAAATTTGCCCCCTCTTTCATGTAGCTCAAAGTCAATCAAGAATACTATCTTTCTACATATATAATAGGGCTGTAATTCTGGGAATTACCCTGATCACCTGGGGTACCAGCAAACAAATTATTAAATGTGACTCCATGCAAGTTACCATGATAGATATTCAAAATAAAAAGACAAAAAGTCTCTGGTTCTCAAGAAATTTAGGTGCAGCTAGAGAAATATACCATATACACAAACAGATGAGTAAATAGGAAGTAATTTGAGGGGGAGGAATGAACAATGGCAACTGGCCAGTCAGTTAAGGCTTTGCATAAGAGAAAATATGATAAAGATGCTAAGAAGTAGAGGTGAGGAAGGAACACATACCAGGAATTGAGGACAGCTTGTGTCAAGGCCTAGAAATAAATGGTGGAATGTCAAGTTCAGGGAACAGCTATTAGATTTAAATAAATCTGAAAAGGTAGTCTGGTACTAGATTGTGAAAAGCTTTATATGATAGGCTGAGGAGGTAGTATTTTATTTTGAGAGGAATAAGGATCCCTAGGTGATTTTTAAAGCAAGTAACATAGCCAGGTCTATGGCTTATGGAGATTATTATGATAATATGTGAGAGGGGAGAGACTGGAGACAGGCAAATCAATTAGGGGACCATTATAATAGGACATGGAGAAGTGATAAACTACAGGATGGGAGAGTGGAGAGAAATATATACAAGAGATGCTATGTATGGAAGTAAAATGTATAGGACTTGGCAACTGATTGGAGAGGGAGTGTAAAGGAGAGGAAGCATCTGGGATGATTACAGGTTTTTAAATTTAGTGACTACAAGAATTGTGGCATAGGTTTATTAGGGGGAAGAAAATGAATTCTGTTTTGGACATGTTGACCTTGAGATATTAATGGGACATCCAGGTGGAGATGTCTGATGAATGTTTGGCTAAATGAAACTAGAATTCAGCAGATTAAAGCTGTATTTATAGATGTGAGAGTTATCTGCAGATAGATGATAATTAAACCCATGGGAGCTGGTGAAATTAAAGAAAAGAATCTTGAAAGAGGAGAGAAAAGACCTAGGACAAAACTCTGAGGAGTATTCATAGTTGGGGAGACTTAATGATCTTACAGGAAAAGAGTCTGAGAGAGAGTGGTTTTTAGACAACAGAAGCTGAAGAAAGAAGTATCTTGAAAATTCTGAGGAGTGGTTGAGAAGACTAAAAGCTGTAGAGAGGTCAAGTAGGATAAAACCCATCCAATTTGGTGGGTAAGAGATCACTGATGACTTTGGAAAGAATCATTTCAGTTGAGTTGATGGAGTTAGAAATCAGGTGGCAAGGGACTAAGAGTCCCTTAGAGTAAGCTGGAGTTACAGAGAGAAGGCTTTTTCTAGGACTTTGAAAGGAAGAGAAAAGAAATAGTTTGACAGGATAGCAAGATAAAGGAAAAACCTTTAAGAGTCCCTTAAGATTGAGGGAGTCCTGGCCATTTGTGTAGGAAACAGTATAGGAGCCAGTAGCTGAGTAGAGAATGAAAATAAAAGAGAGAAGATTCATGAACAAAAGAGGAAGCTTTTTTTGCTAGAGGAGAAAAAAGGGGAGGGGATCAAGGGCACACACACAAGGGCTGGCTTTGGAAAGGAAGAAGACACAGTTAGCATGGTTAAATAACTCCCTCCAGTGGCATAAAGCAGGATGTGAGGAGGAGCAAAGAAAGATTGTGGTGATAATCCAAGATTAGGGGATGGGGAGGTGAAGGGGACAAAGGGCAGTGTGAGATTCTATTGGTCAATTATAGAGCCAAGACTATGGTTGTAAAGTCAGGATAAAGAGGAGTGATGGATTGGGAGAACCTATTCTCTCTCTCTGTCTCTGGCTGTCTCTCTCTCTTTATAAAGCTTTTTATTTTCAAAACATATGCACAGATAATTTGACAACATTGACCTTTACATAGCCTTTGTTTCAGATTTTCTCCTTCTTCCCTCCACCCCTTCCCCTATATGGTAAGCAATTCAATATATATTAAACATATCAAAATATATGTTAAATCCAATATGTATAAACATATTTATACAATTCTCTTGCTGCACAAGAGAAATCAGATTTTAAAAAAGTAAATGAGGAAGAAAACAAAATGCAAGTGAACAACAACAAAAAGAGTGAGAATGCTATGTTGTGATCTACATTCAGTTCCTACAGTTCTCTCTGGGTGTAGATGGCTCTCTTCATCACATGATCATTGGAACTAGCATCAATCATCTCATTGGTGGAAAGAGTCATGTTCATCAGAATTGATCATCGTTAAATATTGATGTTGTTGTGTACAATGATCTCCTGGTTCTGCTCATTTCACTTAACGTCAGTTCATGTAAGTCTCCCCAGGCCTCTCTAAAACCATCCTCCTGATCATTTCTTATAGAACAATAATATTCCATAACATTCATATACCATAACTTTTTCAACCATTCTCCAATTGATGGGCATCCACTCAATTTCCAGTTTCTTGCCACTACAAGAAACAAACACACACACATTTTTGTACATGTGGATCCCTTTCCTTCCTTTAAGATCTCTTTGGGATATAGGCCCACTAGAAACACTGCTGGGTCAAAGGGTATGCACAGTTTGATAACTTTGTGAACATAGTTCCAAATTGCTCTCCAGAATGGCTGGATCCATTCACAATTCCACCAACAATGTATGTGTCCCAGTTTTCCCACATCCCCTCCAACATTCGTCCTTGTCTTTTCCTGTCATCTTAGCCAATCTGAGACAACCTATTTTCTCAATAGATTTAGGAGAAGTGCAATAGAGGGAGAGATGGAGAGACAGGAAGCTATCATCAGAGAGAAACTTCAGTTTCAGAATCATGGAGGTAGCATAGTAATTAGATCCAAGGTATGACTATCCTTGTGGGTTACTGACATGGAGTAAAGACAACATGTCTTTTTGATTTTGAAGATTTTGAAGCTGATGTATTGAGAAGCTAGGATGTTTGAGAAGATATCACAATCTATATTGAAATTTTTAAGTATTAGGGCAGATGTTGAAATGAAGAAAACTGTGCCTCAGTAACAATCACAAATCCTTGAAAAAGGATTATAGTACCCTGGAATCCAACTTTTGATGCCATACATTGCTACTGGCAAAACCATATCTTTGACTATCTGGACCTTTGTTGGCAAGGCAATGTCTGTTTTTTTCATGCTGTCCAGATTTGTCATAGTTTTTTTCCCCCAAGAAGCAAGCATCTTTTAAGCAGTCACCATCAGCTGAGATCTTTGAGCCCAAGATTATAAAATCTGACACTGATTCCATTTCTTCTTCCTTTACTTCTCAAGAAGTGATCAGACCAGTTGCCAAGATCTTAGTATTATTGATGTTTAGAATAAGAAAGAGATCTTTTCAAGAAAATTAGAGATATCAAGGGAAAGTTTCATGTGAAAATGGGCTGACAAGGCACAAAAATGGTAGGAATTTAACAGAAGCAGGAAAGATTAAGAAAAGGTGGCAAAAATATACAAAAGAACTATACAAGAAAGACCTTAACATCACTAGTAGAGAAGGAGTAAACTTCTAAAGAAGAGAGGTTTCAAAGGAAAGTTGAGTGCTGCAGAATCAACACTTTTGCCTGACATTAAAAAAAAAAAGTAAAAGCGGAGATATTATTTGAAGTGAAAAGCAAGGAGCATGATACACTTTTCTTGGCTCAGTGGGTTTGGAGTAAGTAGTAGGGATGAGAGGAGCATTCAGCATTGGGTATGATTGCTACCTATGTAGCATCTCCTGGATATTGTTAGGGTTTTTTTTTTGAGCACAGAAAGTTGGAAGGAAAGTAAGAAGAGGTCTAATGAAAGAGAATTTGTTCATCATAGAACAGAAGTACCAGAGGATACAATAGGATAGCAGAAGATAAAAGAATTGGGAGAGACTGGGAAGAACTAGATAGACCTGAGAAAACAGGGACTGGTAACAGTGTACGATTTTCACCTCATACCACTTCACACCTATCAGATTGGATAAGATGACAGGAAAAGATAATGATAAACATTGGGAAAACTAGGACACTAAAGCATTGTTGGTGAAATTGTGAAATGACCCAACCATTCTGGAGAGCAATTTAGAACCATGCCTGAAGGGCTATAAAACTGCATACTCTTTGATCCAGCTGTGCCCCTACTGGATATGTATCCCAAAGAGATCATAGAAGAGGGAAAAAGACCCATATTTGCAAAAATGTTTGTAGCAGCTCTTTTTGTGATATCATGGAATTGGAAATTGAGTGGATGCCCATCAATTGAACAATGGCTGAATAAGTTGTAGTATACAAATGCAAAAGAATACTATTCTTCTATAAGAAATGAGGAGGCTGATTTCAGAAAAGCCTGGAAAGATTTATATGAACTGATGCTGAGTGAAGTGAGCAGAACCAGGAGAACATTGTACACAGTGCCAGAAAGATTGTGTGATAATCAAATATGATAAGACATAGCTCTTTTCAGCAATACAGTGATCCAAGACAACTCCAGGAGACTTGGGATGGAAAATGCCATCTCCATGCATATCCACATCCAGACTGAATACAGATCAGAGCTCACTATTTTCACCTCCCCCTCCTCATATTTTTTTCTTTTTGTTCTGATTTTTCTTACACAATATAACTAATGTGAAAATGTTTAAAATTACTGATTGTACATATATAACATATCATCAGATTGCTTGCTGTTTTGAAGAGGCAGGAGGTAAAAAAGGGAGGGACAAAAATTGGAACTCAAAATCTTATAAAAATAAATGTGGAAAACTAAATTTACATGTAATTGGAAGAAAGAAAATACTGTTAAGTTTAAAAAAAAGATTTTCACCTCAGCAGATGATTATTCTGTATCACAGGTGTATGGAGAGGAGGAGGGAAGAATTTTCTAGTCACTGAATAGGAAAAATCTCAATTGACTAGTGACTCTAATCAACAGATTCTTGGAGATGGAGTTCAGCATTAGCCTGTTTCTCTTCATAAATAAGGTGTTGGAGTGTAGAGAAAACATTATCAGGCAGTAAATATCTAGTAATTGATTTCTCAGGGACTAAAATAAGCCCATGATCCTTGCCATTTCTTTTATATCATCCCAATACAGTAAAGAAGGACAGCATCTACATATAGAAGATATGCTGTGACTTTCAATCTGATTTGTGATTTGAGGTCCTGGCCCTGGCCCCTCAATCATTATAAAGGACTGGGATCATTTATTACCAGTGTAACTAAGTAAGTTACACTTACTAATTACGTGATCCTGGGCAAATTACTTAATGTCTGTCTCAGTTTCCTCTTCTTTAAAATAGGAATAACAAAAGTTTAGGGTTGTTTCGAGGGTTAAATCACAAAACACACATAAAATGCTTTTTAAACATTAAAGCCTTATATAAATGCTATTATACTATGTAACACTCTCTCTGGGTTTCCCTATCTGTAAAAAGAGGAGGTGGCTCCAGATAATCTTTCAGGCCCTCTTCAACTCTAGATGGATGAATTAAACACATTGCTCAGTCCATTTGGTGAAGTTGGTTAGAGTAGCTCGGGTTTCATTCCACGTGGCAGTGGGTTCTAGAGTGAGAGGTCTCTAAACCCGGTCGCTGAGAGGGAGTGGAGTTGGAGTCCAAACCTTGACTCCATAGATAGTAAGGGGAGGGATGGATGCAAGAGCTAGGGCGGAGGTGTAAGCAGCATCCTCCACCTAACTGGGCGTTGCTCCCTGCTCACAGAGGATAAAGAGGCTGCCCTTCCCCACTTCTGAAGTTCTGTGACTTTTAATTGAACGAAATCCCCCTCCTAAAAGTCATTTCGTATGGGGAGGCACAACCCTAGCATTCAGATGCATTGGACTCAATGCTACGTGCAGCAGGAGTGACTGGGCACTGGGCCAGCCCCTTAGGACCAGTTGTTCCATCCTTTTTAGACCAGTATCCAGCACTCCAGCTGTGGGGGGGGGTCTTGTCTGTCGGGTCCAATCCCGTAAGTCCAGAGTCCTCCCCAGGCTCCTCCTGGGCCACACAGCGAGTCTTTCACCAGGCCGCCAGGTCTAGGCTCAAGGGGCGGATCCCTACCAGACTGGGTTCCGTGGCCGGGCGGTGTCGGATGGGGAAGGGGCAGGTCTGGGGAGGAGGGCCCACCCCTTTAAAGCTAGAAACCGGTGCTGGGGCGGGGCGGGGTCCCGGTTAGGGGATTGGGACACGAGGCCCATTCCTCTAAGGCCGGATCCGGGTGCTAGATTCAGACGGAGTGGGCCAAGAGCTTCCCGGGAAATCGGCGTGGCGGGGCTGGCCGGGACTGGCCGGGCTTGGGCTGGCCTGTGTGCGGAGCGGGGCGGTCGGAGGGCGGAAAGGCGGCTTAAAGGCGAGGCGCCGGGCATTAGTGGTCGGGGACCGGCAGGATTCTCTCGCTATGGGCACAGCCTGGGCGGGGAGCCGGAGCCGGAGCTCTAGCCCCGGGGCCCGGCGCCTGCTGGGCCTGGCGCTGTGCGCCGCCGCCGCGCTGCTTCTTCGGGGCCCGGGCCGAGTTGCCGCCTACTTCCCCGAGGAGCGCTGGAGCCCCGAGTCTTCTCTGCAGGCGCCGCGGGTCCTCATTGCCCTCATCGCCCGGAATGCGGCCCACGCGCTGCCGTCGACTCTGGGCGCCCTGGAGAGGCTGCGGCACCCGCGAGACCGGACTGCGCTATGGTGAGGATTGCCCTATCCCTGTTCCCTCCCTTTGTCGCGGGCCCTGCCCAGCCTGGCCCCGGCCCTGAGCGCCGCGTGCCTGTGTCTTTGCAGGGTGGCCACAGACCATAATGTGGACAACACCTCGGCGGTGCTGCGGGAGTGGCTGGTGGGCGTTAAGAACTTGTACCACTACGTGGAGTGGCGACCCATGGAGGAGCCGAGGTGAGGAGTGGGGAGGGATGGTGCAGGAGGCGGGAAGCTGGCTAAGGTGGCCCGAGGGGCTGACCTAAGTAATCAGCAGGGGTTGCTGGGGAGTCAGTTTACCCATTTGGAAACGGGCAGAAAGGACCAATAGTGGAGACAGCCCCAAATGGAGTCGGGTTTCCCACTTCCCACTCAAGGGTTAAGCTGCTGTTTGATCTGGGGGTTGAGCCTGGCTCTGGCACTAACTTTTTAAAGTAATTGTTCCCGACAGGTCCTATCCTGATGAGGATGGCCCCAAGCACTGGTCCAATTCTCGCTATGAGCATGTGATGAAGCTCCGACAGGCAGCCTTGAAATCAGCCCGGGATATGTGGGCAGACTACATCCTGGTAAGAGCCACTGACAGCTTCCTACCCTTTCCTTTCTTCTCTCTTCTCCCCCTTCCCCCATTTCAGCCTCCCATCCCCTGGGTTTATAAGAGGAAGTTGCTTGTCTCAAGTTAAAACTGAATGAATGCTTATTCGAAAGGCAACAAGAGTGTTGAACTTGGACTCCCTAAAATCATAGTTTAAAATCTACCTCAGACGCATTGTGTTATTTTACCCAAGTCTCTAAACCTCAGTTTCCATTTCTGTAAAATAAGAATAACAATATTCCATTAGTTAATATATGCTTTGCAAGCTTGAAGTGTTTGTCTTAACCACTGTGATTTCATTGGTTAGAGGCTTGGAGAGCCTGAGAGAATTGCCTGGAGGACTGAAAGAAAGGACTCACAGATGCAGGTTGTTTCCCAGTCTATACTTGAATCCTGGGTCTGGTTGACTTTGAGGCCAGATCTCCATTTACTCTATGCCACGTGGCCTCTGGAAGTGTTATATAAAGGTCAGAGGTTCTATTTGTTTGCTTGTTTTGGACTGGCCCTGTGTCTAAAGAACTCTCAGAGGAAAAAACTCTCTGTTCCAGTATAGCTCAACCTTCACTTTGCTATTCAGTTCTTTGCTTTGCCATTTATAGTCTTAAAGAGAGTCATCTGAAACACAGATATTTAAAGTGACTTGCCCAGGATCACTTAATCAGGATATCTCAAAGGCTATACTTGAACTCCTGGTTTTCTTGACTCTAAGGATGCTTCTAGCCACTGTATCACAGTGCCTCTACTTAAATCCATCATGATCAGACCAGCATTCAAGCTAGCTCTGACTTAGCACACAGAGAACCAGAGATCAGTGATCCTGGTATCACTGGGGAGTTGATAGATGTTCCAGGGTTTATTTGGCCCTTGAGTAGGTGAGAGTGAGTGCTTTACATGACAGAATCAGCAGGAAACAGAGCAGAATTAAGGTTGAGAGTATGATTCCTCTTTCCCCTTGAGTTGAGAGAGATAAGTCTTACAGGAAGAAGGAGCAGGACTACAATGCAGCAGAGGAATTTGCAGAAACCAATAGCTGGCATCACAAGTACTTCTTGCTTTAAGCAAACTTGGCATGTGATCATCTAGATTTATAAAACAGGTAAATTAGTTCCTTTCCTTTTGTAAAAAGATTGCCACCACCCACCCCTGCCACATCCTTACCCTAACCTTCCTTAAAATAGCAGACTTCCCTGGTTTTTGCAGCCCTTGTGGATGTAAATACTGAAGTACCTTCTACTGAGGTGATCAGTGTCAGTACCCAGAAGAGATTTTTTGAGGACATTGTCTCAGCTTCACTTTGAATTTGAACTTGAGTCCTAACTCTTCCTCTGACTAGCCATATGACCTTGAATAAGCCATGTCATTCAGATGGGTCTCAGTTTACCCCTGTATAAAATAAGAAGATTGGTCTAGATTTTCCCTTAGATCCTTATCAGTTCTGATATTTTGTGTTCTAAAGATAGATCTTAGGGAAGGTAGGTGTCAAAGTGGATAGAATGCTAGATCTAGGGTCAGGAGAACCTGAGCTCAAGTCCAGCCTCAGATACATACTAACTGTGTGACCTTGGACAAGTCACTTTAACCCTGTTTGCTTCAGTTTACACTTCTATAAAATGAGCTAGATAAGGAAAATGACAAACCAATCTAGTCTCTGCAAAGAAAACCTCAGATGGGGACACTAAAAGTTGTACACAACTGAAACCACTGAACAATACAACAAAAATAGATCTAAGTTTAAAGCATCTGACCACTATCTCAACTCATTTTTGTGATTACCTCAAATTGTCATTAAAAATATGAAATTAAGAAACTACACCTAAGCCAAAAAGCAAATAGATATTAAAGTCTACCTTCAATTCTCCTTATTGAAATGATATTAATGGAGTCATGATCATTGCATATGGCATTTTGTCTTCTACTTTTAACACTCAGAATCACTTAGACATGCTTCTATCTTACCAGTGTCCCCATGTCCCTTTTCACTGCTTCATAGCCATAGTAATAATAGTTCCCATTTCCATACTCTTTCAAGGTTCACAGATCCCTATAAGGTCAGTAGATCAGGGATTATTATTTTCATTTTGTAGTTGAAGAAACTGAGGCTCAGAGAGATGGAGCAACCTGTCCACATTCACACAGCTAGTGAATAAGTGTTGGAGCTGGGCATTTATCCAATCTGGTCTTCAGCACACAAAGTCTAGTCTACTGCTCTTCCTACTTCATTCGTCTCCTTTTTGCCATCAAGCCTTTGTTTGCCTAACACCCTGTTCAAGGGAATTAGGGGAGTGTTGGCAGTCATTCAGTTTTGAATGGCATGACTGAGAATGCCTTTGTATAAATTTCTTTTTCATTTTGGAGAGTGGACTCCCAGAGAGGAATTTACAGACCAAAAAATATGAATAGCTTTGTGGTTCTGGGTTATGCTGGAAGAGTTTGGGAAATAGATCACAAATCTACTATACTTTGGGAGATTTCAATTTTTTGAGTATCTAGTGACATTCTTCCTTAGGCTAAAGCAGAACAGCTCATGATGTCTTGACCAGGATTGGAGAAGGCTAGATATCTCTATTTTTTTTTTTTAAGAATCCTTAGAGAAGGAAGCAAAGAGATATCATAACTTTGTCAAGAATACTCATACCAGACTAACCTCATCTTTTTAGACAGGGTTATTCTAATAGTAGATTAAAGGAATCTAATAGATAATTAGCCCAGATGTTGGGGGAACATTTGCCCAAGATTCTCATACTGTTTTTGTGAAGGAGATGGAGATATGAAGATTAGATGATAGTATGGCTAATCAATAACCATATGGTTGGTAGGTATGATAGTAGGTTAGTCAATAATCATATGGTTGGTCATTATGATAGTCTGGTTAGTAAGTAACAAATGGTTGGTCAATATGATAGTATGGTTAGTAAGTAACCAAATGGTTGGTTATTATAATAGTATAGTTAGTAAGTAACCAAATGGTTGGTCAAAGTCAAGGTGTCTTCATTAAGGGTTTGATGACCACTTCAAAGGAGGTCCTTGGCCCTATGCTGACTGACATTTTTTAAAAAATCAATAATATCACATAAACTGATCGGTTGAGAGGCTAGTTTTTCTGAGTTGCTTTCCCCCTTCTTTTTAAATCTTTTGGTATAGGAGATGCCTCAGGAGGTAGGGAAGAGAGGAAAAGGATTGTATTTGAAAATAAAAGTGATGGAAGAACACAGGCTATCAATAAAAAGTCATTAAATAAAGTTGCTATGTGAAAAAGTATCTGAGTTGATTGGGACTTAAAGAATGCTGTGCTGGCTAGTGTGAGAGAGGCTGGTAGGTGGGAGGAAGACAGCTGGGAAATATTATGTCCTGAGAACTTTGGACAAGCCACTGGATGATGGCTGTTTCAGTCACATGATGTGAATTCTACCCTGGCTCTCTTTTTCTGCTTTTTAGTTTCTGGATGCAGATAATCTCCTGATAAACCCAGACACTCTCTCCCTGCTGATTGCAGAGAACAAGACAGTTGTGGCTCCTATGTTGGACTCCAGAGCTGCCTATTCCAATTTCTGGTGTGGGATGACTTCTCAGGTAGGCAGACTACAAGTTCCATACAATGAATGGTGATGACTATTAGGAGCATAAAGGTTGTCTCCCAAGGCCTACATATAGGATTTGGGTGACCCTGATTTACTTGCCTTCTGAATTGGTCATTTAAAAAATATCAGGATTTGTCTTCCTTGATTTTGCTTTTCACTGAAATGTAATCTTTGAGGGCAGGAGCTATTTTTGCCTTTCTCTGTATATCTAGCACTTAGTATAATACCTGTTACATGTAAATTAATGAATAATTTAGTGATATAATTAGTGAATAAATGCTTGTTGATTGATTCTCTACCAGTTCTGGCTTTTTTTGTATTTACACTTTTTTGTACAGAAACATAAGCAGCTTTTCATTGTGTGGGATCCTTCTCCTCTTGAAGTCATCTTCTAGGAGTCTGAATCTCTCTTGGGAGCTCCCTGAGTATTCCCCTTCTACTCTAGGACTTGGTTGTCTTTCCTCCCAGGGCTATTACAAACGAACACCTGCATACATACCCATCAGGAGGCGAGATCGCCGTGGCTGCTTTGCTGTTCCCATGGTACACTCCACCTTTCTGATAGACCTCAGGAAAGAGGCTTCCAGGGAGCTCTCCTTCTACCCCCCACATCCTGACTACACCTGGTCCTTTGATGACATCATTGTCTTTGCTTTCTCCTGCAAGCAAGCAGGTGAGTGTCCCCTGCCTTAGTGCAGACTTGGGCCACCCATGTGACATTAGACAGGACTCATCTCCAAGGAGTTGACACAGAATGACAAAATGTCACAGAAATATCCCTGCCAGCCCATCCACCTATTGTGGTCTTTGAATTCCCTTGGTATTTGAATGTTCGTGTGTTGTTACAGCACAACTACATTTAGACTTCTTTTCTGGTTCTCACTGCTTGCAGAAGTGCAGATGTTTGTCTGCAACAAGGAGATCTATGGCTTCCTCCCAGTGCCACTGAGGGCCCACAGCTCCCTTCGAGATGAGGCTGAGAGCTTTATGCATGCCCAGCTTGAGGTCATGGGTAAGTCTGACCCCAGCTCTCTGTACCGCTCATATTTGGAGGCGGTCTCTGGAATTGGCTGTCTTCTTCCTCTCTTGTCTTCACATTTTATATTTCAAAATTCTCTGTGTCCTTTGAGAAATTCCAAGAGAGCAGCTCCCCTGGACCACAGTTATTCCCTTCTCCCCAGTCTGAATTAAACAGCATGGAATTAGAAAACTACATCTCTCTTAGGATCAGATCTCTTTCCAGTCAGAACCTAGTCCATCAATAAGCTTCTTGTGAGTACAGGAATCATTTATTTAGTCATTAGGAGCCAAAGCTCCTAATTTCAAAGATAGCTAACCAAAAAATTGATGTAGATGAGGGTTATAGACAGTGTATAGAAATTCGAAGGAGGAAGAGATCATGGTGTACAGGAGTGGTCTGGGAAAACTTCATGGAAGACATAGGGCATAGTTGAGTAGGATTTGAATTGGCAGAAAACAAGATATGGAGGTAGAAATGGGACCATAGGATTTATTTAAACTTAATTTTTTTTATTAAAGCTTTTTATCTTCAAAACATATGCATGGATAATTTTTCAACATTAACCCTTGCAAAGCCTTGTGTTCCAATTTTCTTTCCCCTTTCCCCACCTTCTCCCCTAGATGGTAAGTAATCCAATATTTGTTAAACATAGTAGAAATATATGCTAAATCCAATATTAATATTATTTTAAATAGCATTTATAGAGTCTTGCAGGATTTGCAGAACATTTAACAAATATTAGCTGATTTGATTCTTATATCATGAGAGGTAGGTGGTATTAAAATCCCAGTTTTAGAGATGTGGAAACTGAGGTAGATATAGATTAAGTGACTTGCTCAGGATTTCACAACTAGTTATGGCCCTCGGTTGAATTTTAACTCAAGTCTTCCTGACTCTAAAGTACAATGCTCTATCTACTATGCCATCTAGCTTACAGTCATTTCCCATTGTACTTCCCATTAGAACCCTCTCTTGTAATAAAGAAAAGCTAATTGCTTTTATTGTTTAATTTAATTTTATTGTTTAATTAATTGTCTAATTTACAAAACTCACCATTACAGGAATTGTGTCAGATAGCAAGAGCAATATTTTACATTAGTAGTCCCCCATTTTTTCACCAAGAAATAGGATATTAGTTTTATCCTATTTAAATAGGAATATAGTTTTATCATCTATTGTTTGGAATCAAAATTGGACATTCTGTTTAGTCAGAACTTAGCTGTTTTTTGGTGCTGTTTTTATTTGTATGATCATGGTAGTTGTGACTATTGGTTCTTTTGGTTCTGTTTTCTTTGTTCTGCAACAATTCATCAACTCTCATTAGATTTCTCTGAATTTCTCATTACTACAGTTTAGTAATGTACCATTACATTCCTTATGTTCAGTCATTACTTAATTGATGGGTACCTACTATATTTCCTCCCTCCCTCCCTCTTTCTCTCCCTTCTTTCTTTCCTTCCTTCCTTTTCCCTCTCTTCCTTCCTTCCTTCCTTCCTCCCTTCCTTCCTTCCTCTCTCTTTCCTTCCTTCCCTCCCTCCCTCACTTCCTTTTGTTTTCGACTTTCTAACAAATCTAGCTTATATGGGCCTCTTTGCCCTTGTTCTCCTAAGGGATATATTCAGTAGTAGGGTTAGTGAGTCAAAGAGTATGGGCAATTTAGTGATTTCTCTTGCATAATTCCAAGTTATTTTTCAGAATGGTTGGTTGGACCAGTATGTTGTAATTCTGCTGAGTAATAGTGTATCTGTGGATCCATCCCCTCCAAAATTCATTTTTTCAGCTTTTAAATAATCTTTGTCAGTTTGATATGAACTAAAACATCAGAATTATTTAAATGTGTATTTCTCTTATGAGTCATGATTTTTTTTGGTCATTTATTCAGTAATGGTTTATATATTTGCATCTATTCCCTATATATCTTGGATACCCAGAGATAACAGATGCAAAGATTTCTACCCCCAACTCCCCCACTTTTTCAGTTTTTCTTTTTAGCTAATTGTTTGGTCTTTTGTGATTTCCTTGGTCCCTTGTTTGATTATGAATTCTTTCCCCCTTCTCTAATTTTTTATTATGAGATCTTTTATGTTTAGGTCACTTGTTCTTTTTGGAGCTTATTATAGTAGTATATGGTATAAGATGGTGATCTAAACCTATTTTCTGCCAAATTCTATCAGTGAATTTCTCTTGCTATTGGTTGCTCCTGGTTCTATTCTATTCTGTTGAATAGAAATGCTGGTGGTTTTAGGGCATTTATTTTGTATTTGATTACTTTATTGAAGCTATTAACCACTTTGGTTATTTTCTTTGCTAGTCCTCTTGGGTTTTTTCAGTAAATTATTATGTTTTCTGCAAACAGAGGTATGTTCTTATCTTTTTTTTGTTAATATTTTTACCTTCGATTCCTCTCTTTTTTATTGTAATAGCTAGCATTTTTGGTAGTTTTTTGGGGGGATCATCTTAAGATTTTTTTTTTTTTTTGCTTTTTGCTGAGGCAGTTGGGGTTAAGTGACTTGCCCAGGGTCACACAGCTAGGGAATGTTAAGTGTCTGAGATTAGATTTGAACTCAGGTCTTCCTGACTAAAGGGCTGGTGCTCTATCCACTGCGCCACCTAGCTGCCCCGATCATCTTAAGATTTAAAGCTTGAAAAACCCTGAATGATCTTAAAATAAAATTCCCTCATTTTATCTGTGAGAGAGGTTAATTGCCTCACTCTAAGTAACACATCTAATAAATTATAGAGCTGGAATATTTTAGGACTCCAGATTGGCTAAAACAGATATTTTGTATTGGGAATCAGTAGAAGGATAAAACTAGAAAGATGGACTGAAACTAATGAGGACTTTAAATGTCAAGTTCAAAAGTATGGAATTTTAAGCAATGGGAAGACTAGGTATTTTTTGAGACAGCAGCAATGCTGCTGGATTTCACTGCTGTTTAGTCATTTCCATCATGTCTGACTTTTTGTGACCCCATTTGGGGTTTATTTAGCAAAGATACTAGCATGGTTTGCCATTTTACAGATGAGGAAACTGAGACAGAGTTAAGTGACTTGCCCAGGGTCACATAGCTAGTAAATATCTGAGTCCAGATTTGAACTCAGGAAGATGAGTTTTTGCCCTGGCAGTCCAGATACAGGAGATAGTCAATGAAGATGCTTAGAGGGAAGAGATGGAAGGATCATATTTAAAGACAGCAAGAAAGTCAATGTTGCTGGATCACGTGGGGAGTAAGGTGCAAGAAGATTAGAAGGGTTAGGAAGGGCCAGCCAGCTTGTGAAGGACTTTGAAAGCCTGGGAGAGGAGTTGATGTTTAATATCTAAAGGTATTACAAAGCCATTGGAGTTTATTGGGTTGAGGGACAAGGTGATGTGAACAGAGGAAGATCATCTGAAACACCATTTAATTGTTTAAATTAGAGCCAAGGCTTATTAATAACATGAGTTGGGACCTGAAATTATTCAGTGGATATAGTAGGAAATGTAGGCTTCTGGAGAGACTCTGAGGAAGCTGTAAAATAGCAGATCCTGTGGGGACAAGTTCCTCCTGGAGAATAAAACAATAAAATCCTGCAAACACAGAAGAGCTGTGGTAGAATAAAACATCCTGGCAGCCCTAGACTTTCTCTTTGGGGAGCCTTCTGTTAGAAGTCTGGGGAGCTATGCTGTCACTGAATATGTGGTGAAACAGTCATTAAACAGGAGGGGTAATAGTGGGAAAGGAAACATAGAGGAACACTTTGAAGGAATAATCAGCAGTGCTTAGTGACTAGCCAGGAGATAGTGGGAGAATGAGAAGTCAGAGGTGACCTAGCATTCTGGCCTGTGTGTCCGAGAGAATAGTGTGACCATCAATGCAATACAGATAAGGAAGGGGAGGAATGTTTTAGGGGGAAAGTGCTTGTTTGGGGACATGTTGAGCTGATGGAATATCCAAGTAGCGATGTGGATCTGGAGAGCTCAGAAAGAGATTAAGAAGGCTGAAAACAGAGGTCATTATCTGAAGCCATTAGAATGCCTTATGAGTAAGTAAAGTGAACCTTAAATCTGCCTCTTGTTTGTCTTTGAATTTTTAATCCCTGCCACAGCACCTGACACAGAGTAAAACACTTAGCGCTTGCTAAATTCACTTGTTTCTTGGAGAATATCCTTCTTTGGAGTGGGAAGAAACAAGACAGAAAAGAAGGAAAAGAACTCTGGGGAGTTGTGAAAAGGGAGAAAGTGGTCACAGGACTATAGATTAAGAACTGTCAATGCTCTTAGACATTATCTAGTCATCCTCCCCATTATTTTACAGATGGGGAAAGTGAGGCCCAGAGAGGTTAAATAGCTCACCCACTCTTTGTAATTAGCAAAGTCAAGAATCAATTAATCAAGAAGTACTTATTAAACTCCTACTAGGTACCATTACTCTGATAGGTGGTGGGGAATATAAAGGCAAATATTAAATACAGTCCATGCTTTCTAGGAGTTTACATACAAGGTAATTTTGAAGACAAGGTACTAGCAGCAGAGGGAAAAACTTCATGTAGAAAATGATGTTTTAACTAAGGAAATTAGGGGTTCTAGGAGACATACCCAAGAAGAGGGAATGAATACCAGGCTTGGGGGACAGCTTATGAAAAAACGTGGAGGTGGGAGATAGAATATTTTAATGAAGTGTATGTCATTGAATGTGTGAAAAGGAGTTATGAATAACCTGGAAAGGTAGATTGGAACTAGGTGGTGAAGGGTTTAAATGTCATATTTCAACCTCTGTCCTTTCACGTCAAGCCCAGCATTTTTTGTTTCACATGGCATTATATTGTCTCTTAATTATGTCAAATATTGTGGAGGGATCAGAGAAAATGAGGAAGGAGAAAAGGGCCAGTGGATTCAGTGGGGTATTTCACAGGTCACTAAGGACTTGGCAGGAAGCAGCCTTTGAGTAAAAAAGGAATTAGATGGCAGAAGTTGAGGAGCGAGAAGGAAGTGGGGGACATACAAGCCCAGAGGGGAGACCCTTCGTTGGAGGTGCTTGGCAGTTTGGCTCCTGCTGGTGGTTCCTACAGCTGCCTTCCTGTTCTGGCTGGAGGCCAGTCCATAGCACAGGCTAGAGCCTGTTCTCCCCCTCGAATTCCTTGGGAAAGGTTCACACTGTGTCTTTGTCCTGGCTCCAGGCACACAGAACTGAAGGTTGGGAGAAATCAGCTCAGCTTTCAAAAGGCCAGGTTCCTGTCCCTGGGCATTTTGAGTGGGGAAGGCAGTAACTCTAGTCTGTGTGGTGTTCCACGCTGGCCCTTCTGTTCAAGCCTCCCTCCACAGCCAAATCCCAGCTGCTCCAGCTGCATCCTCCTGCCTCTGCCCACCTCTGCTAACTTTAGATTCTTCTTAAAACCTCCCTCCTCCATTGAGATTTTCCTGGCTGACCTAACCTGATAATTCCAGACATTTCCTGGTATCCCTACAGCAAGCACACAGAATGATTCTCCTTCTGTACTTGTTTTTCCGTTCCGTTGTTCTTACGTACATCTCATGTATGGTCTCCTATGCATGTGTATCCGCTGTACTTGTGTGTGGGATGATATGTCTGTGTTTGGGGAGGGAATCCTTGAAGGCAAGAATTATATGTGTGGATGTTTGTGGTTGTTGGATTTGAAATCACATTTCTGACTAATTACTAATTAGTGATGAGATTAGAGATTTTAAAAATCACCTTAATTTCCAAATACATTCTTTTCTCCCTCCCTACTCAGAGAGTCATTCCTTGTAACAAAGATTTTTAAAAAGGGGGGGAGGAGGAATCAATTCAGTAAATGCAACTAACATATTAACCAAATTTGAAAGTATATGCAGTGTTCTCAATCCAGAATCTCCCATTTCCGCAAAGAAGGGAAGGAGGTACATTTTTTCTTTGGGTCCAAGTATGGTCACTATTGTGCTATGTTTTTCTTTCCATTTAAATTATTGTCATTGTGTGTATTATTTACCTGATTCTTTTATTTTGTATCATCTCAGTTCATGTAATTCCCCACCACCTTTTCTTCATATTCACTGTTTCTTACAGCATTGTATTGAGTTTATGTACCACAATTTGTTTATCCATTTAGTCAGTCAATAAATATTTATTAAACATATGCCATGCACCAATCACTTTGCTAAACAGTGAGTATACAAGTATGAAAAAGGAGATTCCTATGCTCAAGAATCTTATAATCATATGAGGGAAAACAATATATTTAAGGAAGGTGAAAAGTGGAGGTGGGGGAAAAAGGAAGGGGACCCCTCCAAAATCCAGAAGAATACAGGGAAGGAAATGAAATGAAGAGACAGCTCTCTGCTCACCCTCCATTCAGAGTGGTCCCAGGAGCAGATGATTCTGATGAGATGTGAGTACCAATTCTGATGTGATTTTGTAGGATGATGAAGTTTCTAGGGCATGATGGGGATAGATATCTACTTTGCTTCTGCTTTTTGATACCACAAAAGATATCATACTTGTCTTTTTATCTTTTATTTTCCTGTAGTAAAGTACCCCCCAGTGGAACCTTCACATTTTACCTCTGTCCAGGCCAAAGTACCCGATAAGATGGGCTTTGATGAGGTGAGAATGGTCACTGGTCCTGGGGAGGACCAGGCTTGGGAGGAGCAGAGAGAGAAGATGGAGGGAGGCTTTGGGGTTTGAATGTGGCTTGTGTTGGGTCTTGTAGGTCTTCATGATTAATCTTAAGCGTCGACTGGACAGACGTGAACGTATGCTAAGGACTCTCTATGAGCAAGAAATTGAATGCAAAGTTGTGGATGCAATAGATGGAAGGTGAGTGCTCATCTTGAGGAGTTGGGGATCTGGGGAAGTCCTGGGTCATAGTGACATTGTGGTTCCAGGAACATGGGTTGCCAGAAGGCCTGTGATGAACACTCTCTCTCCTAAGGATTATAGAGAATTTCTCAGCCCTGAAATGATGTGTGGGGCAATTCCTGCCAGGGTATGACCATTTTCACTCCCCATTCCCATAAGAATCCTAAGTCTTACTCCTTGGGATATAGTGTGCTCTGAATGTCCTTAACCAGTTCTGTGAGAGCAGGTAGATGGCCAATGACCCTCCTCACTGGGCAGATGCATAGCTGTGAAATGCTGGGTAACTTCTGGTAGACTCTTAGGACTGGCTAGGGAGCACAGTGCTCTAAGCACTCGAGTTCAAATCTGGCCTGAGTCCCTTACTAGCTGTGTGACCCTGGATCTCCATTTGCCTTAGTTTCTTTAACTATAAGCATGGGAATACTAACAGCACCTTCCTTGGAGAGTTGTTGTGAGGATCAAATGAGATGAGATTTGTAAAGTGCTTAGCACAGTGTCTAGCACTATAGAAGGTGCTATAAAAGTTTATTTCCATCCACTTTCCCCCCGTGTACTTTCTGCAGCTGGCTCAGCCATCATCTGTACCCTCGAATGGCTTAGAAAATAGTTCTGTTCATCTTCCTTCTAGAGCCATGAACACAAGCCAAGTGGAAGCACTGGGGATTCGGATGCTGCCGGGTTATCAGGACCCCTACCACGGCCGGCCGCTCACCAAGGGAGAGTTGGGCTGCTTCCTCAGTCACCACCAAATCTGGAAGGAGGTGAGTGCCAGTGCAAAGGGCTCCCAGTGTCTCGAGAGAGCCCATCTGTTCAGCATATGGGTTTCCATGTCCCCACCAGGGACAGAATGGTATTTTTAGCCTATAGACCAGGGTGGGAAGAAAGGGAAACCTGATAACTCTCTTCGAGGATTTGAAGGACCTGTCCTCTGGAGGAAGGATTAGGCTCGCTCTGTCTGGCCCCACAGGACAGAATTAGGAACAGTGAGTGGAAGCCAAAAAGAGGTCAGTTTGATGAGGTCAGGAGGTACTTCCTAACAACTGGAGCTGTCCCAAACAGGAATGGACGACCTTGGGAGGGAGGGAGGGAGCTCCCTCTTATGGAAAATCTTCAAACAAAGGAAGGGTGGACCAGCATGTTGAAGAGCAGACTTTTCCATCATGCTTTGTACTTAATGGTACCCAAAGTCCCTTCTAACTCTGAAATCCTGCAAAATTTTAGGAAATTGGAGTTATGCTTATTTCCAGGGTTGGAAAGACCCTGGGGGCATATAATCTGGCCCAAGCAGGAATCCTCTCTTGGGCATCTCAATAAGGGGGTCATTACAATCCACATGGAGTATGGACACCACAATTACTGTCTATCACCAGATCATGGTGTAATATAAAGAGTGGGCTTGCAATCAGACCTGGCTTCAAATCCCAACTTAGATTATTCCTGGATATGTAGAAAGAAATAAGTCACTTAATTTATTTGAGCCTCATTTCCCTCACTGGTAAAAAATGGAGATAATAATATGTCTACTCTATGTCTCATAGAGTTTTTGTAAATAAAAGCACTTTGCAAACTTCAGGTGCTATAGAAATAAATGGAAGTTATTTTTATTGTTGCTGTTCCATTTTGTACAACTCTGTTTTTTCCTAGGTTTTCTCCTACATCAAGCTCAAACCTTTCTCTCAGTAGCATATTCCTAGTGCCACCCTCTGGGGCCAAGGAGAACAAGCCTTTCCTATCTTGACTTTTCACATACTTGGAAAGCGGCTCTAGGGTCTCCCTGGAGCCCCTACCTTGCGTGGCCTAAAGGGTGGTTATGAACCTTGTAGCACAGAGAGACTGGGGAAGCCTAGCTAAGTGCACCCTGGGGGTGAGAAATGTTATTTACCCTTAAGAGCTGGATGCTTCTGAAGTAGAAGATGTGTTTGTGGTTAGTTAGTGGAGAGATGGCAGTGTGAGTGACAGTGTGAGTGACCTGGGCCAAGAGGGAGGAAGAAGGCACCAAAAAGCAGCAGTCATAGATTGATGTACAGACCTTCTGTCCTTGGCAAGAATGAGGAGGAGGGCAGGGTACTGTTGGCAGAATCTGGACCCAAGCCAGACCTCTCAAAGCCAAGACTCGTGGCTGGCTGCTCTTCTTCCTGGTGGGATCAGTCACTTAGTCCTCCTGAAATGACTGAAGCACTGGCATTGGGGGAACAGAAGAAGGTCAATGGTAGGGAAGGGATGGGAGAAGAAAAGCCTTTTTTGTAATGGTGTCTGGAATAAGTGGAGGTTATGGGCATCCTGGGCTAGGAGGTAGATTCTCCTTTCTCTTTGGGGAACTAGGGGAGATGAGACGGTGAAGCAGGCCTCTCAGACCCTCAGCTGCTTCAGAGACTATTAGATTCTGTGGTGGAGCCTGGGGATGTGAACATTGCTCACATGACTCTGTGGCTGTTATATTTCTGTATGTCAGCATTATGTAAATGTGTGTGTGGCCATATCTACATGTGTGTAAATGGCTTGTATTTGTCCTGAGTGATAGGTGTGTACATGGACTAATGTGTCCCCCTCTGTCATAGTTAGATCTTTTCTTTGTGGTGCATTCTGAGTCAGCAGGTAGGGGACAGGCTTGTGATTGTGGGTGAAGCAGGTTGGAAAGCAGCTGTTTCATGGTGGTACGATGGGGGTGACTGCCTGGAGACTCTGAGACTCTCTAGATCCCAGGCATTTGTGGGCTGGGGCTTCCAATTCTTCCTCCTCATTCATGTTGCCTTGTTCCATTGTCAGGTGGTGGAGCGCGGGCTGGAGAAATCTCTCGTGTTCGAGGACGACCTCCGCTTTGAGATTTTCTTCAAAAGGCGCCTGATGAATCTGATGTATGACATTGAGGAAGAAGGTCTGGAGTGGGACCTGATGTGAGTACCAGGGCTGGAGTCCACCGGGAAGAGGGTGGTCATGGGCAAGGCTCAGGGTCTCAAGCTTTCAGCCTCCTGAACTGAGGCTCCCTTGTGACCCCAAACTTGGGAAAACAGAATAACTTCCGACTCATTTTATCTGGACTCCTTTCACTCACAGGCATCTCCTCAACAGCAAAAGCTTTTATTCTATACTTTGGGTTCAAGAAATTAGCCTCCCAAAGATAAGGTTGAAGTTTATCTGGAAAAGTAGACCAAGCCCAATTTGAGTTACCAGTTTAGTTCAAAAGAAGCGAAAATGAGCTTGGTCTACTTTAAGAGAGATATGGCTTCTAGGAATAAGGATGTGAAAGGCAGCTAAGTGGTGCCATCGTGCACAAAGCTCTGGGCCTGCAGTCAGGAAGACAAGTTCAAATCCAGCCTCAGACACGTCCTCACTGTGTGACTCTGGGCAAGTCACTTAATCCTGTTTGCCTCAGTTTCCTCATCTGTAAAAATGAGCAGGAGAAGGAAATGGCAAACCACTCCAGCATCTTTCCAAGAAAACCCTAAATATATAACTCAAAGCAAAGACCAGTTCTTTTTTATTTTGCGCTTTTCAGACTATGTCTGGAATAGATAGTGAAGGGTCTTGAGTCTGTCATGTGAAGATTAGTGGAAGGCACTGGAGATCTTAAACGTTTAAGAAAAGAAGATATGAGCATTTTGGGGATGGCTACTTTTAAATATTTGAAAGGCTGTCATGGAAATTAGGAATAGTTTTTTTTGTTTGACCCTACAGGGCAGAGATGATAGGTAGATATTGCAAAGAGATAAATTTAGATCTGTTCAAGCAAAACTTCCCAACAATTAGAGCTCTCCCAAAGTGGAAGGGGCTGACCTGAGAGAGGGTAGGTTCCCCCTCTTTGGAGGTCTTTAAGGAGAGGTGACCCCTTGTTGTTTTATGTTTTCGTAAGGATTTACTTCTCATTTAAGTTAGAAGAAAAGGCCACAGCAATCCTGTCTAACTCTGTCTAATTTGTGATACTGTGAAAAAGAAGAGGTATCCTCTCCCCCTCTGTCTATCTTTTTTGAATCCATATAGTGAACACTTTAAGCCCACAGGGCTCCAGCAGAGGCTTGAACTAAGCCTAGAACATCTACAACAGACTTACTGGCTACAGAGTTTAAATATAGCGACGCCTCACTTATCCAGAAATCAGTTACCTGGGGAATATAGGACATAGATAAGGACCTAGGAATACGCTCAAACACACTTTGGTGGACAGCCATGTAATAATGCATAAAGGGAGACCTTTATACCTTCACGTGGAATCTAGCAATTCAGCATTACTCTTAACAAAAATAAACAGAACTTAAAAAAAACCCCACTATGATAAACATACATTTTAGATAAGGACAATGACAGTGCATTCCCATTTGGGTCTCCTTCCCACCTTTGTTGTTATACCTGTATTCATAAAAACTTTATTTTTTCCTTTATCCAGCCAAAATCAGTGTACACACTCACTCTCTCTGGTTTTGCTTTTTTTTTTCCACATGACTTTTTTTCTTTTATAAGTCTTTCATTATTTCAATACTTAAAGTGGATTTGTGACCTTGTTACCAGTCCTTCCCATAATCCATCTGTACTTTCTCAGCTCAGATGTTGCTGTTTTTCAGTGAATCCTCTGAAGATCCACTTCATGCTGCTAGAGATCTTTCTTTGGCTATTTTATTTCATGGATACCATTGAAACACTCAAGCAGCTCATCTTTGTTCTTACCAGGTGGCCAGCCTACTTCATTTTTGCATTTATGCACTGTCCATCTGTCATCCCTTGCTCTTGCTATAAGATCAGTCTGTTTCCTTTCCTAGTCTTGTGTGTCCTTTATGGTGTCTCCTATGCTGCTGCTTCCAAGCCAGTCATTATCGGTAACATACCATTTATACACATCTGTGGGTTCTTTGAATTACCTGTAGGTGTGACTTAAGATTCCCAGCCATGTAACTATAATCAAGAGAACACTTGTATTTAAAGAGCTATGTGATTTCTCGATGCAACGTAATCCACTTACATAATTCATTTCTGGGCCCATCTGTGTCCATCTGTAGTATATGCTCAAATATATGGATTGATGGACTACCTCAATGGGCTACCTGTCCAACTGTATGTTATAATCTGGGCAGTATGCATTCTTCATCCACTTTGTTTTTATAGTGTGGATTGCTAGACTGATTCTTTTTTTTTGAGTGGCTGTGGACCTTGTTGAGGAGGCACTGGAGTGTTCCAGGGCTCGATGAATTCATCATGGTATCATCCACAAACAGGAGCATCGGGAAAGCTTCTCTGTCAATAAGGAAGCCCTCTTCTACTTGGGCTTTGCACAAGACATCCTCTGTGACACAGGTGAACACCTTTAGTCTCCCTGTTTTTTGTCTTAGTTGATGTTGATACTTAGCAGGTCTCATTTTTCATAGAGATAATAGAATGTTTTGTATGATATTATAATATATGCACGGGAGACATTTTCTAAAAAGAGAGCCTTTAAGGCCATAATAGATTAAAATGCTTTTTATTTAAAAATCAATAAACAATAAATACAATATAATACTGTATTCCCTACTTCTGTAAGTTGTATGAGGGTAAAGACGTAATCTTGTATAAAAATAATTTAGGGAAGTTGTCTACTTCCTTCTTGGGTTTTCATCAGTTCCATCCTTGATATATATATGTTTATTCTATTCTTATTAGAAAGTAGATAAATCAGTTGGTAGTTACTGTTCTCTTCTTGTTGCCTTCTTTTGTTATTAGTACTATTTTAAGTCCTGTCATTCTTTTGGAACTTTTCTTCTTTGAGAAATCTTTAAAAAGTAATTCCTCTAATATTTTTAAAAATTGTGGCACATCCAACATTTGGTCTGGCCCCAGCCCTGCTTTCTGACTTTGTCATTTTAAATGCCATTGATGTTTCCCTACAGCAATATTATAATGAAATGGTGGAATCTAAGTATATTGGTTACACTCTGATTATTGATGGGAATAGATTATCAGAGAAACACTGGCAGATATGCTCCGTTTCCTCATCTTTTTGTTGTTTTTCTTCTGGTTCCATTTATAAATATTGTTGGAGTGATATGATTTCATTGGGTTTCTTGCCAAACTTTCTGAAGGCTTGTCTTCCCCTCAAATTCTTTTTCTAGTTGTTCTGAGCTCATAATCATGCTCCTTCATGATGTTTCACGAATGAGTTTGTGCCTTGGGTTGGTGGTGTCCTTTTCTGCTCTTACCTGCTTTATTTGTCTGTTTGGCAAGGAAATCAAGTATTTGTTCACTAGGGTATCAGAACTCTTTTAGTCTCCTTTTTGTCAGGACTTCTTTGCATAATTTTGAAGATATCTCTGAAATAGTGATAGGGCCATTCACTTTACTTTGATCTATTTCACATTCAAATTGACAGCTTGATTAAAAATCCTGGTTAAATGAATATGAATCACAACATAGCATTTTCACTTTTTTTGTTGTTGTTTGCTTGCATTTTGTTTTCTTTCTCATTTTTTTTGATCTAATTTTTCTTGTGCAGCATGAGATTTATGGAAATTTGTATAGAGGAACTGCACATGTTTGACATATATTGAATCACTTGCCAACTGGAGGAAGAGGTGGGGGAAAGGGAGGGAAAAAATTAGAACACAAAGTTTTGTAGGGGTGAATGTCGAAAATTATCCATGCATATATTTTGAAAATACAAAAAATTAATTAAAAAAATCTTGGTTAGATTTATTCTAATTGCATTTAGTATTATTGTCTTCTCATCATTATCCTTTTTTATATGAGTATTCGTTTTTGCCATTACCCTAACTTAAAAATTATTACTTTATTTTGGTTTAATATCATTTAAATTTCCCCCCATCCCCTTTCACTTTCTCTTCCCATTATAAGAAAGTTAACCTCTACCACAAAGAAGGTTATAGAACAAGAAAAGAGAAAAGGAGTTTTCTAAGTTCTCAATGAATTAAAAATTTATTCATTGATTCAATTGGAACATACTATGGCTTATGGAGCTAGATTCATGTTTCTCCATCCTATAAAATAATTTCTCCAACAATTTCTCAATTTTTTCAGTGTTTCCTATTCTTGGATTTATTAAAAATTAATGTTTGTTGAACAATTGTTTGTTGAACAATTAACATTTATTAAATCTTTGCTCTGTTCCATTGCCCCAGTATCCTAGTAATTATCCTTCATTAACTCCCTTCCAATAGGTTCCCTCCTTTTTTATTATCACCCATTTATTTTTCTGCATAAAGTTCTCTACTGTTTTATTCATTTCTATAAAGTAATCCATTGGTATTTTACTTGATATTATATTTAATCTAAAATTAATTTGAAAAGGTGTGCATTTGTACACTTGGGTACATCCATAATATCCTTGATGATGGTACTTCCTTTACTGATATAAATTATAGTCTTTTATGGTTGTTCATACATCATAATTTTGGTCTGAGGTTACAAAATGATAAAAAGAATTGTACTTTTCATAAACATTCTCTTAAGAATCCATCAAACATGATGGAGGGTTTTCTCTGGTTCCTTTTGTATCTTAGAGATGTCAATGTAATACCCTGGTCTGTCCATTGGTTGTTGTTTGGTTGTTTCAGTCATGTCTTCATGACTCCATTTTGTGTTTTCTTGGCAAAGATGCCAGAGTGGTTTCCTTCTCCAGCTCATATTACAGTTGAAGAAGTTGAAGGCAAACAGGGTGAGGTGACTTGCCCAGGATCATATAGCTAGTAAATGTCTGAGGTCAGATTTGAATTCAAGAAAATGAGTCTTCCTGACCCTAAGACTGCCACTACCTAGCTTTCCTGGATGTTAGGGTTATCTATATTTTGTCTCTTATATAGATCTGCCTCATTTTTGATTTTTAAAATAATAATACTATTGTATTATCTTTGTATTTTGATAATTTGTCACATTTAAAAATTTTTTTGCTTTTTAAAAATTTTATGTTCTTGCATTTCTCAACAATGCATTTTGTCCACTCCCTTTTGGAGAGCCATTCCTTTTAATAATGTAGAAAAAGAAGAAAAATTCAACAAAACTAACCAATATGTTTAAAGAATACAACATTTTATGCATATGTATGATATATGTATGCATACATATATCTATTTGTGTATATATGTACACAAATATATATTTCTTATCTTGAGTTCATCATCTCTCGAATTATTGTTAGCTCCTGGATTGTTCAGCATTTTAAGTCTTTCAACATTGTCTCACAGTATTTTTGTATTTGTATAAATATCTTCCTGGTTCTACCCATTTCACTCTGCATCAACTCATACAGATATTCCTAGGTTTCTTTAAAAATGATCCCTTCCATTATTTCTTTCTATTATATTAGTATTTTATCACATTCACATACCATAACTTGTTCAGCCATTCCCAAAATGATGGATATTCCCTTAGTTTCTAGTTTATTACTAGTGAAAAGGGTCTTCTATAAATGTTTTTGTACATATATGTCCTTTCCCTTCCCATTTAATCTTTTTGGGCCATGTCTCTTTCCATGCCCTTTGAGTCATCTTCAGTTTTTATTTCACTGAAATCATAGAATTCCATGATAATTCTATATGGTGTCATTGAAACTTAAAAAGATGGATTTTATGGTAGAGTGAATCTTAGAATCATTGAAATCACTATACAATTTTCCAGATGTAAACCACCCCAGTCTCATGATCATAAAAATAACTAGCCTTTATATAGGACTTTAAAGTTTGCAAAGCATTTTACAAATGTTATCTCATTTTATCCTCAGGTAGGTGTCTTATTATTCATGTTTTAAGGATGAGCAAACTGAGGCACACAGAGGTTAAAAGGCATATCCAGAATCACACAGTTAGAAAATGTCTAAGGCCAAATTTGAATTTGAGTCTTCCTGACTCCAGCTCCAGCACTCTATCCATATGATAGAGTGCCATTAAGTTGCTTATGTGATCCAACTTTGTGCCCATCTTATTCTCCATTTTAAGTATCCATTCAAAAATAGGCTTCCTGATGAATTAACTCAGTTTTCTACCCAACTGCATGCCATAATCCAGACAATGTGCATTATGCATTCATTTGGTTTTTCCCATATGGATTGTTAGGTATATTTCTTCCAAGTAACCATGGATTGCATTGAGGAAGCCATGTAGTGTTCTGAATCTTGGTACAGTGTCATCTACAAATAGGAGTATTTGGAGAACTTAGGGAATTCCTGGGTTTTTTTTTTTTTTGGAGTTTGTGCAGTATAATACTAAGAATCATAGTTTACTTTTGTTTTCTTTAAGGGTAGACCTAGAATAGAATAGTATAATTTTAGAATGAGTATGTACTTCACATAATTCATCTGACATTTCAACAGGAATCCCTCCTGTAGAATCCCTAAAAAGTGGTCATCTATTCTATTTATAAAGATCTTCAGTGACTGGGAACTTGCTTCCCTACAAGATATCCCATCCTACTTTTTTAGTGGTCTTAATAATTGGGAGGTTTTTCTGATATTAAGCAGATAACTTACTTCCTCTCTAAAACATCTAACCATTAGTCAAAGTTCAGACTCTTGAAGTTAAGCAGAAAAACCTTAATCCCTCTTTCATATGATAGTTGTTCAAATCAATACAAACATCTATCTTCTGTGCATGTGCATTTCCTTTTTGTTTCATAGATTTCTTCACATGTATTTCTTTTTACATATACCTATGTTTGCACAACTAAAAAAAAATCTAACAATTGGTAGTCGACTTTCTGGTGATAGGTCTCACCCTACTTAGCTACTTACCTACTTTTATCACAGTCTGTTGCTGAGTCTATAATTGAAGTTTTTCTAGCTTGGTAGAACCTATTAAAAGTTTATATCAACTGTCACCTCTGCCATTCTGAGGCATCAGTAGAAGACTTCTGTGGAGTGGTTTTAGAATGTAATATGTAAAATTTCTTCCTTTTAAAATTTATTAATTTTAAGTGTTCCTTTGTGACCAGATCAGTTTTCTTTGCCAATATTCCAGATATACGTGAAAAGGATGTTATATTTATAATGTTTTTTTTCTTTACATTCTTTCCATTTAACTATTGTATGCAGTTTGTTCAGTAATCTGTTCAAGTATGTATTTTAAATTTTGAAAATTTGTTGCTTAATTTTTTATATTTTGATAGACATTGAGATAGATAATTATTAATTTTTCATCAGTTTCTTTTTGTAAGACTGTAAGCTTTTAAAAATTAATTTAAATACTGAATTTTAAAAACTATGTGTATACTAAAATTTTTTTCATGAATAATAGTTCCATCTAGCAAAATAGAGAAAAACTTTGAGTATTTTTTAGTGCATTTTCATTTGAGACTTCATTTTTTTCAGATATCATTGCCACTTCATTTTTCCTCATTGCTATATCCATATGTATATATATGTATATATATATATATATTAAATAAGCCTTGTAATTACAATCCATATGAATCTTTTCTGTATGACCTATTTTCTGAAGACAAAATGTTGCTACAGTCTGTTTTATAATCTATTCTATAACCTTTTTTTAAATTGGAGAATTCAGTCTTTTTCTGCTTCATGTGACAATAGTTAAATTTGGCTTACTGTCTACAACTTTTAGCTACAATTGTTATTTATATTATGAGAAAGAAATGTGAAGTGTAGTCTTTAGTCATTAGTTATGACTGTTCTTTTAACTAAACCAAGCTTAACAAAACTAAATGCAATTCATATATCTTTGAAACCATTTTTGCCCTTCTGTTTATCTTTTTCCTCCAAATTTAATCAGAACATTCAATATTTTAACCAATACTATATTGTATTTTGTAAAAATCTCTTTTTGGAGGCTTAATCTTTTACACTGTGATTATGACTATTACTTAGCTTTAAACACCATGTTATTCTGTTAAGTGTTAAAAATTTTATATGAGGGGCAGCTAGGTGGCACAGTGGATAGAGCACAAGCCCTGAAGTCAGGAGGACCTGGGTTCAAATCTGGTCTCAAACACTTAACATTCCCTAGCTGTGTGACTCTGGGCAAGTCACTTAACCTCAATTGCCTCAGCAAAAAGCAAAAAAAAAAATTTTATATGAAATCCCATTGGACTCAAGCTCAGCATATCCCCAAATGAATTTCTTTATTTCTCCTAAACTTGTTCTTCCTTCTGACTTTAGTATTTTCATTAAGGCACTGCCATTTGCCTTGTCTTCTCATGTTTGTAACCTTGGGGTTACATTTGATTCTTTGCTCTCCCTTCCTTTCCCCATCCATCAGTGATCAAATCAGATCCATATCATCTTTCCTACTCATCCCTTCCTAATGCTATTCTTGTAATGCCCTTGATTCTCTTTCTTGCCTTTGAAATCCAACTCCTATCAATGCCATCCCTTTTAGGAAACTTTTCCTGATCTTTCTGGTTGGTAATGACTGTACCTTTTGGAACTCACATATCACTTTGAATACTTCAAGAAAGGAAAAAAGATGAAGTTATGAACTATATGCCAGTGACATGGATGTCAAGTCCTAAAAAAGTTTCTAGAATGAAACATTAAAGGGATAATTGGTGAATATCCAGAAAGAGTCAGTAATTATAAAGAACAAGCATGACTTCATGTAAGACAGGTCATAACAGATTAACCTCATTTCCTTTTCTTGACAATTGCCAAATTTATAGATGAGGGAAATTCTGTAGATATAGTTTGCCTAGGTTTTAAAAAAAACATTTAATACAAATACTGTTCTTGAGGAGAAGACAGAGATTTGTAGATGAGATAACATAATTAAGTGGATTCAGAACCAGTTGGATAGCCATGCTTAAAAAACAGTTGTTTATACTTGATTACTCATTGGAAGGAAGCCTCCAGGGATTTGTGCTTGGCTCTATGATGTTTAACATGACTTTGATAAAGGTACAAATGGCATACTCATTAAATTTTTAGACGACATGAGATCTGGATGGTCCCAATAAACATTGGGGTGAATAAAATAAAATGAAATTCAATAAGGATAAATGTCGTCTTGTACTTTGGTTAAAAAAAGTCAGTTTTACAATTATAGTATAAAATGGAGGCATGGTTAGATAACAATTTGTCTGAAAAAGATCTAGGGTTTCTAGTGGGATTCCAGCTCAAGTATGATGTGGCAGTCAAAGCTAAAGCAATATTGGGCCATCTTAAAAGAGGTATTACCTCCAGGATTAAGAAGGTGAAAATTTCACTTTTCTCTAGTCATGCTTTTTTTTTTTTTAATTGTCTTTAAGCCCACAATTTAAGAGGGACATTAATAAACTGGAGAGCATCAGGAGGAGGACATTCAGAATAGTGCTGATTTTTGATTGAAGGAGCTAGGGATGTTTAGCCTGACGAAGGGGAATTTCAGTGTGGACATAATAACTTTTTTCAAATATTTGTAGAGCTGTCACTTGGAAGACGATTTAGATTTAATCTGTTTGGCCCCGGGGACTGAACCAGGAATAATGAAGATTACTGGTGTGAATTTTAAACCAGTTTATTCTCAGGAATTGCTAACATGAACCCATTTTGTTTCTATTATCAATCATAATCAGGTCAGGTTTCCCAAATTGTCTTGTTAGTGTAGAATGATGTGAAGCAGGAACTCTTAAATTAGTTCATCTGGCCTCAATTGTTAATCCATCCTGTCTCCAGCCTCTGAGACTGTCTTATTAGCATATCTTTAGACAACCAAACTCCTCCCTGGTTCCTCCTTTTACTCCCTGCCCTCACCCCCCAAAATAATTCCCCCAAAAAGCATGTTGCCCAATCAGTATGATTCTGCTTTTCTTAGTCATATTTCGCTGAGCCTGTGAATTATTTTACATAATGAATGGTAAACCTTTGTAACCTATGATAGATTTCTTTGTCGTGAACCATCACTCTATTATATTTTTATATTTCTTATAAAATTATGACATATCTATTTTGTATTTCTACTTCATATTATCATTTTAGTTATAAAGTGGCAAATATCAACTTCATAATAGGCAAGACTTCTTAACATGGTAGCAGGCTCCTTGAAAGGTGGAAAGGTCTCTCTTTTTGGAGGTTTTCAAACAGTTGCTGTGTGAAAATTATTCAGGTATGTTATAGTAGGGATTCCACTCATGTATGGATTGTACTAGAGGTCCCATCCAATTCTTGAATTCTGAGACTCTATGAAAACAGACAATCATTATGTGTAATTTAAATATGTTTGGTTTGGGGCAACTAGATGGCACAGTGGATAGAGCACCAACCTTGACTCAGGACAATCTGGATTCAAATCTGGGCTTAAACACTGTGTGACCTTGGACAGATCACTTAACCCCAACTTAAGCCCACCCACCCCAACCCAATAAGTAAATAAATATCTATGGTTAGCAAATTCTTTTACTGTTATTTAAGTTCCATGAGGGCAGTAACTGAATTTTACCTAAATTTTATATCTTTCCTAGTACTTCATCCAGTGTTCTGCACATACTACACACTTAAGAAATGCTTGTTAAATAAGTGAGTGAAGAAATGGATAACAATACCTTTTCAGTGGCTTTAACTTATCTTGAAGGTTCTTTGAAATGGATGACTTTCTCTATGAATTCACTGAATTCTCTACAGTTATCTTTCTTTTTAGATGGAAAATGGATTCTGTTTTAAAGTGTTATATGTTATATTCTAACTTTTCCATTCTTACCCATTTTTTATGGAGAAAATTGGAGAGATGCTGATTGGTGTATTTTGATATAGGATTTCTTTCTTATGAGTAGCTTGAGGGATTTTTCTTTGTTATATTTTGAAGGTTGATATTGATATAACTAAGTGAGTTGAATTTTTTTGATTCTCCTTGTTAGATTTCTGTGAGTTCTTTTGATTTTTCCTTGTGAGAACATTGTTTCTTGGTATGATTTTTGAATGTTTTTTTTTTTGGTAGGTATAATAATTTGATTCTTTTCTATTTTGTTATAATCAGGGATACTCGAATTCTAGCTCAAATTTCTGGATTGTTTCTCTGGTGTCTTTTTTTTTTTTTGCATTCCTTTCAAATATTTTTCCAGTTCAGTAATTTTTCTGAATTCACTCTTTCAGTCTCACTGCATTTCTCTATCCACTACATTCATGCTGCTTCTTAATTTTATCCTGTCTGGGTTTTTTCCCCCAATTATAGAACAGTTTTTGTTACTGCTTTCTAGAATATATCTATATATCTGTATATGCACACATTCACTTCATTCCAATGATCTTCTAATCCTTTCTTGAACTTTTTAAAGGAGGTAGAATCTTCCTTTAAATTTTTAAAGGTGCTTTTATTTGTGAATTTGATCTTTCAGGAATTTGGGGGATTGACCCTAGTATTTCTTTGGTTTTCATCTTTTTTTCTGGGGTTATCCCTTAATTTCTTTTTCTTTTTTAAATTTCATTTATGTCTTTTTTTTACATCACAGTTACTTTCTGTTTCCTTCCCATTTAACCTTTCTAACAAAGAACCTAACAAAGAAATATAGCAAAGTAAAACTGATAGATAAAATGATACCGTATGTGGCATTCTGCCCTCATAGTCCTCTACTTCACTACCAAAAGGAAGGCAATGTATTTCATCAACTGTTCTCAGGGATCAGAATGAGTTATACAAATAATATGAATTTGACTGCCTTTTGCCATTGCTTATTTTGTACACATTTATTCATAGCAGTTTGTGCTATTAATTTTTCATAGGCTTCATTTCTTATAGGGAAATAATGTTTCATTTGCCTTGAAAACCACAGTTTGTTTCACCATTCCAATCATTGGATGGCCTCTGTGTTTCCAGTTCTGAATATTACTTTTTGTCTTTGACATCCTTGGGGCACATGCTAGTAATGTTCCTTAATTTTCCTCAAAATGCAACATCATATTAATATCAAATAGTTGGGGGTTGGTCATTTTGTTTTATTCATTGTATTTGATAATAATCCTAGAACTTTTTCTTCTTTGGGGCATTTCAGTGGCTGATTTTGAGGAAGATGGTGAAAAATCTCCTTGTAACATCATTATAAAAGCTAGCATTTACATAGTGCTCTAAAGTTTGCAAAGTTCTTTACAAAATATTACCTCATTATGGCTCACAACTACCCTGAGAGGTAGGGGCTATTTTACAGATAGCAAATAGTGAATAATTTACTTGCCCAGGGTCACACAGCTAGTAAGTATCTGAGACCCGATTTGAATTCAGGTCTTCCTGACTCCCAGTTTTCTGTGTTCATCTCAGCCAGGAATTTAATAAGAATTGTTCATTCTTATTAAATGTTAGAAGTAGCCAGTTAGAAAGGACAGTAAGAACAGATATGTGAAAACTAGAAAATATAGACTTAAGGGAATCCAGGTGTTCAATGGAAAGAAGTCTAGGAGTAGAGCAGATCTGGCTTTTAGTCTCTTTTTCTATCCCTCAATGTGTGACTTTCAGTATGTTACTTCCCTTCACTCAGCCTCAGTTTCTTTATCTGTAAAATGAGAGGATTAGATCAAGTGATTTGTTTTTACTCTGTTAATTATTCACCTGTATCATCTTTTATTTTGGTATTTTCTTCTCTTTTAAAAAATCATTAAATTAATGATTGATTATAAAGTTCAGCAGCAAGAGATACAAAAAGAAATCCCATTCAAAATAACTGTTGATAGTATAAAATATTTGGGAATTTATCTGCCAAGGGATAGTCAGGAACTATATGAACTTAACTACAAAACACTTTCCACACAAATCAAATCAGACCTAGTCAATTGGAAAAACTTAAAATGCTCATGGGTAGGACGAGCAAATATAATAAAAATGACAATACTACCCAAACTAATTTACTTATTTAGTGCCATACCAATCAAACTCCCAAGAAATTATCTTACAGATCTAGAAAAAATAGTAGCAAAGTTCATTTGGAAAAACAAAAGGTCTAGAATTTCAAGGGGATTAATGAAAAAAAAGGCTGAAGATGGTGGACTTGCTGTACCAGATCTAAAACTATATTATAAAGCAGCGGTCATCAAAACCATTTGGTACTGGCTAAGAAATAGAGTAGTTGATCAGTGGAATAGGATAGAATCACAAGACAAACTAGGCAATAACTATAGCAATTTGGTTTTTGATAAACCCAAAGACCCCAGCTTTTGGGATAAGTATTCACTATTTGACAAAAACTGCTGGGAAAACTGGAAACTAGTGTGGAAGAAATTAGGGCTTGACCCACATCTAACACCACATACCAAGATAAGATCTAAATGGGTTCATGATCTGGATATAAAGAGTGATTTTGTAAACAAGTTAGAGGAACATAATATAGTTTACCTCTCAGACCTGTGGAGATGGAATAAATTTATGTCCAAAGAAGAACTGGAACTTTTAATTGAAAACCAGATAGATAACTTTGACTATATTAAATTAAAAAGTTTTTGTACAAACAAAATCAATGCAGACAAGATTAGGAGGGAAGCAATAAATTGGGAAATCATCTTTACATTTAAAGGTTCTGATAAAGGTCTCATCTCTAAAATATATAGAGAATTGTCTCATATTTATAAAAATTCAAGCCATTCTCCAATCAATAAATGGTCAAAGGATATGAACAGACAATTTTCAGAGGATGAAATTAAAACTATTTATAGTCATATGAAAAGGTGCTCCAAATCACTATTGATCAGAGAAATGCAAATCAAGACAACCCTGAGATACCACTTCACACCTGTCAGATTGGCTAAAATGACAGGAAAAGTTAATGATGAATGTTGGAGGGGTTGTGGGAAGGCTGGGACACTGATGCATTGTTGGTGGAGCTGTGAACGGATACAGCCATTCTGGAGAACAATTTGGAGCTATGCTCAAAAAGTTATCAAACTGTGCATACCCTTTGACCCAGCAGCATTTCTATTGGGCTTATATCCCAAAGAAATCATAAAGGAAGGAAAAGGCCCCACATGTGCAAGAATGTTTGTGGCAGCCCTTTTTGTAGTGGCTAGAAACTGGAAATTGAATAGATGCCCTTCAATTGGAGAATGGCTGAATAAATTATGGTATATGAATGTTATGGAATATTATTGTTCTGTAAGAAATGACCAGCAAGATGATTTCAGAGAGGCCTGGAGAGACTTACATGAACTGATGCTGAGTGAAATGAGCAGAACCAGGAGATCATTATACACAGCAACAACAGTACTATATGACGATCAATTCTGATGGACATGGCTCTCTTCAACAATGAAATGTTTCAAACCACCTCCAATTGTTCACTGAAGAGAGCCATATACACCCAGAGAGAGGGATGCGAAATGTGGACCACAACATAACATTCTCATACTCCTTGATTGATGTTTGCTTACATTGTGTTTCCTTTATCTGATATATCGTTCGTGTAGATAAGATTTTTCTTGCACACCAATGATAAGTTTGGAAATATGTATACATATATTCGATTTGCCAATATTTTAACATAATTAACATGTAGTGGATATCCTGCCATCTAGGGGGAGGGGTGGGGAGTTGGGGGGAAAAATTTGTAACGGAAAACTATGTAAGGGTTATTGTTGAAAAATTACCCACACATATGTTATTCAAATAAAATAAAAATTTAAAAAAAACAAAAAATTAAAAAAAAAAATTAATGATTGATTTTCTTGGTCCTAAAATAGTTTATAAGTTTTTGGTTTTCATATTTTGTTTCTTCTCTAATTTTCATGCTTTTCTCTTTTGCATTTTTTTGGGGGGTGATGAAATGATTTCTGAGTGCCTTCCAGCTCTAACATTGTTTGGATCTTTTTTTTTTCCCAGCAATTCTTAATCTTTTTGAGCATTAGGTCTCTTTTTTATTTTTAATAGCTTTTTATTTTTCAAAATACATGCAAAGATACTATTCAACATTCACCCTTGCAAAATCTTGTGTTCCATATTTTTCTCCCTTCCTGTTCCTCTCCTCCCTCCCAAGAAATATAATATAGATAAAACATGTACAATTCTTTTAAACATTTCCACATTTATCATGCTGCATGAGAAAAGTAAGATCAAAAAGGAAAAAAAGTGAGAGAAAAAAAGCAAGCAAACAAACAGTCCTCTATGAAGAAGCATAGATGTATGGGACCATAGAGTGTTGGTATAAATAGCTTCATTCACCTCATTAGGCCCTGAAAGTGTCAGGGAAGAATAACTGGCTTGTATTGATTATCCCAGGTCACTAAAGAAGGATCACATCTTGTTCCATATGCTCTATTGAAGAAGGCTGTAATTTGTATAATATAATTTATATTTCCATCTAAAAGGGTTGTTTGTATAACTTTTCACAAGATTGGCAACCACGTGATGACTATTTTGGTTCCTGGCAACTCATGGGAGCCATTTCCTCAGATGTGGAAGGTCTTAATGAAAAGTGTTAACCACATTTACAAAATCACAAGACTTAAAATTTTTTTAAAACATTTTAAATTAAAGTTTTGAGTTCCAAATTTTATCCCTTCCTTTTTCTTTTCCCTCCTCCTTTTCTGAGATGTAAGTAATCAGATACAGGTTATGCATATACAATTATATAAAACCTTTGCCTATCTTTCACTTTTTACAAGAAGACTTGAATAAAAGAAAAAAAAAGGAAGAAAGAAAGTGAAAAATAGCATGCTTCAGTTTCCATTCAATCAATGTCAGTTCTTTCTCTGGAGATAGATAGTGTTTTATCATTAGTCCTTTGAATTGTCTTGGATCTTTTATTGCTGAGGATAGCTAAGTCATTCACAATTCTTCATTAAACAGTATTGTTGTTGTTGTGTATGGTGTTCTCCTGGTTCTGTTCACTTTACTATGCATCAGTTCATAAAGTCTAGGTTTTTTCTGAAATCATCCTGCTTGTCATTTCTTATGG
Source organism: Myrmecobius fasciatus (assembly GCA_023553655.1). Lineage (NCBI taxonomy): Eukaryota > Metazoa > Chordata > Mammalia > Dasyuromorphia > Myrmecobiidae > Myrmecobius > Myrmecobius fasciatus. Next base: position 87,498 of record JAJPUD010000504.1, read on the forward strand.
CACAATACTATTCCATTACAATTGTATATCACAGCTTGTTTAGCCATTCCCCAATTGATAGGTATCCCTTTGATTTCTAGTTCTTAGCTACCACAAAAAGAGCTGTTATAAATATTTTTGTACAAATAGGTCCTTTTCTCTTTTGGGGGGATATCTTTAGGTTATTATAGACCTAGCAGAATCACAAGACTTTTGAAATGTTTTGAAATGATGCTTTAAATGCGGGCCGGTCAGTGTCACTGAAAGTTCTCTGTACAAGTTCCCAAATTTGATGATAAAGGCATCTGCAAATAAGGTCATTCAAGTTCTGTGAAAGAGAGGTAAAAAGAGAAGGCATAAGACTGAGGGACTTATTAAAAATATTCTGTCCAACCAATGTCTCAGGAAGACTAGAGATGCTATATTCCTCTAAACAGGCATCCAAATTAGAGTTAGAATGTAGTAGCTCTCTTAGCTTCCCTTGTTCTGTGAGAAAAATCCTATCCCTATGCCTGTCAGACTTTTTTTCTCCTTTTCCACATTCCATGGATAGTGACTAGTAAAGGGTAGAAATCATGGGCTCCCTCTGTTTCCAGTTCCATACTCTAGATCTTTGAATATAATTGAGGGGAGTGGGACATTTTCTGATTTACTCAAGGTTAGTTGGAAGGGGGGATGTGGAAGGTCTTATCTAAGATACCAGGTATATGTTCTGGGGCAGCGTGAATTCAACTAGAGGCTTATTTCTGAAAATGTTATTGGAAAAGAGGGGAAAACCTTCTTTGTTGCTTCAAGGGTGAAAATAAACGAAATGAGCAATGAAAACTTAAAGGACACTAGCCAATTGATATGGCTATAAATCTTAGGGAGTTTTTCCTCCTGAAAGGCCTAGTTGGTGTCTGGAGAATGGTCTTGTGTTCTGCCAAAATGAGAAATCAAAAGGCTTTATCGAGGTGTTTATGGCTTCCACTCCCCACTTTGGGATTCTAATTTTAATAATCATAGCTAACATTTATGTAGTATTTACTATGTGCCAAGCATTATGCTAAGTGCTGGGGAAACAAATGAGGTAAAAGACAGTCCTTGCCCCCTCAAGGAGCTTAAAGTGGAATGGATAATAATAGCTAGCATTTATGTAGTATCAATTATGTCCAAGACAAACAATACAACAATAAGTTAAAACAATAAGGTTTTTTTTTAACAATTATTATTGCATTCGATTCTCACAGAAATCCTTGGAGGTAGTGCTTATTATTATCCTGATTTTACAGATGAAAAAGTTGATGCAAACAGAAGTTTAGTGACTTGCCTTAACATACACTAGGATGCCAATAAGTATCTTAGACTAGATTTGCATTCAGGTCTTCCTGACTCCAGGCTTAGTACTCAATCCACTGATCCATCCAAACTAGACCATACTAACTTGGAGTTTAGAGGAAAGGGAAAAGAAACTCAGAACACAAGAAAATACAAAGGGGGCTTTCTAAAAATTATTATTAATATAGCTGTTCATAAATGTATATGTGCATGTATCCATATATATTTTGTAACAATATGGACTCATTTATTTCCCAGTATGAGAAGAAGAAAATTTATAATTGTAAAATTCTAAAAACCAAAGTCATATCTTTATACACATAAGAAGAAAGAGTCATGCTCATGGTGGAAAATGCCATCCACATTCAGAGAAAGAACTGGAGTCAGAATGCAGATAGAGACATATAATTTTCCCTTTATTTGTATGTATTTTTCCTTTTGTTCCCTTTCTCCTTTAATAACATGATTGCTATGGAAATATGTTTTCCATATGTTTAGATAACATATCTAATTGTTTAGGGATGAGGGAGGGGAAGGAAGGATGGAGAAAATTTGAAACTCATAATGTTGTTTTAAAAAATGTTTAAAATTGTCTTTGCATGCAATTGGAAAAAATAAAATAATAAGAGGAGGACATAGCACAGACTCTATAAAATGGGCATAAATCTTGGATTTTCAAAAAATAATAGTTATGTTATTAAGAATCTTATTTCCTGATGTGCCAATCTAGACTCCAAATGTCAGATTTTATGTCAGATTTTATAAATAAGATAAAATGATTGTTTTAGGAGAGCTATAAATTGCATTGAAACTTTTGAAAAACTATATTTTATGAGAACCAGTTCAGCTAGGGAGACAGCCTGCCGTGGTGGAAAGAGCACTGTTTTATAATCAAAAAAATTTAGTTTCTTGCCCCTTGAGCTTCAGTTTCCTTATTGGTAAAATGGGGTTAATATTAGCTATTGTACTATAGAGTTCTTCTAAGGCTTATATAAGCTAAATGTGCATAAAGCATATACATATGAACTATGTGGCTAATTATTACTATTGCTGCTATTATTATTATTTTGGTACTTACACTTTCACAGATGGAAGAAATTCCTTTTACTAAAGCAGATTGATATTTGCACTGACTTAAGTATCAGTGAATTGCCTGAGATACTGGGATATTAAGTGACCTCAACATGTCCTACAGCCTTTCTCCTGTCAGAGGAGGATCTGAATCCAGGTCTTCCTAAGTCCAAGACCAGTATGCTTCCAAGATATCATACAGCCCTTCATTAATAATAAAATGGAGCCAAACTTGGAGAAGAGAATCAGCCTTCTCTCTTCTGAGGACACAGATAGGGGGTTGTGGGAGCAGAATGAGGCAGATGCCCTAATTTTATGTTGGTTGTTTTTGTTGAATTGTAGAACCCTAAAGGGAACAGACTTGGCTATTTTATAAAACTTCTGAGTTAGAAGCAATCTGGGATGTCATGGCCCTCTTAAAAGAGGAAGATAGGATGAGAAGTGGAACAGGAAGGAGTGGGAACTGCTTCTGGGAAAGAGCTGTTCAGTCAGCAGTTTCCAGATCCAGGCTTAGGTTTTAGGTCAATTCACACCCCTTAATGTCCTTAAGGACTCCTGCTGTCCAGAGGCCAGAGAGGCTCCCTTCTTGTGGGGATGACCCCCTCATGGTTCTCTCTGGACAGCTTCAGGCTTCGTTTCTGCCAGGGTCCTGAGTGCTTTCCTGGCTCTGGGGCCACTTACTTGTTTCTTTCTCTCCAGCTATGTGGGCAGGAAGCGGATGCAGGTGGAGCACCCAGAGAAGGCAGTGCCACATGTTCGGAACCTGGTAGAGGCTGACTACTCCTACTGGACCCTAGCCTATGTCATCTCCCTCCAGGGAGCTCAGAAGCTGCTTGATGCCCAGCCTCTCTCTAAGATGCTGCCTGTGGATGAGTTCCTGCCTGTGATGTTTGATAAACATCCAGTGTAAGTGTGTGGGATTGATCCCTCTTGGAGGGGCACGGGAAATGCAGCAAACTTCATCTTCCTTGACTTGTATCTCTGGTGAGGAGACAGTCCATGTGTCCTCTGGTTTGGGGGATGTGTGCCATGCTAGGAGGTCAGGGCTGTATGTCTTCCTAGCTGGGATGGAGGGGGAAGGAGCAAGGCAGGGTTATCACTATCACTCCCTGGTCTTTCCTGGTAGGGAAGAGCAGTGAGCCCCTGCTGGAGACAGCCTGGCTTTCAGCAAAACTACAGGTTTTGTGCCCTTGTCTGTGGTCCTGAAAGAGGGCAGGGTCATTTAAGAATCTGGCAGTACCTGGCTGTTTGGGGCATTTTATCTATCACCCACCCATTACAGCCCTGCAATGTCCTTCAGTACTCCAGAGAAGGTTTCTCAGGGTAAGCTGGGCTGTCTGTCTGCAATAGGGCTCTTTGGTGCTGAAAAGGAGGGGTATAATAAGAATGTATATCAGATATATTCTAATAAGAGGATATCATTTGACTTGATCCCTCTTTACCCAAGTTGGGGCTTGGCCTTTTGGGGGGAATGGGTGCTATCATCTTACAGAGTTCAAGGGAGAGGCTGCCCTAGGCTGGAGGAGCCTCCAATAGTATGAGATGGGGAGGTGCAAAGATGGGCAGGTAGGAATTCAAGGTGGAGGGAGCTCAGAGTACAGTGAACCCCGAGATGAAGAGTACCGAGAGAGAAGGGGAGGAGTGGGTAAAGGATGCAAAGCAATACAGGAGAGGTGGAAGTTCAGCTTTTAAAGAGACCCATTTTCTGCAGCTCTGAATACAAAGAACACTTTGAGAAGCGAGACCTCCTGGCCTTCTCGGTGGAGCCCCTCCTCGTGTACCCCACTCATTACACAGGGGATGATGGCTACATCAGTGACACAGAGACCTCAGTTGTGTGGAATAATGAAAAGGTGAAGACTGACTGGGATCGAGCCAAGTCCCAGAAAATGAAGGAGCAGCAGGAGCTGAGCAAGGAGGCCAAGAACTCGGATGTTTTACAGTCCCCACTTGACAGCACAGCCCGAGATGAGCTGTGATCCAACAGAGCTGTGTCAGAAGCCCCGAAGGCCTGGCATCTATTGGGAGCTGGTGTGGGCACAGCAGAGAGGGAGGGGGGAAGGGAGCAAGAGCAGAGCCCAGGCCACAGGGAGGAAGAACCTGGCATCAGAACTGCACCCCCTTGGCATCTCAGGCTCTGAAGAGATGTCTCCCAAGACCTTAAGGGCCCTATGCTCAGTTTGGGGGAAGCATGGTAGCATGGACACACAGTGGGAGCTTACTGAGTGCATGATTGATTATTCCCACAGTGTGCCCTGCTGGAGAATATTTTTTCTTCTTCCTTTGTGTCAAAATCTAGGGACCTGACGACATGGAAGAAGCTGCCTGAGAAGTTTGAGGTTTTTAAAAAAACAAAACAAAACAAAAAAACATCTTTTTGAAGTTTCTCACACCAGAAAAACCTGCAGAGACCATTGCATTTCTGAACAATTAGTGGGAGCAGGGCCTTCCCTTGACTGCAGGAAGGACCTCATTTCTACCAGTGTCTGCCAGGGGAGGAGAGGGGCAGGTTTACCAGCCCTAGAGATTTTCTGATGGTCCGAAAGCCACAATTTCTTAGCCAGGCTTTGTCCCCCGAGGATCATCAGGACGCTGGCCTGTCAGCTGACTTTCTGCTCTAACATTCAGCATCACTCAGGTGACCCTTTTGGTCTGGCTCAGGTATTATAGATGCATATGGAGGGATGAGTGGGCTGCTCTGAAATGAGGGAGCTGTTCCCTAGGCCTTGCAGCTGGCAACATGGCTAAAGGGGCCCCTCTGAGTGAGGGCTCTGGGCAGCGGCACCTTCCTGCCCCCTCTGCCCTCATGGACTTATGGTGACATTGTCAGTGTTTGACAAAAACTAAGTTATCTTAACCTAAAGTTAAAATTGGCCTCATCATTGCTGATGTCTGAGACCCCAACTTTCAGTCCTATGATCCTGGGTTCCCTTTGGCTTCCTAACTGACAGAACATGTTCATCTTTTATTTCCAGTGGGCTGTCTGCCCTTTCCTCTCTGCTGTCAGCCAGCTCAGTGAGGTGAGGTGATCAGAGCAGACTGGCAGTGCACACTGCCTTACTGAACTGGTTTCAAAGGTCTCCTGATAGGGGGATGGACTAGATTATTTGTCCTGTTTCTTCACTTAATTTCTCTGTTACATACTTGACCCATCAGTCGCCAGAAATTCGGAGGTGATGTGATGTCCTTCTTGCCTTCTAACCATATGGCCCTTCTTTTTGAGGCGCCGGGTGTGCCTTCTTACAAGCCCCCCACTCCCACTCCCAAGTTGTCACCCATCAGCCCAGATGAAACAGTGTTAGGCTGGGAATTGCTTGCTTTCACTGCAAGTGATTGTTTTTTGTACATTGTTTTTGTAAATGTTTCAATGTTTCTGTACATTTTTTTTAAAAAAAAATAAATTGCTTTCTTGCTGTTGTCTTTTTTTTTCTTGCAATAAATGTTTGCTTAAGGGATTTTGTTCAATGGGGTTGTCTAGGGCTATCTGTCAGAAAACATTTATTAAACACCATATACTAGGCACTTTACAAAACTCTGGACATAGAAAAATAAGCAGGCATGTCTTACTTGGACTATTATAATGTCTTTCTACTTCCACACTGTACTTCCTGCTTCACCTTACACACAGCTACCAAAATGTTATTCTCAAAGTAATGATCTGATCAATATTCAAAACATTCCAATATTCAAAATCTTCACTGGCTTCCTGTTCTCTCTAGGTTAAAATAGAAACCCAGCATGGCCTTTAAAGCTTTCTGTCACATGGCTCCCATCTCCCTTTCCAATCTTAATTCTTCAGACACTTTCCCATCAGTCTGGCTTACTAGCTTTCTCCAAATATGATATTGAATCTCCTGCCTTTCATGCCTGAATCTCACTCCTTTCTCACCTCAATCTTTCAGACTCCTTCACTTTTTTAAAGTCCAGATGAGTTCCTTCTTTCTAAAAATATTTTTTCTGTTCCCGATGGTTAAGATTTTTTCTTGTTTGAAATTATTTTGTCTATATTGCATTAATTTATCCATACAAATAGTATCTCCAGCAGAATATAAGCTCTTTGAAATCAAATACCTGAGCTCATAGCTTGCTGGAGCTGTTTGAACCTCTCTAGCAAGGACATTTCCAGGCCTTTCCAGAGCTATCTTCCCCATGTCAGATGAAGGCAAAACTTCAGAATTCTCTGAGACCATACCTCCTTCTTTTCCCTTTCTTCTCCAACCCCAAGTCTTCATTGGTGGCCAGTTCTACCTTCCACCATATCCTTTTATTAACTCTTTTATATTAAACATTTCTCTCTGGGAAAAAGGGAAGATCCCAGGATTTAGTAAGTGAGGTTTGTGCTTAGGTTTCATTCATCCAGGACCACTTGATAGATGAAAGAAGGTGGACACTGCAGTTTGAAACCTTGGAACAAAAACTTCTAATTGGTTCTGAGTACTGGGAAATAACCACTGGGTGACAGTACTAACACATGTTTCTTGCTGCAGCAGTGTGACTGCCAGAAAGGCACAGTTGTGATTCTAAGTGTGTTCACAAGGTGGCTCATAGGTGTGAGTGCGGCTCAGAATAGTTTGTTCTTTTAGAAATTCAGGAGAATCCTTAATCCTGGTTTACTATTTATTAGGGACGACTAGGTGCTGATGCAGTGAATAGAGTGCCAGGCTCATTTTCCTGAGTTAAACTTCTTTTGGCTGCAGAGTAATGGAGAGATATTGTGAGAAGAGGCCAGTCTTATCTGAAATCTGCACCCCTAGGGACCACTCCAGATAGCATTTGTCACCTCCTATCAGCAAAATGTAAATCCTGTTTTATTTGTGTCCCTTCCTAAGATTGGAAGAGGATTTCCCTTTCATTGAATACAAGATTCTGTCTTCCTCTTGCTTTCCCTCTTCCCCTCCCTTCTTCCTTCTCCCTCCCTTTTATCCTGATAGTTGGAAGAAACTTTAAAGGTCATTTAAAAATGTGAATTGTCCAGTTACTGAGCTAATTCACACTCATATAAATGATTGATCAGTCTATGGGTGTAGGCACTGGATTCTCCATTGTATGCAAGTTTCACAGCCTTCACAGGGTGATCCCTGAAACTGAGAGGGAGATGGGAAAAAAGGAAAGAATTGGTGTTGTCAGCAATGAGATCAGTATTGAGAGGAAAGGAACATGGATCAGATATGAGGGCCAGGGATTGCTCCTGTTCTGAAAGGTGAGTCAAACATGGGAGAGGTCACATTTAAGGGGATTGAACCAGTAGCAGGCAGAATGTATTACAGAGGTGTCACTCAGCATGTACCTCAGCAGTGACCAATTACTGGGAGGGTGAAAATGAAGAATATTAACTCCAGCATCATCTGAAGCAAGGAAAAAGTAAAGGTCAATATTGTTCCTCAAAACTCTTGCCTCCAGATCTTTATCTCCTCTAAAGCTAAGAATGTCAAGTGAAATTTGGGAGTAGAGAACCAGTAGGAGCACCCTTCTCCCTAAGAACTTTAACCAAAAGATGAAAGGAGGGGGGTGATATTCCTCTAGAAATGTTTAGGGAAGGGGAAGGATGTCATTGTAATCCTATCCAGGGAACTTTGGGAAGACTCAGAGAATCAGTATGCCCTTTCCCTTTGAAAGAGTGTTGATAAAGGCAGGGAAACTATCTTTATAATAACTCCTGCCACAGAAAGATTTTGGGATATAGGTTCTCTAGGTGGGTTCTCACAAGATCAGGAAGATGATGTAGTTGGTGTGGCTCCACCTGAAAGTCAAGAGTTGAGAGGGGAGAGTCAATGTAAGCTTCCAAAGATTTCAGGGGGAAGAGTTGATGTGAGCTCTTTGAGAATTTCAGAAGGGGGTCAGTGTAAATTATTTCATCTCTGCCTCTATCGCTCCTCTCTCCCCAAGAATTGGTGATAATTTTAATGACAGGATGAGGTCTTCTCCAGAAGATATGATCTCTATGTTAGTTGTATGATGACAACTAGAAAGCTCCTGCTTTCCATTCCTGGTTGAATATCCCATATTCCTAGACCAGAGCTCATGTTGGGATAAATTAGTACCACCCTGATAATTGTTTCAGAATGATCAAATGATCATAGAAAAAATGTATCACTCTGTAAAGACCTGCTACAATGAAATATCAAGTAATGCAACACAATATACTGTAGCTCAAGGTATGTAATATTGTATAATATATTATGATAGCACAGTGTAGCACAGCGTGACACAATATGGTTCAAATTTGCACACTCAATGTTGGCTCCTTTGATCAGACCTAACTCTCCTGAGCCTATTTATTTTATCTTACACCTTACAATCCTTCCAAATTCTCCCAAGATTAATCTTCTATCCCATTATTATTATTATTTATTGTTGTTGTTGAATCATTTTTTAAAGTCATATCTGACTCTTCATGACCCATTTAGGGTTTTCTTGGCAGAGATACTGGAATGGTCTGCCATTCTCCAGCTCATTTGACAGATGAGGAAACTGAGGCAAACATAGTTAAGTAACTTTTCCAAGATCACACAGCTGGTAAGTGTCTAAGGCCACATTTGAACTTTGGAAGAAGAGTCTTCCTGACTACAGGCCTGTTACTCTATGCACTGTGCCACCTAGCTGCCCCTCTCACCTCTATTAACAACATGTCAGAATATGTGCCATTCTAAGAAAGAAGAGAACTGAATTTTCTTCACTCTTTCTGACTGGTCCTCAAAGCTTCCAATGAGTGTCCAGGCAAAATCCTGTTCTCTCTGCCTCTTAAATAGGAACCCACTTAGTCCTGGCAGTTGTCCAAACCTACAGAGCCAATCCCTCTGTTGATTCATCTCATTTTTTCATCCATATCTTAAGTCCTGAGTCCTTGATTAAGAAAAGCACTCAAGGGACAGGACCTAGGCATGGAGTTCTCAGGCTTGGGAGAGAAATAGGAGAGAAGCTTGAGTTTCATGGAATCAAAGAATTGGGGGATTTAAAGGAGGGCATTCAATTCAATCCCCACCTGAAATATAATATCCCTCTATATAATAGCTCCCACTTCTCCTGTCCCCTACCCCATCTAGTTTCTGCTAGTGAGAATAATGACTTACTGTCTTCCATTTCATCCTGGGATTTTTTTTAATTGCTAGAAAGGCTTTCTTTTCTGGTTTTCCTTATATTAAACAAATTCAGCCTCTCTTCAATTTCTTTCATCCCCAGCATTAATCCTGGTTCTGTATTCTGAGGCTAACAGAACAAGCCTAATGCCTTTTTTATGAACACACACACATACACACACACACACACATATATGTGTGTGTGTATATATATACATACACACACACACACACACACACACACATATATATAGTAGGTACTTGTTAAATTCTTTTTTTCTTCTTTTTGGCTGAGACAATTAGGGTTAAGTGACTTGCCCAGGGTCACACAGCTAGGACATGTTAAGTGTTTGAGAACAAATTTGAAGTCAGGACTTCCTGACTTCAGGGCTGGTGCTCTATCCACTGCACCATTTAGCTGCCCCTGCTTGTTAAATTCTTAATCCTTTCTCTTGTTCCTCTTTTTTTTTTTATTGTCTTCCTATGGACACTCTCTGTGATGTCATTATCCTTCCTAGAATGTGGAACAATTGAAATATAATGTTCCAGGTGACCAAAGCAGAGTACCACCAAGTCCATTTTGTTTTCTGTTTTCATAGAGGCAGTTGGGGTTAAGTGACTTGCCAAGGGTCACACAGCTAGTGTCTGAAGCCAGATTTGAACTCAGGTCCTTCTATCTCCAGGGCAACCATCAATCCCATTTTGAGCTCTATTCCTTTATCTTTTTAAAATATTTGGGATAGACTGGGAGTGAGCAGGAGAAACTACAATTAGAGTCTAACAGTTGACTCTTTAAAAAAATATATTTATATTATTAAAGCTTTTTATTTGCAAAACATACGCATGGGTAATTTTTCAACATTGACCCTTGCAAAGCCTTCTGTTCCAAATTTTTCTCTCCTTCCCTCCACCCCCTCTCCTAGATGGCAGGTAGTCCAATATATGTTAATTATGTTAAAATATATGTCAAATCAAATATATGTATACATATTTATACAGTTATCTTGCTGTACAAGAAAAATCAGATGGTTTTAAATAGATGCTACTGATCATTTTAAGGAAAACTCCATATATTCCTATATTCTCTAATGTTTTTAATAGGAATGGGTATTGGATTTTATCAAATGCTTTTTCTGCATCTATTGAAATAATCATATGACTTTTGTTAGTTTGGTTATTGATATAGTTGATTATGCTGATAGTTTTCCTAATATTGAACCAGCCCTGCATTCCTAGTATAAATCCTACTTGGTCATAATGTATTATCCTGGGGATGACTTTCTGTAATCTTGTTGCTAATATTTTATTTAAGATTTTTGCATCAATATTCATTAGGGAAATTGGTCTATAGTTTTCTTTCTCTGTTTTCACCCTACCTGGTTTAGCTATCAGCACCATATCTGTATCATAAAAGGAATTTGGTAGAACACCTTCTTTCCCTATTTTTCAAATAGTTTATATAGTATTGGAATTAATTGTTCTTTGAATGTTTGGTAGAATTCACATGTAAATCCATCTGTCCCTGGAGATTTTTTTCTTAGGGAGTTGATTAATAGCTTGTTCTACTTCTTTTTCTAAAATGGGACTGTTTAAATAATTTATTTCCTCTTCTAACAGTTGACTCTTTTGCCCCATCTCCTACCCCCCCAAAAGAATGTATCTGATACATTTAAAAATTTAATCTGCATTATTAATATTTTCTCTAACACTTTCTTAAATTTAGAAATAATAAAATAAAGAAAATAATAAAAATAATAATAAAATCAAGCTCTGGTTTTCTAGAATTCCAATATGTAAGTGCTCACACTAAAAATGTAAGAATCAGCTGTCAAGAGCTTATTGGAAGTGGCTCCAGCTGTAGCAGTAAACTGGGAAAATATTTTTACATCCAAAGGTTCTGATAAAGGCCTCATTTCTAAAATATATAGAGAATTGACTCAAATATATAAGAATTCAAGCCATTCTCCAATTGACAAATGGTCAAAAGATATGAACAGACAATTTTCAGACGAAGAAATTGAAACTATTTCCGGTCACATGAAAAGGTGCTCCAAGTCACTATTGATCAGAGAAATGCAAATTAAGACAACTCTGAGATACCACTACACACCTGTCAGATTGGCTAAAATGACAGGAAATGATAATGATAACTGTTGGAGGGGATGTGGGAAAACTGGGACACTGATACATTGTTGGTGGAACTGTGAACGGATCCAACCATTCTGGAGAGCAATTTGGAGCTATGCTCAAAAAGTAATCAAACAGTGCATACCCTTTGACCCAGCAGTGTTTCTACTGGGCCTATATCCCAAAGAGATTTTAAAGGAGGGAAAGGGACCCACATGTGCAAAAATGTTTGTGGCAGCCCTTTTTGTAGTGGCAAGAAACTGGAAATTGAAAGGATGCCCATCAATTGGAGAATGGCTGAATAAATTATGGTATATGAATGTTATGGAATATTATTGTTCTGTAAGAAATGACCAACAGGAGGATTTCAGAGAGGATTGGAGAGACTTGCATGAACTGATGCTGAGTGAAATCAGCAGAACCAGGAGAACCATTATACACAGCAACAAGACTATACAATGATCAATTTTGATGGACATGGTTCTCTTCAACAATGATGTGATTCAAACCAGTTGTGCTGTGATGAAGAAAGTCATATACATCCAGAGAGAGGCCTGTGGGAACTGAGAGTGAACCACAACACAGCATTTTAACGCTTTCTGTGAATATTTCCATGCATTTTGTTTTCCTTCTTAGGTTGTTTTTTTCTTCTTCTCTTTCTAGATCTGATGTTTCTTGTGCAGTAAGATAACTGTATAGATATGTATACATGTATTGTATTTGTCATATAATTTATCCTATCTAGCATGTATTAGATTACCTGTCATCTAGGGGTGGGGGGTGGGGGGAAGGAAAGGAAAAGCTTGGGAAAAAAAAGTTTTTTTTTGCAAAAGTCAATGTTGAAAGGTCACTCATATGTTTTGTAAATAAAAAGCTTTATTAAAAAAAAATTTAAAAAAAAGGAAGTGGCTCCAGCACTCCTTTGAATGTAACAGTAGGACAGGAATATGCTTTCTCTCCATGAGACCTGAATTTATTAAGCTCTACTATGTATTAAACATTGTGTTAAAAGCTGGGTATACAAAGAAAGGCAAAAGACTCTGTCCATGAGGAACTTGCAATCTAATCAAATCACCATCTAATCTAATCAATAAGCAATCAGACATGCACAAAGTAGATACAGGATAAATAGATCTGAAGCAGTTCAATGTGGACTGGAGGCAAAACAGACTTCTCCACTGGAAGCTCCAGGGACCTAGTAGGGCCTTTTCCTTTTTTTTTTTTTTTTCATGGTTTTGAGGCATTTATTTTGGCCCAATTCCATCTCATTTGTATGTCTTACATGGAAATACTGTTTGACTGAGTCTACAGAGTCTGAAGCACTCATTCCTCTTTAACCTGCACCAATCATTGTAGTTTGTGGACTGAGTTCGGTCTTGGGAAAGCCTGACCTCTAATTAGGAGACTCCCCATTCTTACACTTATAGGACTGACCCTGGAATTACAAGTCAAGGATTTCTTCCTAAAAGGGGGTAAAAGGTACCCAATGTACAAACATGAATAGGGTATGGGTCATGTTGTTTATTCTACATAGAAAAATGCTAAGTTGGAGAGCAATTTGGAACTATGCTCAAAAAGTTATCAAACTGTGCATACCATTTGACCTAGCAGTGTTTCTACTGGTCCTATATCCCAAAGAGATTTTAAAGGAGGGAAAGGGACCCACATGTGCAAAAATGTTTGTGGCAGCCCTTTTTGTAGTGGCAAGAAACTGGAAATTGAAAGGATGCCCATCAATTGGAGAATGGCTGAATAAATTATGATTTATGAATGTTATGGAATATTATTGTTCTGTAAGAAACGACCAACAGGAGGATTTCAGAGAGTATTGGAGAGACTTGCATGAACTGATGCTGAGTGAAATCAGCAGAACCAGGAGAACATTATACACAGCAACAAGACTATACTATGATCAATTCTGATGGACATGGTTCTCTTCAACAATGATGTGATTCAAACCAGTTCCTATTGTTCAGCAATGAAGATAGTCATATACATCCAGAGAGAGGCCTGTGGGAACTGAGTGTGAAGCACAACACAGCATTTTAACGCTTTTTGTGAATATTTCCATGCATTTTATTTTCCTTCTTAGGTTGTTTTTTCTTCTTCTCTTTCTAGATTTGATGTTTCTTGTGCAGTAAGATAACTGTATAGATATGTATACATGTATTGTATTTGTCATATAATTTATCCTATCTAGCATGTATTAGATTACCTGTCATCTAGGGGTGGGGGTAGGGGGAAGGAGGGGAAAAGTTTGGGAAAAAAAAGTTTTTGCAAAGGTCAATGTAGAAAAATCACTCATATATTTTGTAAATAAAAAGCTTTATATATAAAAAAAAGACTCAAGGGAATAGTTCAAATAGCATATTTCTTGAATTTTGCTACCAATGAATTATTATCTAAATAAACAAACCAGTCCTATTTTTCTTCCCTAAAAAAAAAGAAAAATGCTAAGTATTGGGGCAGCTAGGTAGTGCAGTGGATAGAGCACCAGCCCTGAACTCAGGAGGACCTCAGTTCAAATCTGGCTTCAGACACTTAACACTTCCTAGCTGTGTGACCCTGGGCAAGTCACTTAACTCCAATTGCCTCAGCCAAAAAGAAAAAAAAGAAAAATGCTAAGTATTAAAGAATCATACCACACATTAACAGAACAATTAGAATAAAACGACAACTTATAACTAGATTTACATTCAGTTGGGAGACAAATATTTACCTCTTTAGGACATAAATAGCTATCCATTTGACATTTCACTAGACTGGGCACTGTCTGACTAAACAGCCAAGCTTAAGTCAATCTTCTTTTTCAAAGAACTGACTCTATATCTTTCTATATCCTCTGATATAGAAGCCTCCTTTCTCATGAACCACTCCCTTTATGGAGACATTGCTGCTTCAAAGGACTCTCAGCACCTTTGAAACTCACATGATCACCTCTAGTCCTGAGTGAGGTACTCTTCAAGGTACTTCTTCACAAACCTATTATGCTTCAGGAGTAGCAGCTGGGTCACTATGATACCAGCAGAGAAGACCCAACCTTCTCTACTCCTCATTAAATCACATGATGCCATCTGGAGAGCCACAGCCAAGAGAGCACCAATCAGAAGTCTGTCAGATCATCAGATGTCAATAATAATTTATTAAGCCCCACTATGTGCTAAGCACTGTGTTAAATGCTGGGTATATAAAGAAAGGGAAAAGACCCTGTCCAAAAGGAACTTACAATCCAATTGAATCATCATCTAATCTAATCAAAAAGCAACTAGATATGTACAAAGAAAATAGATGCAGGATAAATAGGAATAATTAACTTTTCCTCTGAAAAGCACTGGGTTGAGAAGGGCTTCCTGTAGAATGATTTGAAGGAAACCCAGAGATGGAGATAAGGAGGAGAGCATTCCAAAAATGGAGATAAACCAGTGAAATTTCTCAAATATGGGAGACTGATGTCTTCTAAGGGAGGGATGGCAAGAAAGCTAGTGTCACTAGATCAAAGGATATATGTGAAGGGAATAGGGATATAAAGTATAAGAATAAGGGAAAGGTAGGGAAGGCAGGTTTTTAAGGGCTTTTAACATGGAATAGGGGGTTTATATTTAATCCTAGAGATGGTAAGAAATCACTGATGTTACTGGAGGTTAGGGTTATGAAAAACCCACATTTTAAGATGATTACTCTGACAACTGAATGCAGAAGGAATGGAGTGGGGAGAGACCAATCAGAAGGTCATTGCAATGGTCTGGGCATGAGGTGATGATGGTCTTTACTAGTATGGTGACAGGGTCAGAGGAGGTCAAATTTGAGAGTTATTATAAAGTTTAAAATAAGTAGATATGGGGAGGGAGTGTGAGAGAGTGAGGAATCAAGATCACATAATTTGGTAGTTAGAGTGACTATGGGAATAGTGGTGCCCTTGATAGAATTGGAAGTAGAGGAAAGTTTTTTGGTTGGATTTTTTTTGAAAGATGAGATCGGTTTTGGATATGTTAAATTTAAGTTATCTGTAGACTATCTAGTTTTGATAATCATTAGAACAGAGATGATAATTGATCCATGAGATCCTCAAATGAAATAGTATGGAGGAAGAAGAAATGATCCAGGAGAATGCCTTATGGGATACCCACCATTAGTGGGCATGACCAAAATGAAGACCTGAAAAAGGAGCCTGAGAAGGGCTGGTCAGATAGGAGAGTCAGGAGAGACATGCCACAAAAATGTAGAGAGAAACCTTATCTTCTTTTAAGAGATCAATCTCCTACTCCTTTGTTGCTTTCAAAGGGCAATGGAAATGCTCAAGGTACTACTCAAAACAAGTCACAAAACATAAAAATGCCAAGTCCTTTCAACAATGGGTGATTACATGGCCAGAAATTAGTCTCAAAGCTTCCATACAGTTTCCTGGAAGCTGGGAGAGAACATGTGCTGGACATACTCCGGACAACCCAACAAAAAGGGCAAATCCAAGTATGTTCTATGTCCTTGCTACATATGAACAATTGGTCTAGTGGGAAACAGCTTTTTAGAAGGATTGCACTATTAAGAGAGAGACTATGAATAGAGAAATGAAGCAGAAATTGTGGGACTTACAGATTTAGAAAGTAGTAGCAACAGCAGAAGGAAAGGGAGTGAGCAGGGAGTCAGAAGGAAAAGCTATCCCTTCCACCTTGAGATTTTCCCTATCATGGTTTTGATATATAACAGGTCAGCACAAGAAATTTGAGGGGAGTTTTGTGGAAGCTGCAGAGGACACGCAAAGGCTAACAGATGATACAGAAAAGTTTTAGAAACTCAGAAATGCATAAAATATATTCTAGATATTTTACATACAATATTAGCACTGTGTAATATCAACATAGTTTATCTTCTTCTTATCAAACTTCTCTGAGATGAAAGGAGGGCCAAAAATTTTTTCATCGATTTTCCAGATTGCAGAGGCACTGTTTCCCTGGATGTGGAAAGGATAACTTTGAGTCCTTCAGGAGATATTGACTTGCAGTTCAGGTGGCCTCAGATGAATTATTATTTAGACTTGAAGTTTTCAAGATGTTAAATACCAGTAGAAAGGAGACTCTGCCTCAAATGGGGAGAAAGTGATTTCTCTTGCTTTATTTTATGATTCCTGTCTGTAGCAGATCTGATTCTTATTTTTCTCATTCTTACTGCAAGGTCTAGATTACATATCTTATTATGTCTGGTATTCTCCTCCTTATCTATAATAAACTCCAAGATGGCATGATCAGTGTTGTTCTAAAGGTTCCTGTCCTTGCCACTTCACCAAACAATCCTCCCTTATTCATCAATATAAGATTTTTTAAAAGAATTAGCTGTTTTTTCACTGCATGTCACATATGTTCCCTGCATAGTATATATTCTGTCATATGAGTTTCCTAGATGAATGTATTTGTAGGAAGATGTGCTCTAGGTTTACAAGGGAAATGTTTTATTATTACTTTTCTACTATACTATTTCATTAAATGTCTTTCTTTTAGACTACCCATTCATTTGCACTACTTTTGGACTTTTTTGGACTTCTTCATTCATCATACTTTCCTTCCTTGGAAACTTCTCATTTGGAAATCTCACTATCCTGCAAAATTGACTCAGTTGTGATACTTATATTCCTCTGGTTCTCTGATTTCTCCCTTTGTCTGAAGGGCAGAAACATGGGCTCTCAGGACTTCTAATTAAGGAAGGGACCAAACACAATCTTCTCTCCATTTTAACCAGTTTCTTCTCACAGCCCTACTCTCTCTTTCTTTTTATGTGTATTTATATCCCTAGCATTTTAGCATAGTGCTTGGCACACAATGGGTATTTAATAAATTATCATCATCATCATCATCATTATTATTATTAACAATTGACTATTGATTCACTGTGTCACTTGTCTGACAAATAAAAGTAAAAACATTAGTGTGGGTTCATTATGTAGAATTTTAGGCTGGGAGGACTCAGTGCCTTTAGCCAAGTGTTGCTTTTCTGAGTGGACCCATGAGTCAGTGGAAAAGGGGGTGATGCTTCCTAGAATCACAGTGACATATTCTGCCGTCTGAACCAAACACCCAACAAATATTTATGAAGTGGTTACTCCACATCAGTCATTGTTCTAGGCATTGACAGTACAAAGGCAGAAATTAAATAGTCCTATCATCTGTAAAAAAGATTACATTCTATTGAGAGAGACATTATGTCCATGTATTGTTATGTACAAAATAAAAGAGATGGACTAGACCTGTGCAGGAAGCTGCCAGAGAAGAACTTCTCTAAATACAGGTTAGCATCTTCTCTGCAATTGAGAATCTCAAAAAGTTTCCCAGGGTGCTGGAAGGTTATTTTGTGTGTGTGTGTGTGTGTGTGTGTGTGTGTGTGTGTGTGTGTGTATAAGCACAC
>JAJPUD010000504.1:115271-141431 GCA_023553655.1 Myrmecobius fasciatus
TGTGTGTGTGTGTGTGTGTGTGTGTGTGTGTGTGTGTGTGTGTGTGTGTTTGCATGCACAGGGAGTAGGCAGTTGTGGTGGGAAGTTTGCAGAAAAAAGGAAGCATTAATTGAAATCTTGTGATAAGGCTAGTGAGTTAATCATACTGATCAGATAAAAAAGTAAAAAAAAAAAACCTTAAAAAAATCCTGAGGTTATCATTAGGTTACCGAAAACCAGTCATAGTCATTGGCAAACAGCTTCTGGGTACAACTATGCAATGAACTATAGTCTAGGAGTCCTAGAGACTTAAGTTGAAGTTTGACTGCTCCAAAACTTGTATGACTTTAGGTAAATCAATTCTATTTCTTTGCTGTTGTTTCCTGCTTTGTCTACCAAACATACTCATATTCCTTGGGGTAAGGGTTAGAGATAGAGTCTCTCTTGATAATGTCTAGACTTTCCAAATTACTGTTGGTTTTAGGTTTGTTGTGGGGTTTTTTGTTTGTTTATTTTTTTAAAGATAATTGGGGTTAAGAGATTTGCCCAGGATCACACAGCTAGTAAGAGGTAAGTGTGCCCACATTTGAACTCAAGTCCTTCCCGCTCCAGGGCCAGTGCTCCATCCACGATACCATCTAGCTGCCCCTTCCAAATTAATATTGTTAGGAAAATATTCATTAGCCAAAAATCAAGCTGAATTGCAGGTTGACCTACTTGTTGAGATTGGAAGAAGTGATTTTGCAATAGGATATAAATATGTTGTGTGACAATTGGGCAAATTACTTATCTTCTTTGAAACTGGGGAAACAACCATCAAGTCCTACAGGAGGCAAGGAAGGATATATCACCTGAAGTTGCTTTTTAAAAAAAAGGAAGGGATTGGGGACAGCTAGATGGTACAGTGGACAGAGTACCAGCCCTGAAATCAGGAGGACCTGAGTTCAAATCTGTTCTCAGATACTTAACACTTCCTAGCTGTGTGACCCTGGGCAAGTCACTTAACTCTAATTGTCTCAGGAAAATATAAAAAGGAATTAATTTGCAGAGATAGGAGTTCTAGTCTCAGTACCATCAATAGATTATTCTTAAAGTCAGGACAACAAAGGTCCAGTGACAGGGAAAGCAGTATAGGATGCATGTTTGGGCTGAGATTTCTCTTCCCCCCTCCTTTGCATATTTCCATAATCTTAGGCATCAATAAAGCAGTCAATTGGTCAGTAAGCATTTAGTAAGTGCTTGCTATGTGCCAGGAAATGTTCTGTGTTGATATAAAGAAAGGCAATATTGCATTTATGAAATCAGTCTGGGCTGACTTTTTGGCTAATTTTACTGATGGCCTCTCCTTTCCCCCTCACTCTGTTCCCCTTTATTTTTCCCTTTTGTTTTTTATTCTTTGTTATGGTAGCCCCAGCTCATTGGATAGGGGAGAACAGAGAGAAACATTCACAGACATCATAGGGGAAAGATCTGCATTAGGTAAAATTATAGCCAGTAAACACTAGGAATAAAACTAGAATTTACAGTCTAACCATTAGCCTCTGAGTAAGTTATTTGATATGCTCATTTTAAATAGAGAAATAATAAAAATTGATCTGGGAATTATCTTATCATTAACCAGCTAATCATCTGAGTTAAAATTTGGTGTCTCAGCTAAATTCTGCAAGCTCCAGCTAGAGATGTGTGATATGCTACTAAGTTATTTGGTTGGCTGAAGCTTGTCTTAGGTCTATTAATATTAAGTCAAGGCCTCAGACACTCCTGAGATATGAAGTCAAAATGAATTCAAGGCTTCCCAAAGTAATTTAACTTACTTTATTGGTGGAAGTATTCTAACTGGCTCTAATTCTATGGTTATATTTATGGCATGCAAATTTTTCCTCTCCATTAGCAAACTCTAAATTTTGCAAACTTGTTTTTTGGGTAAATTTTTCTTTTATTGATTTTAACTTGAATACAAAATGAGAAAATAATAAAAAAAAATTCCATGTATACAGCAGAACATAAGCGAGGATTCAATCTAAATTTCCATTTTAACAAATTTCCATATCAAGAAAACTTTTAAAGGGAGGATTCAATATAAATTCGATAAATTTCCATGTCAAGAAAACCTGTATAATAAATATTACCCTTTGTTTTCAAAGCTGCCTAGTCTTTCTTTGCTACCTTGTGGGTTTTCTTTTGTTTTCTACTGTATAATTTTAACTTTATTTTCCCCCTTCACTCCACTTACCCTTTCCTAAAGAAGGCTACAATTAAACATGGATTATATATACATATAAACAAATATCTATAAACATACACACATGTACATATATACACTCACATACATACATATGTGTGTATATACATAATTGTACCATGTTTATCTTTTCTTGTCATCTGTTTTTCTGAAGGAGGTTGATATCTTTCTTCATAAGTCTAAATCTTCCATATTTTTAAAAAATCAATCAGCTCATCATTTCCTACACCACAGCAATATTCTAACCCAATCACACCCTACTTGAGAGATTGTGAAAGTTGTTTCCCCTAATTTTCTGCATTCTTTCTATTCTTGATTGCATAGGTTTTATTCATAAAAGAAAATTTTAATTTAAAATAATCAGAATTATCAATTTTATACTTCAACAATAACTCTCACATTACAATATAATTTAGGATCTGTTACTGCTGAATCTGCTTCCTTTACATATTTTTACCCTGCTTTCTTTGTAGTTCCTGACCTTTGTTCTTCTTAATAAACTTTGTTATTATTAAATTTTTTGATAATTTCTTGAAAGATGATGTCCAGACTCTTTTTTGGTCATAACTTTCAGGTAGACCAAAAATTTTTAAATAATCTCTCCTGGATCTATTTTTCAGGTCAGTTGTTTCTCCAATGGGGTATTTCACATTTCCCCCCTATTTTTCCATTTATTTTGCTTTTGCTTTATTGGATCGATTTCTCATAAGTCACTAGCTTTTATTTGCTCAATTCTAATTTTTAAGGAATTATTTTCCTCAGTAAGTTTTTGTATCTCCTCTTCATTAGCTTTTTGTGTTTCCTTTTGCACCAGTCTCAATTTTCTTCCTAATTTTTTCCTTTATCTCTCTCACTTGATTTTCAAAATCCCTTTTGAACTCTTCCATAGCCTAAGACCAATTCTTATTTTTCTTAGAGGTTTTGAATGTAGGAGCTTTGACTGTTATTTTCTTCTGAGTGTATGTTTTGATCTTCTTTGTCACCATAGTAACTTTCTATGGCCAGAATTTTTTTCTGTTGTCTGCTCATTTTCCTAGCCTATTTACTCTGCTTTTAACTCTTTGTTAAAGTAGGGCTCTATTTCCAGGGTGGAGGGTACACTGCCCCAAGCTTCAAGGGTTTTATGCAGCTATTTTTAGAGCTTCTTCTAGGGTCCTGACCACAAGCCCACTTTTCTAGCCTGGAATTGTTAGGATTGTCTCCACCCCATTTTAGCTGTAAGATCTAGTGTGTTAAAGCAAGGGTCCTTCCTCAGTGCTAGTAAAAAGATTTCCTGTGAGCAGAAGCCTCTGGAAGTTGCCACTATCACCACTGCCTATATCCACTCTTGATTTGCTGATTTCCCAAGATCCTCTCATCCTACTGACAAACTTTTCCTGCTGACCTTTCAAGTCATCTTTAGTGTCTCTGGGATGTGAGGCCTAGACACCACTAGTACTGTTGCTATTCAGAAGCCCCCAATGCCAATTCTTGTTTTTGTTGGCACTGTGACCTAGTTGGGGCTATACTGGTGCTGCCCATGCTAGAACAGGGTGGAATCCTATCCTGGTGCCACAGACCTTTCTGATTGATCTTCTAAGTTGTCTTTGGCTAGAAAATGTTTTACTCTACCTTTTGGGGTGTTCTGATGCTCTAAAATTTATTCATAGTTGTTATTTAAAGGAATTTGGAGCGGGTTGGGGGAGAGGTTGGGGAGTTCCTACCTTTACTCTGTCATCTTGGCTCCACCTCCTGCTATTATTTTTTCTAACTCACTAAGAATATTTTTTAGTAAATTATTTGGAATGACATTGAATAAATAGATTAATTAGTAAAATTGTCATTTAAAATTATATTGGCTTTGCCTACCCAAATTTTCTGTTTTGGCAGATACAATTTTAAGACTTTTACACTGTCTAGTTATTTTAAACGGTCTAAAATAATATTGAACAATATTTTATGTGGTTTCCCCATTTTCTCTTTTGATTAAATTTATTTTAGCTTTAACTTTGTCTGAGATCATAATTACTACCCCTGCTTTTTTAGTAAAATAAAATCTACTCCAGGCTTTTATTTTATCTTTATATCTTTCATTTTTAGAGCATTTCCTGAATGCAAAGTATCATTGAATTCAAAATTCTAATCTGTTATCAGCTTCTATTTTATGGCTAAATTCATCCCAATCAATCCTAAGCTATAATTACTTGCACGTTATTATCACCTTTGGATGTGATTCCTGAGGAGTGGTCAGTAATCTCTGAAAAACTGTAAGAATGAAAGAAATACTATTTCAGAGAAATATTGTTCAATATAGGGAAAAGAGTATGAATTTGACTTTGATTCCTGAAAAATTTTTATAGTATAATTATTTAAAAATTTTTGTTATTAAGGACATGACAAATTCCAGCAAAGATAAGCATTTCCACATGCAAAAAAAGAAAAAGAGAATTGCACAAGACATTGTGCATTTATCATATACAACTTGCCTCTTTTTAAAAAATGTATAATCTAGTTTTCTACTCAAGCCTGGGATATTTGGCATAAAATTTTTGCATTTTTGGAGAAAATGCTGATACAATGCTTAATCAAGAGCTTGGAGAGGAGAGATGGTCTCCTTTTTCTTCTATGAAAGAGGATATGCTTTGTTCTAGCTTTTCTCTGGGACCAACTCCAGGCACATGCTAGTTAACATTGAATGCTAGAGGGAAGATTCAAATGGATTTCAATAGACTAAAATGATGGGTCAATTCTAATAAAATGAAATTTAACATCCATTTAAAAATGTTGCATTTCAAATTCTCTCTCCCCCCCTTCACTGCCCTCTCCCAACCATTGAGAAGGCAAACATGCTATCATTTTCCATATTAGCCATGTTTTTGTTTTTTTTTAACAGAAAAAATGCTTCTATCTACATTCAAAATTTATCAGCTTTATCTCTCTGGAGGTAGATAACATTTTTCATAAGTTCAAGTTTAAGATGAAAAATTTAATTTTACAGGAACAGAATGGCTAGACAATAGCTCACATAAAATGATCTGGAGATTTTAGGGGACAAATTTTAAAATTGCAAATTTCAATATCATTGTAACATGACAGCCAAACCTATATATGTGATTCTGTTTAAGTCAATTCATTACTCTGTCCAATATGTATGTTGCAATCCTCTGAGCTACCTCTCCAAATGCAGGAGTGTTGGTACTCCTAAATTTGTAGATTGGGATTTCAGTAGATGACTACTCTTAGGTTTATAGGTGGGTACCCACTCCTACCATTATAACTCACAAGTTCTCACCAATGTGCTTCCTTTTAACAGTCAATCAGTAGACACCATTAGTCCTTAATAAAAGCATTTATTAGAATGGCATAGTAAATATAGTATCTAAAAAAATTCCATCCATAAACTGGGATTTACTCTCCCACAAATACACATGGCACTTGTTGAAAGAGTAGACATTAACTTAGAGTGCGATATCAATGAGGCACATATATGACCAAGGCAACTTTCAATTCTATAACTATTGGATCTAGAAGTCCTTTTTCTCCTGTGGAGTTCTCAACAAAGCTCCCCTTGGGCATAGCATTTCTAGTGGGTGGGTTGTTCAGTTAGGCTCCCAGTTTCTCTTCCTCTATGCGGCTATACTCTTGATTACCTGGCCTCAGTTTCTCTTGAATACATAGCCAGATTTCTTCTTTGTTGCCAGAGATTCCACTATTTGAAGCTGCCTCCGGCTTTTTGTGACTGCTTCTTTGAATTCATGTATGTCTGGAGTATATGCCTTCCACTCCCTCAGCTGTGCATCAGACTCTAGGGAACTGAATATTGAATTGTCAAATGCGGTATATCTTTTATGACAAGCAGTCCAGTGCTAAATTCCATAACTTTTAATATTTATGCAGGGATCCCATTTTCCGGTTGATCCAAAACTGGACTGACTGGAACTGTTTAACTCTCATCAGGACTTTAATTCACCACCTCCCAACTCTCCACCTCTGGACTTGGCCAATTTTCAGTTCATTCATTCATTCTATCATTGTTTTCCCTTCTGTTTCAATAAGCTTCTAATACTTTGTAATACTTTGTATCATACCTCACTTGTAAATGTATCCCTTGATTAAGTCAACTGAGGTGGGGGATCAAATCTTCCACTTTATTGCAGGAACAATAACACTTACCCTGCCTATTTTAGAACAGTTCTGTAAGAAGGAAATCAAGTCATCCCCTTATCAGGAAACTGAGCTACTGCAAGAAGCATTTTAGCCTGACCTCTGTCTCTGCAATTCCTATCTGACTGTTATGATGGGATGTGGCTGTGAGCATAGTTATAATATGGGGGCATCAATACCAAGGGACCATATAAGGCTTCATTTTAAGAAGTATTAGTTAAGTACTAGCTGTATGCAGAGGACTATGCCAGATGCAAAGAGAGAGGTACAATGTTTACATAAAACACATCTTTTATCGTACAACTCATAATAGTTCTAAAAGACAAATATTAATATTTATTAAAGGTAATGATGATTCAAAACTCATCATATCAAGCAAATAGTTTGATTCAAAGCAAGGCCATGAGTCAGAAAAGGTGAACAAGCTGGAGTTAGGGCATATATGAAACAGCTTCTTATTTAAATAAATTTACCATCCTGTGTGGAATATTGGGGCATAAGATCCAAAATCCACAGTACAGGAATGTGGGGGACTCTCACCCATCCCTCACCCCCTCCAGGCTTCAGGAAAGTTTGCTTGTTTGGCACAATCTATAAGGTCACTTTTGCTCCTTTTTACTTTTCATTATTTCTATGAGTGGGTATTGGGAACATTGCCTTTGGTAGAACAAGAGACATCGAGTCTCTGCCAGAGAAGCGTCTAACCATCTGTCAGAGGCTTAGGCTCTGAGTTCTTAGGGATCAAGCAAGAGATTCCTCCACCAACCAGTTTTTAAGATTACAATGTGTTTGATAAATGTTGAATAAGAAGCCTCAAAGACACTCACTCAAAAGGAGATGGGAGACCTTGAAGCAAAATGCCTGAAAAGCCATGCTCTCTAGTTTCCTCTGGTTCCATCAGTAACTCCATTCTGTTCCATTAAAAGCATGTTCTGCTGGCTCTGTGCTTAGCTCTCACTAGACCTCACTCCTAGGGGACACATATTCTATTTCTCTCAAACCTGCCAGCTTTCACTGGCTTCTACAGAGACTACACAAAGAGTTCTGGGAAATTTAGTTTGAATAGTAATTCTGACTACTGCTGGAGAGATCTCTGAGCCTCCTGTTTCCTCATCCAGAAAATGAGGAAAATGCTTGCACTATCTACTTTTCAGACTTGTGAGGAAAATCTTAAAGCATTTACTATAATGAGGTTCTCCATACAGTTAAGTGTTTACTGTGTGCTGGCTAGGAGGTTATTGTCATAGTATTCATGAAAGAGAACATGCATGTAAATTCATCTGATGAGCACCTACAATACAAGATATTGTAAGAGAATGGGAAGAAAAAATATAGAATTTAGTCTAACAGAGGAGGTAAGACCCATATGGGTAGCTATAATACCAAGTATATTATGAAAATGTATTAAGAAAAAACATATCCTGTGAAGAATAAAGAAAAATTACTTTTAGCTTTGGTGAGTAGGGAAGGCATAATTTCTCCCTGATATTTGTCACTGGCACAAATAGCAAAATAACCCAGATTTGTAGCTCCCTACAAAATTCCCTTTGCCCTTCATTCACTCTTATTGGAAATAAGATCCCCAGTTCATTGCTGTGCTTGCTTAGCAGTTTTTGCAGTTCATATTCTGGAAAGGGAGAGAAACTTTCATTCCATGGTCTTCCCTCCACCAGTCCCCTGCCTTAGCCAGCCCTCTCAGAGGTACCTCTTCCCTCCTATTACCCTGAGAGGTCTCCACCCTGAAGTCCAATCCTCAAGGATGTAAACCACTTGACTTGTTCAGTGATTAACAAATCTCCACTGTCTTCCCCTCCCCATCCCAGTGATTTTATCCCAAGCTGTCATTAATCAAACTCTATTCTCTCCCTTTCCTTTCTTATACCCAACTCCTTCAGTCTCCCTTCACCCTTGCAATCTCTCATTCTAATGTTGCCCACCCCTTCCCCTATGCTCACAGGTAACAAATCTACTTTCATCTTAAATCTTGAACTTTTCCATTCGTCCATCTTCTTGCCCTCACTGAAATCTGTGCCCTTCCTGATAACTTTGCTTCCCTAACCCATCTTTTCCAGCACTGGTTGCATTTTCATTATATTCCTTACATCATCCCCATTCCCTACTGGCTGAGGTTGGAGAGTTGAAATACAACTTACTCTCCTTTACCATGTCTAGGTTCTCTCTCTATATAGTCATTCAGTAACCTTTTCTTTGAGGTTCATTCAGTCTGTATTTGCCACCCAGTCAAGATCCTGGTAGATGTTATTTACTAGGGATTTTCCTTTCCACAACTAGTTCAGTACTTCTTGGCTCACAATCTTTCCCCCAACTCCAGCTTTCATACATATATACATACAATACAAATACCCTAACCTCAAAGTTTCTCAATTTACGCATTTCCTATGACCTACTTCTTACTTCATGAGCTGCAGAGATCTTGCCATCATCCACAAATGTTCTACATCCATGTTTATGAATTCAGAAATTTGCTTATTTGATCATAATCTGTTGTCATTCTCTCTCCCTACCTTGCTTCCCTGGCCCTGTACTTTATCCTCACTGTGACATTCAATCCCTCAACACCTCAATTCTTTTTCAGCCATCATTTCTCCACTAGCTACAATCTCCTACATTTCCCATCTTGACTTATTGGTGAACCAGTTCAACTTTATTCTGTCCTCTTTGATCCTTCACTCATTTTTGCAATGGTCAATCTTGACCTTTCAAACCTCAACCTTGGGTTGTTCGAATCACCCACTGCTTTCACTCCTACTAGTGTTGGGGAACAAAGATAGCAAAAATCATGAAACTACTGCCTAGGTCCACCACAAAGTTATATAACATAACCTCATCTGGGCCTTCATGGTACCCACAAAAATCTTTTACACCTCCCTAACTGATTTACTATCCCATTCATCAGTGTATTTTCCAAACCTCTTCATTTCTCCTCAAGTCTTGCATGACTTCCTCCCCTACTCTCCCTAGGCAAAAATTTTGCCTCAAGTTATGGAAAAAAAAATATGCCATTAATGGAGATGTCCCTCTTTTCTCTTTCTCCTCCTTTTACATAACTCAGATGCCTTCTGCCACCATCTTCTCCTTCACTTGTCTCAGATGAAGAGGTGGCTCTTCTCCTTGCCAAGGCTTAGCTCTCTACATAAATAATCATAAATAAATTTCATCCTTCTTGAGCAGGTTGACCTCTATCATTTTTAATCTCTCACTTATCTTAAGTTTTTCCATGTCTACTGACAATGACACTATTGTCTACAAACATGCTCATCTCTTCTCTATCCTCAAAAAAGCCCTTACTTCACTCAGCCACCCTCACAAGCTATTGTCCCTTATCTGTTCTCCCATTTGTGACTAAACTCCTTGAAAAGATATCTATAACAAGTAACTCTGCTTCTATTCCTCTCTCTCTCTTCTCTACACTGCAGGACTTCTTAAACCTTTTCCTACTTGCAACTCCTTTTTTCCTGAGAAATTTTTAAGTGACCTTGGTTATATAGGTTTATAAAATAGGTATACAAATCAAACACTTGCTAATAAATCATAATTCTGCAAACCTCACAGTTACCTTACATATGTAGTCATAATCCAGAGTTTAAGAAGCTTTGCTCTGTACAGTACAGCTTTCAACCTCATTATTCAACTAAAGCTATCTCAACATTTTTTAAAGTCTCTTAGTTGTCAAATCTAATGACCATTTCATAATCATCATCCTTCTTGGCCTCTCTGAAGCCCTTGACACTTTGTCACCCTGTTCTCTTTGATTCTCTCTAGGTTTTTCTGATACTAATCCCATCTGGTTCTTCTACTTAACCTCAAGTATTTTTTTTACTGGACTGAATTTTCTCACAGCTTATACCCACTAATTGTGATTGTCACCCAAGAATCTGGACTGAATCCTCTTCTCCCTACTTTGCTGATTTTATCAGTTCCATGAATTCAATTATGATCTCTGTGCTAATGATTCCTAGATTTACTTATCCTGCCCTAATCTCCAACTTGACTTTGTCATTTGCCTATATACATCTGAAACTGGATGCTTTATAGACATTTTAAACTCAATGTGTCCAACATAGAATTCATATTTCACTTCAAGCCCTCCCCTTTCTTAATTTTTCTATTCCTGTGATGGGTATCTTCTCAGTTACCCTGTCTCATAATCTAGTTATCATTTTCAACTCCTCACTCTTTCCTTCCATAATCAATCAGTTGACAGGTTCTGTGAATTATATCTTTGTAAAATCTATTGTATATACTCCCTTCTCTCTTTTGACACTGCCATTACCTTAGGGAAGGCCACCACCTCATGCTTGGATTACTGCAATAGACTGCTGATTAATCTTTCTGGATTTTCCTAAACTAAAAGTCTGACTCTCTCTCATACATACATGAATGCACACACTCAGTATGTCAATGCAATTAATATAAGTTTCAACTGTCTTTTAGTGTTTCCATTTATATTACAATGTATATTGTTCTTCTGTTTCTGCTTAATTTGCTCTGCATCATTTTTATGACTTCATATTTTTCCAAAGTCTGCTATTTCTTTCTTTCTTTTTTGCTGAGGCAATTGAAGTTAAGTGACTTGTCCAGAGTCACACAGCTAGGAAGTGTTAAGTGTCTGAGGCCACATTTGAACTCAGGTTCTCCTGACTTCAGGGCTGGTGCTCTATCCACTGTGCCACCGAGTGTCCAACTGCTATTTCTTAAAATTCATTAAATTCACACATTGCAATTTGTTTAACTATTCCCCAATTGATTGGCACCTATTTTGTTTCCAAGTTTTTTGCTACCACAAAAAAGTCACAATATGCATATTTTGATGTTTCTATTCTTCTGGACTGAATTTGACCATTACAATTAATCAGTGTAACTTTGTTTTGTTTTAATTTTCATTATCATAGTTATTTGTATTCTGGTTCCACTTACTTCAGTGTATCAATTCATATAAGTTTTACCAAGGTTCTCTGAATTTCTCACATTCAACATTTCTTAAGATATAATAATATTCCATTACATTCACATGCCACATTTTGTTCAATGGTTTTCATGAAGTACAATGGATGCCTACTCTGATTCCTTGTCATACATCTATTTGAGTTCATTTCACAAATACGATATATGAAATACTAAATAACAGCTTTACTTTTCTTTTTGGCTGAACTTATTCTTTCAGAAGCTGCCAAGAGATAAAGAAATCTCCTAAAAATTGCTGCATAAACAATATTATATGCCTTTTGCATATTTAAAATAGAAAGTAATGTCTGACCTAGTTGCACATAACTATGTATATATATTATTTATATGTATGCAGATGTATGCACATAAATATATAATTGCAGTACCTTTTTTGGTTCAGTACTTTTGTTTTTGTTACCTTTGTATTCCTGGGCCATGAGGTCCCTAGTCCAAACTCTCAAAGGGTCACAGCTGTGAAAAGCAGTGGACCTCTTAGCTCTAAGGATGTAAAGTAGACCAAGAGGGGGAGATGATTGTATTATAGACTACAGCCCAAAGCCTTGAATAAAGGCTTCAAAATTTCATTCCTAAGTCCATTTCTGTCTTAGTCAGCCATTGCCTTAGAAACTCTGAGACGTAGGAACATTGAAGTGTCACCAACATACATCAAAAATGGAATTTTTACTCTAAACAAGGGAAAAAGAAAAAGGCAGTTTGGTATAAAGATAGAGAGGTGACTTTGGAAGGGTAAGGGAGACCCGAGTTCATGTCCCACCTCTGACATCTAGGAACTGTATGTTTTCAGAGAAATCACTTAATCTTTCATTGTCCTAAATGATTCTTTAAGAATATCAGTTGTGGAGAAGGTTCCCATATACATTGATAAGCAAATTTCCTCACCAAGAGTTTCTTATATTGATGAAATCACAGATTTCCCCTCCCTTTTTTAAAAAATAAGGTGGACAGAGTCAAATATCCATCTCATATTGCTGTCATCACATAAGTAGATCCATGGATGTTGGTAGCCATGTGACCACTGATAGCTGTCAAGAAACCTGAAAGTACTTGACAGAATCATAGCAGCTATTTTCTTAGCTTTGGCCTTTTAATTAGGTACCCAGATGGTTGTTCCTGTAATTTTCAAAATAATTTTGATAAGTTATGTGCCTATGCACATGTTTTTCATTTCTCTGATGTGCTGGCAGAATAACCATTTATTTAGAAAGTATGTTACCAAAAAGTGGAATATAGAAGAAAATGATTATTCCTGCAGCATCTGAAAATTAGATATTCAAATGCGGAACATGCAACTTAGAAAATGCTGGATCTTGAGCTCATTTGGTAACTCTTAAAATTACTCAATAGTCCCTTCTCTCTAAATCCATGGGACTTAAAATTCTTCTGACTGATCTACATTAACACACTAAGTTAATCCTCCAAAGTCTAGCACTTATTGTCCCACACTTGAGCTACCAAGTGACTATATATTATCTATTTTTGTTTATTTTACATGTTAAGAACATTTGGAGGACATATTTTATCTTTTATTCACATACATACAAACACACACACACCTCAGGTCCACAGTAGATATTCAATAAATGCCTATTAAATTGATTCATGATTAATTCAACAAGGTAGAGAGAGCCTACATTAGTTTAGGATGTTTTCCTCATGGTACTCCAATGGTGCGTAGTACAAATATGATCTTTTTTTTCCAATAGGGGAAAACTGAGGCCAAAAGAGGTTGAGGTCACTTAACTAGTCAGTGGAAGACTCAGAATTTAAACCCAATTCTTTCTGACCTCTGAGTTTTGGGTTCTTTCGACTGTACCAAGAAATATGGCACATGATTTGTTTTTTGTTTTTTTTAATTAAAGCTTTTTATTTGTATAACATATGTATGGGTAGTTCCCCAGCATTGATCTTTACAAAGCTTTCCATTACAAATTTTACCCCCAGTCCCCTCCCCTCCCCTAAATGGCAGGAAGTCCATGACATGTTAATAATGTTGAATTACTTGACAAGTTATGCAAGAAAAATCCTATCTACAAGAAAAAAAAGAAAATCAGAGAAAGGCAACACAGTGCAAGCAAATATCAATAGAGATCATGAATATGTTATGTTGTGGTCCATATTTCATATCCCTCTCTCTGGGTGTATATGGTTTTCTTCAGTGAACAACTGGAACTGGTTTGAGACAATTCTTTGTTGCAGAGAGCCATGTCCATCAGAATTGATCATCATGTAATACTGTTGTTGCTGTGTATGATGATCTCCTGGTTCTGCTCGTTTCACTCAGCATCAGTTCATGCAAGTCTCTCCAGGCCTCTCTGAAATCGTCCTGCTGGTCATTTCTTACAGAACAATAATATTCCATAACATTCATATACCATAATTTATTCAGCCACTCTCCAATTGATGGGCATCCCTTCAGTTTCCAATTTCTAGCCATTACAAAAAGGGCTGCCACAAACATTCTTGCACATGTGAGGCCCTTTCCCTCTTCTAAGATCTCTTTGGGATATAGGCCCAGTAGAAACACTGCTGGGTCAAAGGGTATGCACAGTTTGATAACTTTTTGAGCATAGCTCCAAATTGCTCTCCAGAATGGTTGGATCCGTTCACAGTTCCACCAACAATGTATTAGTGTCCCAGTTATCCCACATCCCCTCCAACATTCATCGTTATCTTTTCCTGTCATTTTAGCCAATCTGACAGGTGTGTAGTGGTACCTCAGGGTTGTCTTAATTTGCATTTCTCTGATCAATAGTGATTTGGAGCAACTTTTCATATGACTACAGATGGTTTTAATTTCATCATCTGAAAATTGTTTGTTCATATCCCTTGACCACTTATCTATTGAAGAGTGGCTTGAATTCTTATATATATGAGACAATTCTCTATATATTTTAGAAATGAGGCCTTTATCAGAACCATTAAATGTAAAGATGATTTCCCAATTTGATGCTTCCCTCCTAATCTTGTTTGCATTAGTTTTATTTGTACAGAAACTTTTTAACTTAATATAATCAAAATTATCTATCTGGTGTTCAATTAGGAGTTCCAGATCTTCTTTGGACATAAATTTATTCCTTCTCCATAGGTCTGAGAAGTAAACTATATTACGTTCCTCTAATTTGTTTACAAAATCATTCTTTATATCCAGATCATGAACCCATTTAGATCTTATTTTGGTATGTGGTGTTAGGTATGGGTCAAGCCCTAATTTCTTCCACACTAGTTTCCAATTTTCCCAGAAGTTTTTGCCGAATAGTGAGTACTTATCCCAAAAACTGGGGTCTTTGGGTTTATCAAACTCTAAATTGTTAAGGTTATTGCCTAGATTGTCCTGATAACCTATCCTGTACCACTGATCAACTGCTCTATTCCTTAATGGCACATGATTTGTTAAGAATTTACAATCCACTAGAAGAGAAAAAATGTTCAAAAACACATATGGGAAGTTAAGTAATGAAAAATGGATATTGCAAGGCAGTGCATAATTAAGCCAAATAAATCATCCTGATAGCAACACCATAGGAGTTCAGAGGAAGGGGAAATATTTTTTTTGCTTGTAGTATTTAGGGAAGCTTTATGGAAAGGTAGGATTTGAGCTGGGCTTTAAAGACATGGATTCATTTATTCAACAAACATTTAATAAAAATCTCTTTTATACAAAGTATTATGCTAGGGACATAATGACAAGAATTGTTCTTGTCATTAAGGGGCTTAATTCTACTGGGGGAGATATCACATGTACACAGGTAAGTAAATACAAGATAATTTGAGGAGGGAGAAACAATTGACAGGATAAATTAAGGAAAAGTTTCACCAAAAAAATGGCTAAATTGAGTGTTGAAAGAAGCTAAAAATTCTGATAGAAGAACTGAAGAGAGAGTGTTTTAATTGGATGGGATAGTTTGTGCTAAAATGAAAGTGAGAAATGAAATTCCAAGTTTAAAGGACAGGAAGGAGTCCAGTTAGGTTGGAACATAGGGTGCATGAATAGGCACAATTTGAAATAAAGCTGAAATGGGAGATTACAGCTAGATTATAAAGAACTTTCAACATGAGGTTGAGTTTGGATTTTATTCTAAAGGTAATAGAGACACTGTCAGACTCTAATTTGCTTTAAGATGATTATTTTAGCACTTATGTGGAGGATATATTGAAAAGAAAGATAGTGAGCAGGACTAATGAAGCTAGTACAATAGACTAGCCAAGAGATGATAAGAACTTGACAAAAAATACCACTTTGGGTAGATTGGTAAAAGGCGAATGGTCTAAGAAAATGTGGCCAAGAAGGAATGCATAGATATGGTAAAGGGACAGTAAATTGATCAATCTATTTGGAGCAGAGGGTACATATTGAGAAATAACGGACATTTATAATTATTTGTGTCTCAAAACATCTCTTAAGAGATAGATACTACAGATATTGCTATGTACATTTTTTAAAAAGAGAAAAAAGTCATCAGGGTTAAGTAATCCTATAACCACAAAGCTAATAAATGTCAAAAGGGAAAATTGTACTTAGGTATCTCTGATTTCAAATGCAAGAATGAAATCTGGTTGCTGCAGTAATGCAGAATGAGGACACTTGGTTGTTTCTCTAAAATTAGACTTGAAACAATGTGTGATCAATTATCCTTCCCCTCTCTACTCCCTCAGTCATACCCTCATTCATTCCATCATTCTAAACATTCTTTCTTACTTCAAATCCTGATATTCTTACACATTACTTAATTTCTCTTAATATTGTTCATATCAGCACACAAGATTGCTCCATTGGGTTTGGAAGAATTGATAAAAGATATGGTCATTCACTTTCCCTGTGCACCATACATTTATATGTCTTGAGATTTTCAATGGCAGGGACTACATGATATGTCTTTCTTTCCCTTAGAGTGCCTCACACAGTGTCTTATAATGGCTCAATAAATGTATTAACTGATAAAATAAAAAAAAGGAAAGCATCAAAAAACAACTCTGAGATTTTAAACCCAAGTAACTGGGAGAATGTAGGTGCAATTAATGGAAATGAGGAAGCTAGGAAAGAAAACCACTGGGGAAGATGATTAATTCAATTCTAATGTTGATTTATAATCACTCTATGTGTGTTGCTCCTCTCCTTTCCCTGTCTTCTATTTGCTCCCCTGCTGACCAGCTAGACTTCTGGGTTCTTTGAGAAAAGTGAAACCACATCTTGAATGACAACATCCTTCAATCCAGGAATGCAAGAATTTGTTGCCCCAATTCCCTGTCCACATTCCCAGATTTCCAAATCATCAATGAGGCAGAGTGTAGGTAAGGGGGAAAGGCATATGGACTAAGTTATCAGGATCAGTGTAATAAATTATCCTAGGTTTAAAGGTATTTACGGGGCTCTTCTGTAGTTATTCTTTTAGTTCCCTCTCTAATCATAAATAGAATTTAAAAGTTAGCAAAAATTGAATATTATTCTGACCCATCCACATACAGACTCAGAGAGTTAAACTGTGGCTCTGGAGGAGGTAGCCTCTGGGGCACAAAAGGAGTAGAGGCACAATGTAAGTTGAACAATTTTTTAAAAATCTCACTTATAAGACTATGTTTTTGTATGAATTCTCCTGTGGCGAATAAGATTGGAGCTATGATTAAAAGTTTTTCTACATTCACTACATTCATATGGTTTTTCCCCAGTATGAATTCGCTGATGTTCAATAAGTTGTGTTCTTTGCCTGAAAGCTTTTCCACATTCACTACATTCATATGGTTTCTCTCCAGTGTGAATTCTCTGATGTTGAATAAGTGTGGATCGTGCACTGAAGGCTTTGCCACATTCACTACATTTATAGGGTTTCTCTCCAGTGTGAATTCTGTAATGTTGAATGAGATGTGCATTTTGACTGAAGGATCTTCCACATTCATTACATTCATATGGTTTCCTTTTATTATGTATTATCTGATGTCGAAAATTATGTGTTCTCTGATGTTGATGAAGGTGTGAGCTTTGTCTGAAGGCTTTTCCACATTCACTACATTCATAAAGTTTCTCTCCATTATGTGTTCTCTGATGTTGAATAAGGTTAGTGCTCTGCCTGAAGGCTTTCCCACATTCATTACATACATAGGGTTTTTCTCCAGTATGAATTCTCTGATGTTGGCTAAGATTTGAGCTCTGGACAAAGGTTTTTCCACATTCATTGCATACGTAGGGTTTTTCTCCAGTATGAATTCTATGATGTTCAATCAGGATTGAGTGTTCACTGAAGGCTTTCCCACACTCATTGCATTCATAGAGTTTTTCTCCATGGCATTTTCTGTAATGTCGAATCAGATTAGAGCTCTGAATGAAAGCTTTTCCACATTCACTACATTCATAGGGTTTCTCTCCAGTGTGAATTATCTGATGCTGAATAAGGTTAGAAATCTGAATGAAAGCTTTCCCACATTCATTACAGGCATAGGGGTTCTCTCCAGAATGATATCTTTGATGCCTAGTAAAGTCTGTACTCCCTCTGAAGGCTTTCCCACATTCATTGCATTCATGAGGTTTTCCTCCAGAATGAATTCTCTGATATACATTAAAAGTTGAATTATAATTGAAGAAGTTTCCAGATTCATTATATTTACATGATTTTTTGGATATATTATCAACATGTGAATTGTGTTTGAAGTTTTGATCATAAGTATCACATTGAGGAAGTTCCTTTCTTATAGGAAATCCTTTATATGAAACAGTGTTTGAATTCAGATTGCAGTTTCCTACACACTTGTCATATTTCTGCCCTCCATCTACTGTGGAGATTTTTTCCTGGATGATTAACATTGGCCTGAAACTATTCTCCTTGAAAAGAGATTTTTTCAATCTCTCTATGGTGTGGCTTCTTTTATTTTTCCACAATAAAGCCTCTCTTTCCCAGACTTCTTCCCGTCTCAGTTCCTTGGAAACATCTCTTGTAATTTTTTCTGCTTTCAACCATTGTGATTTCATTTCTTCTGAAATTTCATTCTTTAAAGATACTTCTTTGTTCTGAATCCTGATGACACAATCTGAAATGATAAAATCAAAAGGTAAATGCTTTTTATTCTGGGACAAAGAAAACTAGTGAATTAGAAAGATGAAAATCTACATTAAAATTATTTCCTAAACATATAGAAGAATTGCACATGTTTAACATATATTGTATTACTTGCTGTCTAGGGGAAGGGGTGAGGAAAAGGGAGGGAGAAAAATATGGAGCACAAGGCTTTGCAAAGATGAATGTTGAAAACTATTTTTCCATGTATTTTGAAAATAAAAAGCTATTATTAAAATTTTTTAAAAATAAAATAGGAAAAAATATTTTCTAGAAATACATGATATTGAAATATTTTGGGATCAGTTTTATAATAAGGGAAGAGAACAAAGAGAATAAACCATTGACCTAAGTGGAAAAGGTAACCCCAACAATGAAGAGCATTTAGGATGGAAGAAGTTGAGAAATGAGAGAAGAGAGGTACAAAATAAGCTAAGTAGTAATAGAAATGGTGGTCACAAGGAACAAAATGATTCCAGAGATTGAGGAGAGTCCATGGAACAGGAATGGAAATGTATCAATGATAAATTTAATGTGTTAATAATAAATTAAATAATAAAAATACATTAATAATTAATAGCAATAATAATAAATTAAATGTAAGGTGCTGAGGTAAAGATTGGCAGCTTAGAATTTCTCTGGAAAAATGAATTTTTGAACTTTTGGTGGACCCAATTACTTAGGGTATAACAGAGGGCAAGAAAAACAGTATTATGGGGAAAGGACATGGAACCTAGAAAGTAGGAACCTAGGAACAACTATTCCAAAAGAGAAGGATGAGAAAGATGAAGAAGGTAAGAAAGAACAAGTCTGGCTTTTCCTAAAGTCTAGTAAACACCACCAATAACTCTTATTTAATAATTTAAAGACTTCTTACAATTTAAAACTTTATTTAATGATTAAATACTCAACTTCTTCCATGTGCTAACCAGCAGCGATAACTCTTAGAAAATCTCAAGGCTTCATATTTGTTTCAAGAAGAGACAGGTGGGGTTAAAGATTGTGTGAAACCATATTGCATTCCACAAAGTTTAGAAGGAGAAAAGGTAGTTAGCAGTCAGAAGACACCAAGTAAGCCCATTCTAGGGGGCCTTGGGAAAAAAAGAAAAGGAATGAGGTGGTTTGACTCAGGATTAAGACAAATCTCCAGTGGTTTTAATGGGTAAAAGGCCTATATTCCAACAAAAGTGACCAAGAAAATAGGCTTAGTGAGGAGGAAATGAACAAATGACAAGAGACAGAAACTGGAAAAGTAACCAAGAACCTGAGATTTGAGTATTTAAGTACTCTTAGGTGACTGGGAAAGAGTCTATCTTAGTTTGAGGGCAGAAGAAGAATCAACACAAATTCTTCTGGAGCTCTTTAGACTAAAAATTCTGGCTTTCTTCCTTTCCCATAATCATATTCTACTATGGATAAGCTATAACATTTTAATTTCATTAAATGAGATAATATAAGCAAAGCGAATATAAATTCTAGCTAGTTTTTACTAATTTTGTGTAAATAGTAACTAAGCACACACCAAAAATAATAATAAAAGCTAGCATGTATAGCGCACTTAAAGTCTGCAAAGCACTTAACAAATATTATCTCATTTTTGGCTTACAACAACCCTGGATACTATGATTACAGATGGAGAAACTGAGGCACACAGAGTTTAAGAGACTCGTCTAGGATCACACAGTATAGGATCAGAAGCAAGATTCAAACTCAAGTATTCCTGACTCCAAGTCTAAGTGCTCTATTCACTGTGCCTATGCTACCAGTGCAAGATATTCTGCAGGAGGTGAGAGGGATACAAAGATAGATATGGCATGGATCCTATTATAAAAACTTCTGTCGGGCACAGTGGATAGAGCACAAGTCCTTGAAGTCAGGAGGACTTGAGTTCAAATGTGGCCTCAGACACCTAAGACGTCCTAGCTATGCAAGTCATTTAATCCCAATTGCCTCAGCAAAAAACAAATAAACAAAAAACCCCAAACTTCTATCACAGTGGGGAAAACCTTTATAGAAAGGAGAACTTATAAGAAATGTAAGATTGTAGTTCCAAGCAAGTGTTATGAAAAAGATGAAGAGGGAGAAATTTTCATTTAGGGGAAGACTGAGGAATTCAGTCTTGAAGGAAATGAGGGACCTCAATGAAGACAAGGATATTGGTTTACTGTTCATCTGAAACATAAAAGATACGAAGGGGAGCAATGTGAAATTGGAAGGGTGGCTTGGAGCTAGAATATGGAGGGCCTGGAATGCCAGAATGAAGAGTTTATATTTTATTCAGCAGACAGTGAGGAACATTGAAAGATTTTAACTAAGGAATGGCATGATTATGTAGCCAATTGGGCATCAGTGAGAAAATTGGGTAGCAAAGAAGGAAAAAAGCCCAGAAAAACCCATTAGGTATTACAATAATACTTAATAATTAAATAATACCCATAAGCTATTACAATAATCAAGGAAAGAAGAGCTAAGTTGCTAAGTATGCATGGCTACAGTGAAGACTTTAAAAGATGGGACCAAGGTAAGAGATAGTCTAGATGTCAATTGGATAAAACTTGGCATATTTATCAATTCTATGGATGATTAAAAAACAAAGCAAAACTAGGTAGGAAACCAGTATTTTCAATGATAGAATCAGTATATGGAAAGTTTGTGCTAGACTGGAAGGATAAATCAAATCAAATCAAAAGAAATTCACTCAGAATAACTATAAAGCCCTGATTTTAAAATTTCAAAAATAAATTGTACAAGTACAGTATAAGAAAAATAGTTTCATAAACAATATCTAGGGATTCTGATTACTTAAAAGCTCAGTGTAACTCAATACTCCTCTAGTCTTAGGTGTCATCTTGACTACTCATTCCCTCCCCTTCTCAATACTCAGTCTATAATTTTTATCTATATAATATCTTTCAAATATGCCCTTTCCCAACTCTGCCACTGCACTGCCCTGGTGCAGGCCCTTATCACCTCACATCTGGTCTCCTACAATAGTTTACTGGACAATGTCCCCTGCTATATTCAGTTCTAGGATCCCCATGAGGAAAGATGACACAGAAAAAAAAAAGAAAGAAAAAGAAAAGAAAAAAAAGCCAGAAATAAGCAAACAATTGACACAAGCATGAGAAGAGAGAAAGGAAGAGACATAAAAATAGCTGGAAAGCCAGATTTGGCAAGTTGTAGCAGAGTAAAGCTGATCACTTTTTGCATAAGGATTTTAGAATATACTAAACACATTAAGAGCAAATACTACCAAAGGCACCTAGAAAGCATTGTGCTGTCTTAGGTTTTTGGAGCTGAGACTTCAGAAACCAGCTAGTCTGCCTGGCTCAGAAAAGTTGGGGTACCTTGCCAAGGTATGAGAGATCATAAGTAACAGAGGCCAAAATTGAACACAGGCTTCCTGTCCTTAAGTCCAGGGCTTTTTCTCCATTACACAAATTAGCAAGGACCATAAACTTGTGGCCAGGAAATGATGGGCTTTTGGTGCACCAGGGAGAACTTCAGAACTGCTGCAGATTAAAAATAAGAACATTACAGAGCATGAGTCATGTGAGGAATGGACAGTGGGTTAAGAAGATGGTGTCTGAGAATGTCTGGATATCTGGACTAGGCATTTTGGTTCAGGAACAAAAGCTCCCAACCAAGGATAGAGGTGTCTAACAGAATCCACAGTGAACAGATTTCTCTGTAAACTTGATCAGCTCATTAAGTTTATAAATTGCAAAACTACTTGCAGAAACCCACTCAGATAGTCACAGAATTTCTGATTCAGAAGAGCATCTACTCCATCAAAAATTCTGTCTTGAGAACTCTCTTAATGACCTCCCGAATAAAAATTTATCCAGCCTTTGCTCTAAATCATTCAGTGAAGGGGAACCTGCATCAGCCCCATTATTCCAAGGTGACCCAATCTATTTCTGGATAGTGTTAATTATGATAAAGGTTTTTGTGACATCTCTCGAGCTTAAATCTCCAGTGAGAGGAATCTGCACTGCCCCTATTACTCCAAGGTGACCTGATCTATTTCTGGACAGTGTTAATCATGATGAAGGTTTTTGTGACATCTCTTGAGCTTAAATCTCCATCTCTAAAATGTCTACCCATTATCCCTAGTTATGCCTTCTGGGGCTACACAAGACACACCTAATTCTCTTATACATGACAGCCTTCCTTTCAGATATTTGTAGACAGCCATCATGTCCCTTCCTTGGTTGGTACCTTCAAAGAGTTTTTCCTTTTGGAAACCGTGCACTGAACCCCTCACTGTAGGGGCAGAGCACAGCAGGACTATCATCTCTCGTGTTCTAGACTCTAGTTTTCTCTGGCTGTCATGGGCATTGGTGATTCAGTAAGTTTTCTCTCCACTAAGATATTTAGATACCATTCCAGGGAACCCAGGATGGTTAGAGAGCGACCCTAAGCCCCAATGATGACAGTATCCCATAATGCATATTTTTACTATGGTGTCCAATGACCAACATAGTAAAGACTCTTACTCACTCACCTGAGTAGCTGCCTCTCAGAATATCTGTCTCTTCTGTCCTCTGTTGCATGTTGAGAACCCACGGTTCTTCCCCTCGCTCTAGCTGGGAGATCACATCAGGTTTGGACATTGGAAATCCTGCTTATGGGGAAGGAAACCTGTTCTGGTGGTTTATGCTGGATACATGAAACAGAATTAACTCCCTGAGTCTGCAGGGAGTAGGAGGTAGAATGGAAATATCCAGAGAGGCCATGATAGGAAGGCTCAAAGAAAGCCTGTGCACCTTCTAGAAAGGTATCATAATTGTGCTATCCTGGGCAGAAGAGATGGCAGTCTTGCTAGGGAAAAGCAATTATCTCAAATGTCCTTGGTCTATCACAAAGGTACAACAGTCCCACCTATTGGGGTATCCAGGGTACTGAACTCTGGAAGAAAAGGGCGGGGTTTCAGGCATCAAGGAGAGGGAAGATTCAGACTCAGAGAGAGGTTGAAGAAGCCTGTGGAACAGGAACTTAAGAGAAAAAACTGAACCCAGTCCCTGAATTTTGAGCCCAGACCCAAATAAGCTCTTCATAGCTCATGGCTATTCCCAACACAGGAAGCCAAGAAGCTCAAAAAT
The DNA here is from genome assembly GCA_023553655.1 of Myrmecobius fasciatus. Taxonomy (NCBI): domain Eukaryota; kingdom Metazoa; phylum Chordata; class Mammalia; order Dasyuromorphia; family Myrmecobiidae; genus Myrmecobius; species Myrmecobius fasciatus. Next base: position 138,773 of record JAJPUD010000504.1, read on the forward strand.
GGGGTCCTAGGTGAGTAGGGAAGGGAAAGACTTTACCCAGTGAGACCAGGTTCCCATAATTCTCTAGCATCACATCCTTATAGAGCCCCCTCTGAGCAGGATCTAGGAAGCCCCACTCCTCCTGGGTGAGGTACACGGCCACGTCTTCAAACATCACAGACATCTGAAACAACAACACAGTCCTAATGTAGGCCTTAGGGAAGTCTCAAGGCTCAGCCACAAAAGGGATTATAGTAGGGCAATTTGTGGGGAAGAATAGATGCAAATTGTCCAAGTATATATGTGTTTGTACGTGTGTAAGGACTTACAGTTGAGCTTGGAAGACCAGGTGAAATTTTGGGTGTATCAAGGTTCTTAGGTAGGATGTGTGCAAGGATATATGTGCAAGTGTGCTCTCAATTCACCAGGCCTGAGAACAGATGGGAATCCCCAGTGAAACTTTCGTAAGCCCTCTTTCCAGAAAATAGCTCCAGAAAATCTCAAGGAGTAAGGTTCCCCATCATACCTTTCCCTCTTCCTAAAAGAAATGACATATCAAATGGGATCCCATATGAGAAGTGCTTTGCAAACGTAAAGTGCTATATAAAAGCTATCAGTGAGGGTGCTTTTGCTATTGTTGTCATTTAACAGTAGTACAAAGGTCACCAAGTGACTGTTCTAGGCCAGAGGAGAGAATCTTAGCTCAGCAGGCTGCCAAGGATAAGGGCTCAAGCTGGCAATGACACTGCAGCCAGACAATCTTGGGCCCCAGGAGAAAAGGGGACAGAAAGATAACCTCTTCTTCTCTTCTCCCAAACAGGGACCAAGAACACAGAGGTGGGAACCCTAGGAGATTATAGGTGTCTGCAAATCCTATTAGAACTGGAGGGTGTGGAGGCTCAGAGGAAAGAATGATAAAAGAGCTAGAAGGAACCTTAGAGATCCCTGTCCTAATCCCTCTCATTGTAGAAGCTCAGAAATGTGGACTTGTCCAAGGAGTGACTTATCTGAGTCAAGTAGCTAGTCAGCAATAGGAAGGACTATAGACCAGGTCTCCTCACTTCCTGTCTAGTCCTCCTTCCACCATAAAACAATGTTTCTCCTTGAAACTGAGGCTTAAAGTCTTGTATGGGGAGCAAAAAGCAGCAGAGAGGGAGTCTCAGGAAGGACGTCTCACCTGGCACTCAGGTGGCAGGGGGATGGCCATTATCACTTGGTCTCCTGGGTTCATCTTGGGCATCAGCAGGCACCCGACAAGGAACCAGCAAGGCTGAGGGGAGAGAAAGGAATGGAGACAAACTACCTGGACCCCAAGGCTCTCCTATTAGGTCACCCCAGGTTTCCTTACCCCTCATCATAGGTACAATGGGAGAACCCAGATCCCTTCAACTCCACTGCTGTGACCCTGGCTACCTGCTATGCTCTGGGGAAGCTGCAGAAAAAACACTGAACTCCTGGGCCAGAGAGGCCCAATTTCACAACCTAGCTCTGCTGTTTCCTAATTATGTGATCCTGGGTAAATCACTTCCCTCTGAGTCTCAAGTGTGTCATCACTATTCCCAGACCCTATGCAAGATGGGAATGACAGTGCTCATATTATTTATTTTATAGAATTAATGTGACAAGTGCACTTGGCAATATACATGTGAGTTATTTTTTTGTGAAGTATCTTGTTTAAGAATGTAACTTTTTGTTCTTGTTGAGTTGTTTCAGTCATGATCTACTCTTCATCACCCCATTTGGGGGTTTTCTTGGCAGAGATACTAGAGTAGTTTGTCATTTCCTTCTCTGGCTTATTTTACAAATGAGGAAACTGAGGCAAGCAGGGTTAAGTAAACTTAAGTCACCTCACTATTAAGTACCTGAGCCAGATTTGAACTCAGAAAGATGAGTTTTCCTGACTCCATGCCTCGCACTCTATCCACTGAGCCACCTGGCTGTCTCTGGGAATAGAATTTGCTATGGGTAAGGAAGGCCAAGAACAGAACTAAGGTCAGGGCTAAGAAGATCTTGGCCATTTATTGTAAACAAACCAGATAGAAAACATAGATGAGATGTCGGGGAGGCTCCAGAACAAGCCTGTTCCTTGCTGTCCTGCTGCCACAGCATAGAAAGCAGGGCTTACTTACATAATACAATAGTGATGCTCTCTAAGGAACAACGGCCCTCCAGATAGATGGTGTGCCTCATCAGCTGTTAACATGAAAAGGGCTGAGTGCCATCAACTGTGAGGGGCAAAAGACTTAAGAACCTTGGCAGGTGTCTGCAAGAGGCCTCCTATGTCTGTCCTATGTCACCAGGGGTGCCCCCTGTCTCTCTGTCCTGGGTCACCAGGGGCTGCCCCCTCTCTTTGTCCCCACCATCTGTCCTGTGTCACATGGGGTTACCCCCATCTCTCTATCCTGGGTTACTAGGGGCTGCCCCATCTCTCTGTCCTGTGTCACCAGGGGCTGCCCCTGTCTGTCCCATGTCACAAGGGGCTGTCCCATCTCTCTGTCCCTTCTGTCTGTCCCATGTCACACGGGGCTGTCCCATCTCTCTGTCCCTTCTGTCTATCCCGTGTCACAAGGGGCTGCCCCCTGTCTTTGTCCTGGGTCACCAGGGGCTGCCCCTGTCTCTCTGTCCCGTGTCACAAGGGGTTATCCCATCTCTCTGTCCCGTGTCACCAGGGGCTGCCCCC
>JAJPUD010000504.1:141441-181913 GCA_023553655.1 Myrmecobius fasciatus
TTTTTTTTTTTTTTGTTTTAACTTACATGTCACTTTGAGTTTGCAGTACACAAAACACCCAGATTTTTTTCACATGAAAAACTGTATAATTATACTTTCTCATCCCATTGCTGTATTGTCTGTCTGGGGACTCTACCACAGAAGTTATTGACTCATTTAAAATTTTTAAATTATTATTATATTTTAAAATTATCAAGCATTCTTTTTTATCCTTCCCACCTCTTCCCATCTACTGAAAGAAGACAGATAGAAAGAAAAAAACATAGAACCTCTGTATCACATAAGCACAATCAAGAAAAACAAATTCTCACATTGGTCCTACCTAAAATGCACTTCTTATTCTGTATATTAATTTATTATCTTTCTATTATGAGGTGGGCTTTATCTCTCTAGGTATGAATGGAGAGTTCTCAAGAGAAGAAATCTAGGCTATCTGTAGCTATATGAAAAAGGTACTTCCAAGTCATTAATAATTAGAGAAATACAAATATTGATTAATTTTTCCAACTTCTATGGTGTAGCTGTACCAGATCCAAAACTATATTATAAAGCAGCAGTCATCAAAACCATTTGGTACTGGATAAGAAATAGAGTAGTTGATCAGTGGAATAAGACACAGTAATCAATGACTATAGTAATCTGGTGTTTGATAAACCCCAAAACTCCAGCTTCTGGGATAAGAATTCACTATTTGACAAAAATTGTTGGGAAAATTGGAAAATAGTATGATAGAAATTAGACATTGACCAACACCTAACACTCCATAACAAGATAAGGTTGAAATGTATTCACGATTTAGACATAAAGGGTGATAGTATAAGCAAATTCGGAAAACAAGGGATAATCTAATTCTCAGATCTGTGGAGAAGAAAGGAATTTATAGCCAAAGAAGAATTAGAGAGCATTATGAAATGCAAAATGGATAATTTTGATAATATTAAATTTAAAAGTTTCTGTACAAAGAAAACTAATGCATCCAAGATTAGAAGGGAAGCAGAAAACTAGGAAAAAATTACACCCAAGAGTTCTTATAAAGGCCTCATTTCTAAAATGTATAGAGAATTGACTCAAATTTACAAGAATATAAACCATTCTTCATTTGATAAATGGTCAAAGGATATGAATAGAATAGAACAGAACAATTTTTAGGTGAAGATATTAAAGCCATTTCTAGTCATATGAAAAAAGTTCTAAATCACTATTGATCAGGGAAATGCAAATTAAAATAATCCTGAGGTGCCATTACACACCTCTCAAATTGGCTAAGAGGACAGGAAAAGATAATGATTGGGGCACTAATACATTGTTGGTGGAGTTGTGAATTGATCCAACCATTCTGAAGAGCAATTTGGAAGTATGCCCAAAGGGCTAAAAAACTGTGTATACCTTTTGATCCATCAGTGTCTCTACTGGGTCTGTATCTCAAAGAACGGAAAAGGACCCACATGTGCAAAAATGTTTGTAGCAGTCCTTTTTGTAGTGCTAGAAACTGAGTGGATGCTCATCAGTTGGGGAATGACTGAATAAGTTATGATATATGAATGTAATAAAATATTATTGTTCTATAAAAATGATCAACAGAATGCTTTCAGAAAGCCCTGGAGGGACCTACATGAACTGATGCTAAATAAAATGAGTAGAACCAAAAGAACATTGTACACAGCAACAAAAAAATTATGTGATGATCAACTGTGATGAACTTGGCTCTTTTCAACAATGAAGTGATCCATATCAATTTCAATAGGCTTGTGATGGAGAGAGCCATCTGCATCCAGAAGGAGGACTATGGGGACTGTGTTGTTATCATAGTGTCACAACATAGTATTTTCATCTTTTTTGTTGTTGTTTGCTTGCTTTTTTTCTCTTTTGATCTGATTTTTCTTGTGCAGCATTATAAATGTAGAAATGTGTTTAGAGGAATTGCACAAGTTTAACCCATATTGGATTGCTTGCTGTCTAGGGGAGGAAGATGAGAGGAAGAGAGGGAAAAATTTGGAACACAAGGTTTTTCAAGGGTGAATGTTAAAAACTATCTTTGCATGTATTTTGAGAATTAAAAGCTATTATTAAAATTTTTTTTACAACTTCTTTATGGTATAGAGAATATTAACACCAGAATTCCTCTAGGCAATAAGTCAGCACCAGTGACTTACAGTAAACATCTGAAACTATCGTGGATCCTCTGTCATCTTCCTGAACTTGTTTTGAGAAAAAATTCAATTCAGCTTCTAAATTCATCATTTTCACCAAAATTGCTCTTTTCCAAAATTATCAATGATCTTTTAGTTGCCAAATCCAATCTTGATACTCAATATCTTCCACCTCTCTTCAGTCTTTGACATTGGTGATCATCCTTTCCTTCTCGATAATCTCTTCTCTGTGTATCTTCAGATCACAGCTCTTTCCTGGTTCTCCACATGACTTCCTTCTCAGCCTTCTTTACTGGTTCCTCAGCCAGATAAAGTCCTCTAACCATAGATGTCTCATAAGTTTCTTTCCCAGAACTTATTTCTTTTCTCTCTATACTACTTCACTCCGTGATTTTATTAGCTTCCATGGATTCAATTATCATCTCTATGCTAATGATTCTAAAATCTACTTATCCTTCCCCAACATCTTGACTGACCTCCAGTCTCATATCTATAACTTCCTCTCAGACATCGCAAATTGGATGTCCAGTAGAACATCCAACAACAAGATGTCAGTAGACATTTTAAACTCAATGTGTCCAAAACAAAACCCGTTGTCTTTTCCCCTAAAGCCTCTCTAAGGTAACTAGGTGGCACAGTGGATAGAGCATCAGACCTAGAGTTAGAAAGATCTGAGTTCAAATCTGGTTTCAGATGTTTACTAGCAGTGTGATGGTTGGAAAGTCTCTTAACCCCAATTTGCCTCAGTTCCTCATCTGTAAAATGGGTACAAAATGGAGAATGAAAAGGCAAATCACTCCAGTATCTTTACCAAAAAAGCCCCATGTGTAATGTCCATGCATTGCCTCTTCCTCTCTGACACCACCCTGATACAGTCCATCATCACTTCATACTTGGGCTATTGCAATAGCCTTGTGATGGATATGCCTGCCTCAAGTTTCTCTCCACTCCAATCCATCCTCCATTCAACCATCAATGTGATTTTCTTAAAGCACAGGTTAGACCATGTCACCCTTCTTCTGACTGCCCCCCACACCTTCTCAATAAACTTCAATAGCTTTTTATCACCTCAAAGATCAAAAACCAAAATTCTTCCTTTGACATTCAAAGTACTTTATAAACTAGACCCTTCCCACCTTTCTAGGCTTCTTTAATTCAGTGACACTGGCTTCATTACTGTTCCACAAACAAGACCTTCCATTTCTCAGTTCCAGGCATTCTTTCTGGTTGTCCTCTGTACCTAGAATGCTCTCCATCCTCATCACAATCTTGATTTTCCTGGCTTCCTAACTGTTAGTGCCAACTAAAATCCCATCTTCTATAGAAAGTCTATCCCAACTTCTTTTTTTAAAGTTTTAATTGATATTTTCCATTTCTTATATCACCATAGTTACCCTAATAAACCTGCTTCCCCCTCTCAGAGGGCTGAGTATTCCATATGACAAATAGTTTAAATTTTTAAGAGGAAATGAGTAAAAAGATTGATACCTCGAAAAGGTCTGAAAATATGAATTTGTAACACTTGTGAATATACCACCTCAACAAAGGGCTAAGTTGGGGTATTTTATCATATTTCTTCTTCCAAGTTCTGTTATATCTCTACAATTTTTTGCATTTACTTTTGGGAGTTTTTGATAGTTTTTTCCATTAACACCATTTTTTATTAAAGCTTTTTATTTATAGAACATATGAGTAATTTTTCAACATTGGCCTTTGCAAAACTTTCTGTTCCAAAGTTTTCCCTCCTTCCCTCCTCCCCCTCCCCTAGATGGCAGGTAGTCTAATACATGTTAAATATATTAAAATATATGATACATCCAATATGTATATATATATACATATATATATAGTTATCTTGCAGCACAAGAAAAATCAGATCTAGAAAGAGAAAGGAAAAAATCTAAGAAGGAAAAAATGCAAGCAAACATCAACAGAAAGTGTTAAAATGCTATGTTATAGTCCACACTCAGTTCCCATAGTCCTCTTTCTGGATGTATAAGGCTTTCTTCATCACTGAACAATAGAAACTGGTTTGAATCATCAGTCATGTCCATCAGAATTGATCATCGTATAGTCTTCTTGTTGTGTTGTATTGTAATGGGAGGACCTGCCAACCCTCCCCCCTTACCCCTTCCTCCCCCATCAGCCTTGGACATCGCTCCTGATGCGACTTGGGTAAACCGAGGGAAATCTGTGCATGGGTGAACAAGATGGTGTCTAGGATGAAAGGGGGTTCTACCTGAGCAATGTGCCAGCTCCAGGGCCCCTCCTGAGTGGCAACGTGACAAGTTCCATCAGCAAGGGGAGGTGTTCCGGATCTGGAGGGAAGAACAATACCCATATATCTTGTATACCTTATTAGGAAAGGAATGTACACATCATACTTGCATAAAGCTTCCTGTTAATAGAGAAGGATCTCCTTTTTAGGGAGTAGTTAGTTACTATAGGCTAGAGTATGCTTACATTATCTTAAAGGAGCTGAAGGAATGTACCAAAGTTACAAAAGTGATAACAGGCTTCTGAATAAAGTCTTTCACCATCTTGGCTCTCACCCCTCAATACTCATGGGTTTCGCCATTTCAGGTGACCAGGCTTTGCTAGTCATATAAGACCCAGGTCACTCGAGAGTTCAGACTGAGACACAGAATAGTGTATAATTAACTCCTGGTTCTGCTCATTTCACTTAGCATCAGTTCATGTAGGTCTCTCCAGGCCTCTCTGAAATCATCTTGCTGGTCGTTTATTACAGAGCAATAATATTCCATAACATTCATATACCATAATTTATTCAGCCATTCTCCAATTGATGGACATCCATTCAGTTTCCACTTTCTAGCCACTACAAGAAGGGCATTTTTGCACATGTGGGTCCCTTTCACTCCTTTAAGATCTCTTTGGGATAAAGGCCCAATAGAAACATTTCTGGGTCAAACAATGTATAAGTGTCCTACTTTTCCCACATCCCCTCCAATATTCATCATTATCATTATCTTTTCCTGTCACCATTAACACTATTGTAGTTACTGTGTGTATTGTTTTCTTGGCTCTACTTGCTTCACTTTACATCAGTTCACATAGATATTACCACACTTCTTTGCAATTATCACACATATTTCTTACAGCATAGTAATATTTCATTATATTTGTGCAATATAATTTGTTTAACCATTCCTTAATTGATGAGCTTCTTTGATTGTACTATAAAATATGATGTAAGGAGTTGGTTTAAGCCCAATTTCTGCCAGATTACTTTCTAGTTTTCCCAGAAGTTTTTATTAAATAAGGAATTTCTCCTAGATAATTTCTGTTTTCACTTTATCAAACATTGGGATTTGGAATTCTATTGTTTCTAAATCTCTCTTGTTTAGTCAGTCCTATTGATCCTACTTTCTGTTCTTTAACCAATACCAGACAATTTTAAAGATTTCTGCTTTATTATATTGGTTTGAGATCAGGAAGTGCTATTTCCCCTTCATTCTATTTCTTTTCATAATTTCCCTTAATATTCTAGGTATTTTATTTTTCTAAATTAATTTTGTTTCTATTATATTATATAAAAATATCCTCTTAGTAATTTGACTGTATTATATTAAAAGTATAAATTAATTTTGATTGTACTATTATTTTTATTATATAGGCACAGTCTAGCTATGAGTACTGACTATTATCTCCAGCTGCTTAAGTTCTTTCTTTCTTTCTTTCTTTTTTTGCTGAGGCAATTGGGGTTAAGTGACTTGCCCAGGGTCACACAGCTAGGAAGTGTCTGAGACCAGATTTGAACTCAGGTCCTCCTGACTTCAAGGGCTGGTGCTCTAACCACTGCACCACCTAGCTGCCCAAGTTCTTTATTTCTTTAAGGGGCATTTTGTAATTGAATCCATTTAAGTCTCTTACGTGCTTTTGGAATGATATTTCCCTCATATTATTTCTTGCATTATGTAGAAATACTTTTGATATTTGAGGATTTATTTTGTAGCAACACTTGGTTAAGTTGTTAATTGTCTCAATTGGCATTTTTTCTGATTTCACTAAGATTTTCCAAGTAAATCATCATGTCATCAGCAAACAGGGATAGTTTTATTTCCTATTTATTCCTTTCATTTCTTTCTGGTCTTATTGCTATTGCTAGCATTTCTAGAGCTATATTAAATAATAGTGAGGAGAGAGAGCATCCTTGATTTACTCCCGTATTTATTATAAAAAAAGTCTAATGTACTTCCATTGTATATGATACTTACCTTCGGTTTTAGATAGATATTTTTAATGATACTAAAAAAGCCTCATTAAAATATTGTATTATTTTATTTTTATTAACATAAAGAAGTGATGTACTTTATCAAAGATCTTTTTTTTCATCTGTTAAGACGATCCTGTGGTTTTGGATGTTTTGATTTTTAAGATAATTGTATTGATTGTTTTCCTAATGATGAACCATTCTTGAATTCCTGACATAAATCCCATTTGGTCATAATGAATTATTTCTTGTATAAATCACCATAGTCCACTAGATAGGACTCTTTAAAATTTTTGAGTCAATATTCAGTAATGATATTGGCCTATAGTTTTCTTTCTGTGTTTTATCTTTTTCCTGATTTAGGTATTAGGACTAAATTTGTCTCATAAAAGGATTCTGATAGGTTGCTTTCTTTCTCAAATTTTTAGAGTAATTTGTGAAGTAGGGGGACTAACTATTCTTTAAAACTTTTGATGAAAATTTCCTATGAATCCTTTACAACTTGTCTTTTCTTTCTTTTCTTTTCCTTCCTTCATTTCCTTCCTTCCTTCCTTCATTCTCTTCCTTCCTTCCTTCTGTTATACCTCAGTTTCCCTGAATTGTTCTGCCTCAATTTCCCTGGTGGCAACCCCCTTCCTGGCCATTAGGACTGAGAGAATTAGGGCTTCAGAGCTCTGGCCACTGGCATTCCAAAAAGCCATAAAAATCCAGATGACATCTCAAATACCTAGACAACTCCTTTATCGTTCTGGTCTCAGACTCCCTGTCTCTAGCCTCCTCTCTCATTAGAATTTATGATCCTTCCTCCATACCTCTAATCTGTCAGAACTGAATTTATGGTCCTTTCCTGGAACTTCCAGCCCTCCCCCCCCCAGTGCTCTACCCTCCTTCTTCCTTCCTTCCTTCCTTTTTTTTTGTTGAGCTGTGGGAAATGAGGGTGAGAAATGCCCAGACAGCAATGGGGTCCCCTGGCTGGTGCTACATGTTCTGAGACAGAATTCACAATCCTGAATGAATGAGGTAAGGTTTGTGACAAAAAAAAATGGATTTATTAACACTGAGAAACAATTTTCTCAGTGGGCCAAATCCAGAAAGGGATTAGCAAAGATTTCTGGTTCAGAGTCCTCTTTTATCAGCCTTTTGAGGTTTGAGGCTCAGGTTAGAGACTAGGGAGATTAAGGACTAAATTCAATAGAGGGTGGTGATTATGCTCCAGGCTAAAATCTCCAATTGAATTGTAGGTGGAGAACCCATCTGGGAGTTTCCCTATGAACGGGAGAGTGGGGCCCTTCCCAGAGGCTAAGAGGGGTTTGAGATTTTTAGGGCTTTTCTAACCCAGGTCTGCCCTTCTCCCTCCCAAGGTAGGGAGGAAGACACAGTTTACATCACTTTCTTTCTTTCTTTTTGTAGTTCTCTTGCAATTAGATCTATTTCCATTTTTGAGATATGATTATTTAAGTTATAAGCTGGTCTTCTAATAGTTTGGGATATCTTGTGTATTTTTGAGATATTCCTCAATTTCTTTTGTGTTTTCAGTTTTGTTAGCATATAATTGTCTACAATATGTTCTGATTATTCTTTTCATTTTTCTGGTTTTTTTGTGATTTCATTTCATTTGCTATTTTATTGTTTTAAATTTCTCCTTTCTTCTTTTCTTTAATGTTTGCAAAGTGCTTTACATATGTTGTCTCATTGGGTCTTTGCAACAACCTTGTGAAGTAAGTGTTACCATTATTCCATTTTATAGTTGAGAAAACAGAGGCAGACAGCAATTAGTGACTTGTTAAAGTTCACACATTAGGTATGTATCTGAAGTAAATACAAACTCAGACCTTCCTGATTCCAAGTCAAACACCCTATTCTTTTTGCCAACCAGAGCAGACTTTGTTACATATAGCTTAGATGAGCAAGTTGGGATTGCTTTTCTCTTCTCAGTACCTCTTATTATTCTTTTCATATTTTCTAAACCAAGGTTTATCTTAGAGGACAAACTATGGATCCACATCTGAAAATATCCACAAACATTCAGAAATCTATACCCCCAAATTGTTTGTGGGGACATGGCCAAATACCCTGTATCCTGCACCCTGCCCCTTTTATTTAAAACTTGCTCTGTTTGTACCTAGTCTCTGAATCCCATCACTACTCAGCTTCTTTATTCAAACCAGAGGCCATGAACCAGAAGAATTGTTTGCTGAGGCTCTATTCTGTTTAGTGACTGCCTCTTTTTAAAGGAAAACCCCAGCCATGTCTAACTTTACTCCTTCTTCTCTTCCAAAGCCTCTTTGCTTCTTTATAAGTGCATAAACATACACCCGATCCCCCATAATTCATAATTGTATGGCTCACATAAAGGATAATACTAAATATCTTGAAAGATATATTTCTGGACTTTTTTGAAAGACAATTTTAGTGTTTTACAGGTTAGCTGTTGAATTTGAAGAAAATTTATAATTATAATAGAAAGACCAGAAATTCAGCTTATTAGTTGTTATTTATTTGAAATCCAGGGAAATATGAAATACAATTTGGTTGTAGGAATGTTCTTATAAATCTTAAGGGAAAGAGGGTTGGTTCTATATCCCCCAAACTCAAAAATTCTCTTATTTCAGTATGGTAGAGGTAGATGTCAAGAATTGTCCTACTTGTGCTTCTAACTGAAAGAACCATTTGAACAAATCCCTTAAGGAATAAGCAATGTATCTGCAAAGTAGCATAGGGCCAGAGTGAATAATCTCCTTTCCTTTTCACCTGTGATATTCTAGGATACAGAACTGTTTATAGGAGCCTTTCATCTACACCCACAAGGGTTGTCTACTTTGTTGTGGCCTTACACTGGGGACTTACAGGGTCTCCCTTGGTTAGGAGTTCATTTTTCTCCTTTCTAAAATGATTCCATAAGAATCAAGAGAAATAAATGATAAAAGGTCAGCATAAATACCCCTATAGTTCTCAATGCCCCAATAAAAAAGTGACAATCCAAGATTACTCTCCTGTCCTCAGAGGATCCTTTAGGAATCTGAGGACCATAGTCCTATTCCCCATAGGAGATTACAAAATTTACTTCAATGGAAACTTTGAGATCTCTCTTCCCATTTTTGTTCAGTTCACAAAGTCAGATGCTGGGGCTAGGAAAAAAGTGAAGAGAAAACCCTAGGAAGAATGACTGAGGGCCTGGTTTTTTTCAGGTTTTAATGATTATCTGCCTGTTCCTCTGCATTTTCATGGCTGGGGAAGCTGCCTGGATTCTTGTTTAGAATGGATGCTCTCTAACAAAGAATTGGAAAAGGAGTGGAAGCCCATCAATTGGGGAATGGCTGAACAAGTTGTGGCATGTGAAAATAATGAAATATTATTGTTCTTTATTTTTTTATTAAAACTTTTTATTTGTAAAACATATGTATGGGTAATTCTTCAACATTAACCCTTACAAAGCTTTCTGTTACAAATTTTTCTCCCCTACTCCCCACCCCTCCCCTGGATGGCAGGATATCCACTACATGTTAATTATGTTAAAATACTTGACAAATCGATTATATGTATACATATTTCCACACTTATCATTTTTGTGCAAGAAAAATCATATCTACAAGAAAGAAGAATCAGAAAAAGGAAACACAATGCAAGCAAACATCAATAGAGAGCATGAAAATGTTATGTTGTGGTCCACATTTCACATCCCTCTCTCTGGGTGTATATGGCTTTCTTCAGTGAACAATTGGAAGTGGTTTGAAACATTTCATTGTTGAAGAGAGCCATGTCCATCAGAATTGATCATCATATAGTATTTTTGTTGCCATGAATAATGATCTCCTGGTTCAGCTCACTTCATTCAGCATCAATTCATGCAAGTCTCTCCAGGCCTCTCTGAAATTTATTATTGTTCTTTAAAAAATGATGAACGAGCAGATTATAGAAACCTGGAAAGATTTACATGACCTGATACTGAGCAAAACAAAAAGAACCAGGAACATATTGTCCATAAAAACAGCAAGAATGTGTGATGTTTAACTATGAAAGGCTTGGTTCTTCTCAGTAGTTCAGTGATCCAAAATAATCCCAATAGACTTTGGACAGAAAATGACATCTCCATCCAGAAAAGACTAAATGTAAACCCACACATGCTATATGTTCACTTCTTTTTTTGTTTTTTTTTTTAATCTCTCCCATGGTTTTTCCCTTTTGCTCTGATTTTTCTCTCCCAACATGATTCATAAATTCATGTGTATTAAAAATAAATAAACTTACTACAGAAAAAAAGAAAGGACACTCCCTGATTTTCACCATTTTCTGATGGAGAATATGAGCCAAGTCTTAACAATCCATTTGTTACATTACTAATTTCCCTCATGTGTGGAATTTGTGGTGTTGAATGAAGGCTGAGAAGGCACTGAAGTTTTTTCCACATATATTACATTCATAGTATTTCTTTCTATTGTGTGTTTTCTGATGTTGACTAAGTTGAGAGCTCTGACTAAAGGCTTTCCCACAATCACTGCATGTGTAGGGTTTTTCTCCAGTATGAATACTCTGATGTCGAATAAGGTGAGAACTCTTGACTAAAGGCTTTCCCACAATCACTACATTCATAGGGTTTTTGTCCAGAGTGATTTTTACAATGCTGAACAAAAGAGGAACGTGCCCTGAAGGTCTTTCTACAAATATTGCATTCATAGTGTTTCTCTTGATTATGTGTTTGCTGATGCTGATTAAGACTTGATATACAATGGAAGGCTTTCCCACATTCATTATACTCATAGGGTTTCTCACCAGTGTGAATTCTATGGTGTTGAATAAAAGATGAAAGTGCATTAAAGGCTTTCCCACATTCACTACATTCATAAGGTTTTTCACCAGTATGAATTCTCTGATGTTAAATAAGGGTTGAATGTGCACTAAAGGCTTTCCCACATTCACTACATTCATAGGGCTTCTCCCCAGTATGAATCCTTTGATGTAGAGTAAGAGATGAGCGTGCATTAAAGGTTTTCCCACATTCATTACACTGGTAGGGTTTCTCTCCAGTGTGGATTCTCTGGTGCTGAATAAGGTTAGAACTGTGGATAAAAGCTTTCCCGCATTCGTGACACTCATAAGGTTTCTCCCCAGTGTGAATTCTTTGATGAAGAATAAAGTATGAGCGATCACTGAAGGCTTTCCCACATTCTTTACATTTATAAGGTTTCTCCCCAGTGTGGATTCTCAAATGTTGAATAAGGTTAGAATTCTGGTTAAAGGCTTTTCCACATTCATTACATTCATAGGCTTTGTTTCCTGTGTGAATTTTATTATGTTGAATAAGAACAATAGGCATTGAAGATTTTCCTACACACATTACATTCATATTGCTTCTCTCCTGTATGAATTCTGTAGTGTTGGATCAGGGATGAGCGAGCAGAAAAGGATTTTCCACACTTACTACACTCATAGGGTTTTTGTCCACTGTGTATCCTCTGATGTTCTACCAAGGTTGAGTTTTTTCTGAACATCTTTTTACACAAAATACATTTAAATAGTTTCTCTCCCACATGGACTCTCTGTTGGATCATTTGCTTGCAATGTTGCTTGAAGGTTTGACTAAATGTATCACATGGAAGAAGTCTGTCCTGCGTTGGGTCTTTCTGGTGTCTAAAAAGCTGTGGGATTGGAGTGTCTCTCTTCCAAAATGTATTACATCCTTGTTTTCTACCCTCATTGAGAGTTTTCTTGTGGCTTGCAGCAAGTAGTCTGAAATGTATCTTCTGGGAAGATTTCCATAGCTCTCTGCTTATGGAGTTTACCTGGCATTCCTCTAATCTTCCCTCACTTTCAAAAGCTTCTTTGAAATTGTGTCCCTGAGCAACATTTGCTGTAAGTTTTTCTGATACCAGCACTTGGGATTTCAATCTATCAAAATCTTCCTGTTTTGGAGTCACAGTCTCATTTTCAGTCCTGGCTTCACAGCCTGAATCAATGGATAAAAGGAAGTTAGATTTGTTTTTTATACATTACCGAAGCAGAAATAGAAAAGTACCTATGGAATGAGTCTATTAGTATCACAATAGAACACTCATTGTTTGGGACACAGAATAGCAAGAGAAAGGAAAAGGCAAGTTAAAGAAGTCCAGAAGAACAAGGAGGATGGTAGACTATCTTTAGACCATGCTTCCTGAATTCAGCCATCTTGCACATTCCTTTCTCTGAAGAACCTTTGACTCAAATCCCTGAGCTTCTGGATTCTGATGGATGACCTTTTAAATTATCCTGTCTGCAATTAGGCTTCAGTATCACTTCTTGATTAAGCAATAGCACTCCTGTAATAACCCTCATCTTCCTTCCATTGGAAGTTTGGGCTTTGCCTTTGGGATTGCTTGGCTCTGGTATTTTACTAAGGCACAGACTTCCATGTCACTTTCAGGACATCTTCCAAACTACTTCACTGTCCCTGTCCCACTTTCCCAATCCCTTTTATAGATGCTTTTCCCTATTGCAATGTAAGCTTCTTGAAGGCAGAAACTATCTTGTATTTGCACAACCCCAGTGTCTGATACAGTGCCTGCCATATAGTAATCATTTAATAAATGGTTTGTCTATGTTTGTCTGTCTATTTAGATTCAGTGGTCAGGATGAGGAGAGATGATAGAAAGGGAATGAAGAATAGCAAGCAGGTAATCCAAGGAGGTAAGGAATTATGGCTCTACTTGGATAGAAAGAGCATGGAGAAAGAGAAGAATCTATGAAGAATGGTGAGTATCATGGCCAAGAAATAAGCTAAGTTTGGAGAAAAGGACAAACAAGAAGGGAGGGAGGGAGAAGACTGATGAAAATGAACTTTCAGTGTCAAGGAGAATATGAAGGGTATGAATAAAAATACTTCCATAGATTAAATACTTGAAACATTCTCAATGGCAAAATGTAAACTTCTTTTTGTCTTAGATTTGTAATATGATCATTAATCAACTAGTAAAGAATGAATAAATAGTCAGTGAATTGGCATGAACTGGTAGGTGTGATTACTGAGCTACTTCCAGCAATCTTTGAAAGACAAGGAGTTCTACTAAGTGGTTTTGCTTAAATGTTTTATGGTAAGGTACCATAAGGTGGAGGCAGCTTGGTTCAATGATTACAGTACTGAGTCTAGAGTCAGGAAAGTCTGAATTCAAATCTGGCCCCAGACACTTACTAGCTATGTGACCTTGGGCTCACCTTCTGTTTGCCTTAATTTATTGAAGAAGAAAATAGCAAACCACTCTATTATCTTTTTTTGCTTTTTTGCTGAGGCACTTGGGGTTGACTTGCCCAGGGTTACACAGCTAGGATGTGTTAAGTGTCTGAGGCCAGCACTCTATTATCTTTGTCAAGAAAATTTCATGGACAGTACTAGTATACTATAATCTATGAGATCACCAAGAGTCAGACACGACAGAATGACTAAACAACAATCTCAGAGGGTGTTTATTGGGAAGTGAGTCAAAATAATAAGGTACCAATAATTTTTTAAAAAAGAAATATTACGGAAAATGGGAAAAGTGAAGGATAACTCTTGCCCTTATAGGGAAAAAAGGAGACTGCAAAAACCAGGAGTCCAGAAATTTGACTTCAATTTCTGGCAAAATTCTAGAGTATATTTCAAAACAGATAGTGAAAATCTAGAAAATGAAATGGTAATCATGGAAAGCCTCCATGCTGTTAATTAAGAAAATGTTATGTCAGCCTAGCTCCCTCTCCTTTCTTGACAATGGTACATCCAGATATTGTTACATAATTTAAGCTACTTTGTCAAGGAATTTGATAAGGTATTATGCTATTCTTAAGGATAAGACAAAAAAAATGTGACCAATTATAGATTCAGGACGCTTGAATGATCAGAGCCAGAGTTGTCATTAGTAGTTTGGTGTCACCTTGGAAGGAAGTCCATGATAAAGTGTCCATTTGAAGTGGCTGCACACTGTTCAACCTTTGTATCAATGATTTGTATCAAGGATTAGCTGATAATGTTATCAGTTTTTCAGATGACACAAAGCTAGGAAGAATAGCAAACACAGAAAATGACATAATAAAGAACCCAAAAGTTCATGACAAGCTAGAATATTGGACCAGACCTTGTCAGATGAAATTCAATAGGGAAACATAAAAAGTCAGGAAGGACTGGGTTAAAATCCTACTATTGAGACTTAATAGTTACATGAGTGTAGGCCTGTCATTTAACTCTACATTGCAATTTCCTAAGAGTTATCTACTAAGTCATTAAATGATTGCAATCTGCACAGATGTGGGGAATTTCCACAACAGAAATTTCTGAAGAAATCACAAATCTTTCACATACCTTTCTCTTGGGCTAAAAAAACCCCATACTTTTAAAGTGTAAGTTAAAAAGATAGTCAATTTGCAATTCAAATGAAAAAGACCTGGGTATTTTGGTGGATTATAAACTTGATACAAACAAGCCATAAATGAGTTCTCCAAGAAAAAATCTCCAGGACCAGGTGGAATCACAAGTGAATTCTACCAAACATTTAAAGAAAAATGAATTCAATACTATATAATTTATTTGGAAAAAAGAGCAAAAAAGGGATCCTATAAAATTCCTTTTGCAACACAAACATGGTGCTGATACCTAAATTGGAAAGGGCAAAAGCAGAGAAAGAAAACTATAAATCAATTTTCCTAATAAATATTGATGCAAAATTTTTAAATAAAATATGTCAAGCACATATTTACAAAGGATATTAATAAGCTACAGAGCATTCCTAAGAAGATACCTAGGGGGAATGAAGGGCTCTGATATGATCCAATGTGAGTATTGGTTAAAGAAGTGGAGATATTTATTAACCCTGAAGAGGAAAAGATATATTCTCTCTCTCTCTCTCTCTCTCTCTCTCTCTCTGTGTGTGTGTGTGTGTGTGTGTGTGTGTGTGTGTGTGTGTGTGTGTGTGTCAGGGGTAAGGACAGGTAAGAGGACAATGATAATACTTTCCAAATATTTGAAAGATCCTCATATGGAAGAAGGATAGGACTTGTTCTGCTTGGTCCCAAAAGGCAGAACTAGAAACAACGAACAGATATTGTGTAGAGATAGATTTTAATTTGATATCTAAAAACAACTTTATGGTTCAATTCAATAGACATCTCTTTAAAGCATCTACAATGTGTAGTCATTGCATATTCTTAACAATTTGAACTGTCCAAAGGGAGAATCAGTTGTTTTATTGAGAAGATAGGTTAAAAGGATTGGGGGTGGCTTGAGGGTTGGGATATATGAGAGCCATTATCAAATACGTGTAGGACTGTCATCTGGAAGAGAGATTATTATACTGGGAGAATGGTTTTTTTGGGAGAATTTTTTGGAGAATGGTTCTATCTCACACAGACTGGAAGTCTAGCCACTTACTTCTCTGCCTAAACCTACTACTGATTAACATAGGAACTTTAACACAATCTGTTTCCACTTTGTGACTCCTTAGTCAACCTAGTGCTCCTCTTCTCCCCTATACTTCCCAGAGACTCATTATATTAGGATAGAATTTAGTATGGACACTTGATTGGTTTAGCTACCTTCCTGAACTTAAGAAATCCACAAGCTTTAGCTTCCCTGGTAGTAGCAGGGAAGAGTAGTTCTTCTCCCATTCAAAAGGAATTTATGACTTCTTACTGTAGAATCAAATTCCAAATACTCCAGCTAACACTCTAGCCCCTCTATCAATAGTCATTTCCATCTCTCTAAACACAAATTTTATTAACTCCCCCCAAAAGATCTCTGCAACATTGAAAGAAAACCTTTTTCCTATCCCCTAGACATTTTTCTCCTTATCTCTCAAGTCTTTATGGAGGACTATGAACCCTAGCTAAAATGCCCTTCCATTAATTCCATGGCTAAATCTAAGTCCAAAAGTATATAAACACTTAAAAAAAAGAAGAATGCCATCATTAAACACATGGAAAAATTTTCCAAATCACTAATAGTGAGAGAAATGGAAATTAAAACAATTTTGAGATTTTATCTCATATTTATCAAATGGGAAAAGAAGATAAAATATGTAAATTGTCAGTACTTGGGGCATCAACAGAAGTTTGGCATACAAATATATAATAGTTACCACTGTGAATTGGCCCAGCTGTTTAGGGGAAAAATGTAAGTAGGCCAGAAAAATTACAAAAAGTTGCCAGTTACTCAAGGAAGTTCAAAGATGGAAACTCCCAATCAATAACCAGATCTAAATATCTCTAATAAATCTACTCTGAATATTTCGTTCCACATCCTTTATGGCTTCAGTCCTTGGGTGCTGGGTGCTAAGATCCCTTTCAGCTCTCCAACTATGATTGTAAGATGCTGGCAAATCTTAAACTATTCATTATTTTACTTTTAACTGGTTTATAGATATTTCTGATGTCCTAGAAGTGAGCTCTCTAAGGATAAACTCAATGTTATATTGCTTTTGAACTTAGCCTGAGCAATGTTACTCAGCATCCAATCATAAACATGATTAGAAAATGTATTTTCAGTACCTGGATGAAAGGTCCTCATTCACTCACTTACCTGAACAGTCATTGCTTAGGGTGTCTTTCCCCTCAACCGCCTGTGTGTCCAGGACCCATGGTTCATTTCCTTGTTCCAACTGGGAGATCACATCAGGTTTAGATACGGGAAATCCTGCTTGTAGATAAGAAAACTAGACCTGGTGATATATGCTGGGTATGCTAAGCTATCCTAAATTCAATCTTAGTCTCTTGGTTTACAGGGGAAAGTGAAGGACAGTGTCCAGAAATGCCATGATATGCTGTCCCAGGGAAAATCTGTGCTTGTAGGCTCCAGAGGGATTCTGGGGAGAAAGCTACTCAAGAAGTGGTGAGCTATGTGCACAAGCAACAATTACTTCATGAGTTCATCCTCATAAATAGGGAAATTCCGATTTCTGGTGATGTCTTCATTGAACCATTGGAGAAAACTTTGGGTTAATGGCAATGAAGCCAGGACTTATATAGAGAATTCAGGGGTTAACATATGAAAATTATGAGAAATATATGAACTCAGAGAGAATTCACCATTCATTCAAATGAAGCTGTTCATTTCCAGTTTTGCACAGAACAAGCCTATTACTACTGCTTGGGAGTAGGGAATCGAAACATCTTGTTTCTGAGCATAGATGGAACTGAAAATCTCCGGTCTCTGAATTCTAAGCCCAAACCCAATTGAATCTTTCAGACAAAACAATATCAACAATATCAGTTTTGAGTCCCATGAAAGAAGCCTTACCCAAAGAGATCAAGTTGCTGTAATTCTCCAGCATCACATCCCTGTAGAGGCTCCTATGAGCAGGTCCCAAAGAGTTCCACTCCTCCTGGGTGAGGTACACAGCAACATCTTCAAATGCTATAGATACCTGAAATGACATATTCCTTCTCCAGCCCCACTGAAAATTATATTGCTTAGCTCCAGAATGAGGGAAGAAACTGAAAGTCTTACAGAAGGATAAGACACTATTAAGAAAAAAGGTCTGATAATTTTCAGATGAAGAAATTGAAACCATTTCTAGTCATATGAAAAACTACTCTAAATCACTATTGATCAGAGAAATGCAAATTAAGACAACTCTGAGGTACCACCTCACACCTGTCAGATTGGCTAAGATGACAGGAAAAGATAATGATGAATGTTGGAAAACTGGGACACTAATACATTGTTGGTGAAGCTGTGAACTGAGCCAACCATTCTGGAGAGCAATTTGGAACTATGCTCAAAGTTATCAAACTGTGCATACCCTTTGACCCAGCAGTGTTCCTATTGGGCCTTATATCCCAAAGAGATCTTAAAGGAAGGAAAGGGACCCACATGTGCAAGAATGCTTGTGGCAGCCCTTTTTGTAATGGAAAGAAACTGGAAACTGAGTAGATGCCCATCAGTTGGAGAATGGCTGAATAAGTTATGATGTATGAATGTTATGGAATATTATTGTTCTATAAGAAACAATCAACAGGATGATTTCCAGAGGCCTGAAGAGACTTACATGAACTGATGCTAAGTGTAATGAGCAGAACCAGAAGATAATTGTACATGGCAACAACAAGATTATACAAAGATCAATTCTGATTGACGTGGCTCTTTTCAACAATGAGATGATTGAGACTACTTCCAATGATCTTGTGATGAGGAGAGCCATTTACACCTAGAGAGAGGACTGTGGGAACTGAGTGTGGATAACAACATAGCATTTTTACTCTTTTTGTTGTTTTTTGCTTACATTTTGTTTTCTTTATCATTTTTTCTTTTTGATCTGATTTTTCTTATGTAGCACGATAATTGTATAAATTTATATACAGATATTGGATTTAACATAACAAACATTGGGAAAAAAGTTCTGAAATTCAGGATAGTAGTTTTCATAATCACATGACTCAGGAGCAAATTACCCTTAAGATTGTACTTTGATGCCTTGTTGTAATGGAGAGATGACTTTGGCTTCTGGATGCCAGTGACTTTGCCAGTGGAGTAGAAATACTGCAGCAGGTCCTACCAAACTAAACAGGTTTCAAGTAAGGCGCTCAATGAATGGATTATATATCAGTTAACTGAGGCCCCACATCACCATCATATAATATGTCTTTTCAGCTACTGCAATTCACAAAGATGTATAAATGTCAGATTTCTAATTCAGTCCCTTCACTTTACAAAAATGGGGCCCAGAGAAGTAAAATCTCTTGCCTAAGGTCCTTCAATTAATAAATGGCAAAACTGGAATGAGGACTTGAAATCAAAAGTCTCCGGAGCTTTCCATTTCACTGTTTCCTGAATATCTCAAGGAGTCCAGGCCAGTAGTTCTCAATCTTTTCAAGTATGGAGATCCCTTTATTATATCAAAAATTTCATAGACTCCCAAACAATAGTAGTTGTATCATGGTTTTCTATTGTCTACATATCCTTTATTCATTTATCTATTAGATAGATATTAGATAAACTCTATTAGTTTATCTTTTATTGGCATAAACTCAAGGGAAGAGAATTTTAACTGGAATGAAAGAAAACTCAAAGAAAAGAATAAAGAAGATGCCTAGGGACAGGAAAGAGATTGACTTTTTAATGATGAAAAGCTTCCCAAATCTTCAAATAACTAGTTATGTTATTACTATATTATTATATGCTGATTAAAAAAATACGACAAAAAGTTTCTATAGGTTCACAGATACTTTTATTTTAATTTGCACACCCTTGAAAAATAATAATGCTTCATGTGAGACTTATTTTGTCTATATAATATATGCTTTCTTAGGATACCAAGTCATTTAATAATATTTACAAGAGTTCCTACAATAACTCTAGCAAACTATGAGCCTGCTAGATTAAGAACCACTGGCAAAATCATAATACACCATTCCAATGAACAAATTAAAGACCTTATAGAGCTCCTGTAACAGGTTAAATAGCTCTTTGAGGACCCAGAACTTTTGTCTCCTCTAAGAATTTTTCAGCTTTTTGAGTTCATAGACTTCTTTGGCAGTCTGGTGAAATCTATGGACCATCTCCCTTAATCATTTTGGTGTCATTTTCCTATACGTACAGAAATACTTATAAGAGCACTTTTTATTTAATCAAGTAACTGGAAATTTAAAAATTGCCCATGAATTGGATAACAGTTGAACAAATTATAGCAAGTGAATATATTAGAATATTATTGCACCATAAATAATGATGACAAGGATTGTGGTAATAGCCTAATCTTCCACCTCCCATTCCCATGCAAGTTAGGCTAGTTTTTCTTTTTAAAAAATTGGGACCATCCTTAAGAATTAATTGACTCAAGGGACTACAGGCTCAGACAACTGGTATTACTTCTTCATTGTCTAAAAACTAGTCATGAAGATGCCAAGGTGCCCTTTTTGATGCTTGGCTGGTGGGAAATGATAAGCAATTCATGAAAGATTTTCAAAAGAAGAACTGACAACCACTAGCAATCATATGACAGATTTCTCCAAAGAACTGGCATGAAAAATATCTCCTAGAACCCTGGGAACAAACTCAAATAGGGATTAATAATATACAATATAGAAAACTCTAAGGATCAGTAACTCAAAAAGAAGGTCACACGGACCCTTATCCACAAACATTCGTGGGTGTTGGGAAGTATAGAAGGGAAGAGAGACAGTCAGTCAACAAGATTACAGTCTACATGAAATTCTTTATCACTCTGATTATCCTAAGATTCTAGATTTGAGGAGAAAGAACTAGGGGTTGTATTTCTTAGTAAGGACTTAAGATTCAGGTATCTGAGTCAGGAAAAGGGAAAACTTCTATACAGGGAAGTTACTAACAACAGACCAACATACAGGCAGATCTGTGTTCACCCTGGTATCATAGCAGTGATAGATTTTCAGGAAGAAGAGCTCACCTTGATCCTGGATGAGAGTGATTGGGCTGTCATAGTCTGATCTCCAAAGTTTCCCTCTTGGGATAGGGCAGGAAACTGGGCATCAGGCAGTGCTGAAGAAAGAGGAAGAGGTATAAGAATAGCCCTAACTGATGACTTCCCTTCTGACGCTCCAGTTCTTCATGGGATTTCAGAATGGCCCCACTTTTAATTGAAAGGACAGAGTTATCAAAACACTGTGAGCACTGATCACCTACAAAACCTGTCAGCACATCTATTGTGCACATGTCAGACTTCGTCTCATTTGTTAGAATAGGTGGATAGGAGCTCTGAATGAAAGTATATAAAGTGCTATTAAATAAGATAGTATGTGTACAACATAGAACAATGCCTGACACATAGAATGGATTTAGTAAATGCTTGTTCCCTTCCCTTCCTGAAAATAGGGAAACTTGGGCATCTGGCTAGTCCAGAGAGGCAAAGAAATAGCTTCTCCCTCCACTAGAGATATTCAATAGCATTGGGGAATTAAAGCTGGAGGTGCAAGGTAGAACAAAAAGAGCTCAGACATTATAAACTTCTTCACAGAAGACTATTGTATCTCCCTCTGTATCTTCAATGATGAATTAGTTTAAGAATTTGAGCAAAGTATGTATTTAATAGCTTTTTCAATTTGAATTCATGCAATCTTTTTAGAATTGTTACAAATAAAATATAATGGATAATTGTATCACAATCACAGGGATTGTCTTTGTTTCACTGTGACTGATACAAGAAAATTAAAGAAAACCATTGTCTCCAAAGTGTTTGTGCTCAGACCAGAACATTGCATTAAGTATCTACAAAATGTTTGTAGTCAGTTTTTAAAAGCAACAACATTATCATCATCATAACAGCTAACATTTATATAGCACTTTAAGATTTGCCAAGTGCTTTACATATTAACTCATTGTATCCTCACCCCGAGAGCTAAATGTCAATGTTAACCCCATATTATAATGAGGAAACTAAGGCTGAGAACTCTCTCAGAGATACACAGCTAGTAAATGTCCAAGGCAGAATTTGAACTCAGGTCTTTCTAACTTGATAAGTCCAGCTTGTTATCTACTGCACTGCCTAGATGATTCAGGAATCTAAAAATAATGTGCTAATTAACAATTAATTAATTATGAAAAGTAGGGGGAAGCAGGATTGGGTCTAGCATTTCTATTCTCTCTTTTGGTCCTAACTCCATCCTACCCAGGCCTTGGATCCAGGTTCCACCAAAGAGGAAACTAAGACCCACAAATGTCAGGCACCCCAAGGCCAGAGTAGGCAGGGCTGCCGGGAGATCATAGGAGTTGGAGCTGGAAGGAATGTTAGAGGTCACCCAGTCTGCTATTTCCTTCCCATTTGACAGATAAGGAAACTGAGGCCTAAAAAAGTCAAATGGCTCTCGAGCTTCCACATGGAGCGCCTCGCCCACCCCACCAGAGCGTCTGGGACCATGGGAAGATCCAGCACTGCCAGTGTATGGGTGTACCGCGCTTAGGGGGCGGGGCACCAGCATCCCTCCGGTCAGGACCAGGGCCAGCTCCAAGAGGGCTGAGGTGCGCGGTCAGCCTTCCCCTTTCCCCAGGTGCCAGAAAGGAGGTCTGGGCTCTCTGGGCCTGTTTCTCCCTTCCCAGGTGCTCCCGAAGACACCGCCTGATGCTGATGTCCAAGCTTCTCGCTTCCACCCACCCCGGGACTCACCCACTGCTCAGCTCTGACCTCAGTGGGGCGGGGAGAGATCTACTCCGCCCACCTAGGAAGTCCCGCCTCTGCTCCCGGCCCTATCCAATCGGACGGGAGAAATGCCTCGTTCTGCTCTAGGCTACCGGGAGGATTGATCATCTCTGTGGCTGCTTCTCTTTACCTCGACTCCTAACTCTCTTGCTTGTTCTTGCTCTCTCCAGAGCCTAACCTCTTTCTCCTGTACCTTCTTCTGGTGCCAAGGGACCCTGTGCTCCGAGCAAGCTCTGGCAGGTTCTGCCATTTTGTACAAGTTACAAGAGACAAACTGGTTTTCGGAGTCAGCCTTGCTAAGTACAGAGGCTCAAATCCAGGAGGCTGAGCGCTTGGTGATGAATTCTTTGGCCATGCGATCTGTGAATTAATAAAAAAAAATAATAAAAATAAATGTCCCTCAGCCCTCTTTTTCTAGGATGAAGATGGCAAAATGAGGGAAAGAAAGAGAATTCTAAGAACCCCTTCACTTAGACACCATCTATAAATATTAACCTGGCTGCTGGTACTCTAAATATAAAAGTCCAGTCCACTGACCAAGGTCCTTACCTGTGAAATTATGAAGTTTGGATTGGACCCCTGCTAAGGAGAATACTGACTATGTATGAATAATAGTAGATAGTGTAGCTTGACTGGATCTTAGGGTACATAAAAGAGAATATAAAGCTGGAAAGATATTGTGACAGCGGTAGAATGGCAAATTAAGGAATTTGAACTTTCCTCAGTAGACAAAAGTGAATCTTTAAGAGATTCTGAGCAAAAGAATGACATAATCACATCTATGCATCAGTTGCCTGGTTTCCCCCCACCAGAAATGTTTAAATAATAAAGGCTTGATGATCACTGTTAGGCATATTTTAGAGGGGACTCTTTTTTCAGATATGGATTAGACTAGATGGCTGCTGAGTTACCTTCCTAATCTGACATCCTATGATCTGATTAGTCTTCATAAAGTGATATAAAGAATAGATCAAAGTGGGGTCCAAATCTTTTTTTCTCTCCTGAAACCTTAGTTCATTACTCCCTATATTTCTATAGCAGAGAAGTAGTCTCTGCTTCACCGAGAACAAGGTGAGCCATCCAACCATGAAGTTTCATTCCTTCATTTAACAAACATTTGTTAAAGACCTTCTATGGGCCAAGTACTGTGAACTTTCTTTGCTTTGTTGCCCATTCTCTCCATCTTTTCTCAGATCACAGAAGAGGAAACATCCTGGCTCTTCAATAAATTTAATCCTACTGTCTATAGTCCTGATCTTATTTCCTCTTGCCTCCTTAGGCATCCAGGAATCTTCACATTCACCTTCACTTCTACACTCCTCCCGCACATCATATTCACCTATCAACATAGTCATAACTCTCCAATTCTAAAAAAAAGCCTTTCCTTGACCATTCTATTTCATTTAACTTCTGTCCCATCATTTCCAAACTAGAGGCACCCTGATGTAATGGAAAAAGTACTGAATTCAAACCAAGGAGAACTTAAGATGGACATTTAGTTTGATATTTAATAATTGCGTGAGCATAATTAAGTCATTTAATCTGATCCTCAACTTTTTCAGCTCTAAAATGGGGCTAATGGAGTTATCAAACTGTGCATACCCTTTGACCCAGCAGTGTTTCTATTGGGCTTATATCCCAAAGAGATCTTAAAGGAATGAAAGGGACCCCATGTGCAAAAATCTTTGTAGTGCCCTTTTTGTAGTGGTTAGAAACTGGAAACTGAATGGATGGCCATCAATTGGA
This sequence comes from Myrmecobius fasciatus, assembly GCA_023553655.1. Taxonomy (NCBI): domain Eukaryota; kingdom Metazoa; phylum Chordata; class Mammalia; order Dasyuromorphia; family Myrmecobiidae; genus Myrmecobius; species Myrmecobius fasciatus. The sequence goes on from JAJPUD010000504.1 coordinate 165,678, forward strand.
GAATGGCTGAATAAATTATGGTATATGAATGTCATGGAATATTATTGTTCTGTAAGAAATGACCAGCAGGATGATTTCAGAGAGGCCTGGAGAGACTTGCATGAACTGATGCTGAGTGAAATGAGCAGAACCAGGAGATCATTATACACGGCAACAAGACTATATGATGATCAATTCTGATAGATGTGGCTCTCTTCAACAATGAGATGTCATGGAATATTGTTCTATAAGAAACAACCAGCAGGATGATTTCAGAGTCCTGCAGAGACTTGCATGAACTGATGCTGAGTGAAATCAGCAGAACCAGGAGATCATTGTACATGGCAACAGCAAGACTGTATGATGATCAATTCTGAAGGATGTGGCTCTCTTCAACAATGAAATGTTTCAAACCAGTTCCAATTGTTCAGTGATGAAAAAAGCCATATACACCCAGAGAGAGGGATATGAATATGGACGAGATATGTATATAAGCCTTGTAAATCTTAAAGGTCTACAAAATGCCTTTACCAATGGTAATTAGCATAGGAAATGTGCTGTTAGGAGTTCTACTAAATTACTAAAGCTGTATTATCTTACACCCCATTCATTCTTCTGCTTTATGCTATTGCAGTATATCATATTATATCATATGATTTTTAATCATGTGATTAACTACATAACCAACCAAGGAATTAATTTGTATTTGGTCTCTGGATGACATTCTGAGTTCCCATGAGTAGTCCACTTCTGCTTCCCACCACATTTTCCTCCTCAAAACCAACATTTTGTAGTAATCGGCCTCCAAAATCAATAGAGATTTAGGGATATACTCTGGAATATGCCCATTAAGTTGCCAAAATGAGGCAATCTCTCCATCTTTTCTCTGAGACCATACACTTTGTATTCCTCTATTCTAGTTGATTCTGCTATAATCAAAAGATTTAACAATTCACTCCTAAATGAACATGTGATTAATAAATCATATGTCATAGTATACATATCCAAATTCTAAAAATGCTTTTAAATAGCAAGATGCACAATTTAATGTAGAATAACTTCCTTCTTGTGAAAAGATGGGGGTCAGGGTAGGAGAGAGAGATTAAAAAAGAAAGCATTTGGCAATCAATCAATCAACAAGTCTTTTTAAGTGTTTACTATGTGTTAGATTCTGTAATAAGTCCTAGGAATATAAAGAGAAAACAAAATCGATCAATTCCCTCAAGAAGCACACATTCTAATAGGGGAAACAACATGCTAATTACTAGATATATACAACATATATGCAGAAGAGATGATGGTAATTAGAAAGGAGAAGAAACTAGCTACTAGGGAAAGGTCTCTTGAAGAAAATGGGATTTGAACTTGAGTCTAAAGGAAGTCAGGGAAACTAAGAGGCAGAGGTGAAGGGGCAAAGCATTACAGGCATGAAGGATAGTCAGTACAAAGACATGAAGATAAATTGAGTGACATGCTTGAAGAACTGCAAATAGTCCAATGTCATTAGTTCATAGGGTTCATTGAGGGGAGTAAAGTATAAGAAGTCTGAAAAGTTAGGAAATGGCAAGGCTGTGAAAAGCTTTAAATGCCTACTTTCTCCTGATTGTATTATCAGTGGGAGAATTTGTTACAGAATTTGCAGTTTTTTGAAAAAAAAATCCATTGTTCTTACCTAAATAGTACAATGGTTAGAGCTCTTGACTTTGTGCCCAGAAGACCTAAATTTGAATCCAGCCTCATTTATATACTAGCTTCATGACTTTGAACAATTCACTTAACTTATGTCTTCTATAAAATGGAAACAATAATAGCACCTATCTTACAGGAAAAAAAGATTTGTAAAGTGCTTTGCAAATCTTAAAACATGCCATAAATGCTAGCTATAATTGTTATCATTATACCACCTTGGTAAATATCCATGACTCGGGCATTATTAATCTGAGGTCTGTAAAATTATTTTTTAAACATTTCAATATAATTGCTTTAATAATAATAATAGCCAGCCCTGAAGTCAGGAGGACCTGAGTTCAAATCTGGTCTCAGACACTTCCTAGCTGTGTGACCTTGGGCAAGTCACTTAACCCCAATTGCCTCAGCAAAAAAAAAATAATAATAATAATAGCCAGAATGTATATAATGCTTTAAGGTTTGTAAAGAGCTTTACATACATTTTACTTAAATATAAATCCTAGCTATTATTATTATAATTGATTTCTTTTGTGATCTTATGTATTTCATTTTATGCATTTAAAACATTATCCTGAGAAAAATCTATAAGCTTCATTAACAAAGGGATTCCATGACATAAAAAAGTAAGAAACCCTAAGTAAAAGCTAATTATGACTGGGTAACTAATTGATAAGGAATGAAAATCATGGACATGTGGAAGCAAACAAAGCCTCTCTGATCCCTTTTTCTTTCTTTTTTAACCCACTTAATAGTATTTTTTCGAAGTACAAATACAGATAGTTTTCAGCATTCACTTTTATAAGATTTTGAGTTCTAAATTTTTTCTCCTTCCTTTCCTGTTTCCTCTATACCCTCCCCCTTCCCCAGGATAACAAGCAATCTGATATAGGTTATATATGTACAACCATATTAGATATATTTACACATTTGTCCTATTGTGAAAGAAGTATCAGAACAAAAGAGAAAAATGCAAGAAAGAGAAAACAAAAAAAATAAAATAATATACTTCATTTTTCATTCAGATTCCATAACTCTCTGGATGTGGATGGAATTTTCCAACATAAGTCTTTTGGAAATGTCTTAGCTCACAGTATTTCTGAGAAGAGCTAAGTTTAATTCTCAGGCACACTTTTTTGTATGAAATTAACATCTGTGATACTGTATGTTGTTTTGAAATCTCTTAAACATTTCAAAGATCAATTTGTGTTTCTAAAATTGTGTTGTCTGTACCATGAATTTCCTATTAGGTGCATCAGATCCTCCCAACATCTAAAGTCACATTTCCACTTTTCATAAACAGTACATAAGATATTGAGATGGTAGAATCCAAATATAGTGTTCCATTTCCTATCTGTTAGTCTCCTGCATGTTTTATCTACATGTGCTTTTGAAATAATGATTCTTAGTTGACTCTCTTGCCAAAAATCTTTGTAGACTCATTTTCCTTATAGTTGTTTATCATTAATAAAGTGTATGATCTTCCATCTTCAGTCTACCTGCCTGTTTTCTTTTCATTTTTGAGCGCTAAGTACTGAGGGGAGGAGGGGGAATCAGGGAAGTTTTTTCCAATGACTCCCTATTATTTCTAGTATCAAATATATTCAGTGATCCATAACCTGCATCTTCCACCAGTCTTTCCAGTTTTTTTAATACTTTATTCATCTCCATACACTTTTTAATTCAGTGAAATTGACCTTCTTGCCATAATTCTCTTACGGCAATCCCATCTCGTAACTGGGCATTGTCACTGGCAGTCCTCCATCCCTTTAATTCTCTTCCTCATCATCTCTGCCTCCTAACTTCCCTGACTTCCTTAAAATCCCAACTAACATCCTGCTTTATAGCAGAAGCCTTTTCTAATCCTTCTCACTGCTAATACCTTCCCTCTGTTGATAACATCCAATTTATTCTGTATTTAACTTTTCAGTACGTAATTGGTTTCATATTGTCTCCCCATTAGACTGTATGTTTTTTGAAAAGAGAAGCTTTTTTTTAGTCTTGTCTTTTAATCCCCAGGGCTTATTGGTACAAAGACTAGCATATAGTGAGTAAGATGTAGCATTTGAGCTGTCTCTTTAAAATAAAAGTTAAACTTGATTCTTTTAATGAATAAAGATATACTTTCTCTTCCACTTCCCCCAACTTCCATCAAAAACCAAACTTACAAAAATCCCAAACCCTTGTAACCAATATGTGTAGTCAAACAAAATAAATTTTCCCACTGGCTGCATCCAGATGCAGTGATGGCTGTATCACTCTGTACCTTGAGTCCATCACCTTTCTGAAAGGAGGTAGGTAGCATGCTTCATCACAGATTATCTGAAATCATTTTTGATCATCATAGTGATGTGACCAATTGAGACTAGCTAGCATAAATTTAAAATATACCTTCATAAACACAAGTAGCTAGGAAGTACAGTGGATAGAAGGCTTGGCCTGGAATCAGGAAGACTCATCTTCCTGAGTTCAAATCTAGCCTCAGACACTTACTATCTGTGTGACCCTGGGCAAGTCACTTAACCCTGTTTGCCTAAGTTTCTTCATCTGTAAAATGAGCTGGAAAAGAAAATGTCAAACCACTCCAGTATCTTTGTCAAGAAAACCCCAAATGGGGTCACAGAGTCTGCCATGACTGAACAACACCTTCATAAACAGGCCATCAATAAACAACAAACTCATTTTGTGATGTTCTCCATTGGTGTTTTGGCAAATCTATTCTCGGGATAATGTAGTTTACCTAACCCCTTCATAAGCCTTCTCCTTTCCCTGTGTTTTTCAGATTTTCCCAGTATTCTCTAGCTCTTGCCTGAGACATCAGTGGCATTTCTGCCACTCTTGTTGGAATGAGACCATGGCTCTGGGGAGGCTTTCCCAGAGATCTGACAGTGTCCTGACTGAGGACTGGGTCACACTGCATTCAGGAAATCTTTTTACCTATAGAGAAAATGTCTTTGGGAGGGTGATGAAGAATAAAGTTGGGGAAGTAGAAAAAGGGTCAATTCACTGCGGGTCTTTTCATTAAGTGTATTTATTTAAACTTAACTTTTTCCATATGAGCAGCAACAAATGAATCAATATATATAGTTATGGGGGTAACTAAAACCTAACAATGAATGATGATGAATCTTGAAAATAGAAAAAGGGAAATAGGTCTTGGCAAAAAAGAGAAAGTTTCCTATATTGGGAACAGATAACAGTAAAGGCCAGATGTATCTTTTGCTTTTCAATTAGCACATGTACTACCCTTGGCCAAAGATACTGATTTACCCTGCTGTCGTGCTACATTCTGCACAGTGTATAGCTTGGTCACTATTGAAAACATAAACAGTGGGATACATGTACATGTACACACCAAAATTGTGACAATGGGGAACAGAAATGAGTGGTCCTTGTTTTTTCTGGTTGGACTCAGAAGGCTAAGAAATTCTAGCGTCAGATATTAGTTAGAAAGTTAGGGTGGGTCACATAGGGTCTCCTTCTTGATCCTTTCTCCAGTTCCATCTGCTCCCCAGATTTCCACCTATGCCTCCAAGGAGAAGCCAGAAGACCAGGCAATGGCAGCTGAGTTCTTATCAGCCAGGCCCCAGGTGAGCTGTCCTTCCTGAAGCCTCATTCTTACCTCTCATAATCCCCCTCATGAGCTTAGTTCCTTCCTTAAACTAAATATTTCTTTTCTTCCTGTGAACTTGAGCCCCAGTTTCTTCTTCTAGGAACTTGGGTCAAACCTGACCATGAGTTATTTTGTATGGACTCTATCCTTTTTTCCCTGCAAAACTCACCTGCACAATGTTTGTAAATCTTGAATCAAAGAATTTGTAGATGCATTCTCTCTCTGAGTTGTACCTGAAAAAGAGGGTTTGGAACAGAGTGATCTCAAACCATTGTTGGGAAAGGGAGGACCATTTTTAATACCCCTACACCTCTAAAATGTGTCCATTTTTAAAATATATTATTTTCAATATGTCTATATTTTCAATATAAATACATGCTTATATTAAATTCATAAACACCCACATTCAAGCATTAATAAAATGCATACATTTGATATAATGAGTTCTCCTGCACATACATATTTGCTTTGTTCATACCCTGGGATAATCCTTGGGGCTACAACAGGAGTGTTTGTTTCAGACATTGATAACTTTTGAGGATGTGGCTGTGTATCTCACCCAGCAGGAGTGGACCTGCCCGGGTCCTGCTCAGAAGTGTCTCTATAGGGATACGTTGTTGGAGACCTATAGGAACTTGATCTCATTGGGTAAGGTGTCTTTCTTAGGACTCAGATCTGCTCTTCATGTTTTCCTATACTGTAAATAACTAGTGTTTAAAGGAACTTGTTGGATTTGGGCTCCAAACTCAAGGATCAGAAATTTCTAATCTCATTCTGACTTTGAAATAGGATGTTTTTTGCTTCCTTTTCCCAGGCTCATGAGGTTCATGTAGAGAAGAAAATGGGTAGCTCCTTCAATTGTTTTCTGAGCCTGAATCTTCCCTATTATCCAATTTTCTTGTTGTCCAGATATAGGAAAGATCCAGTGGTGACATCCCCCAAAGTGGGAATGTTCTACCCTTCTAATGGGGAAAGGCTATATGAAACTATTGTTGTTCTATACCAAGATCACAAATTTCCTGGGCCCCTTTTCTCCTGGGGGAATATAATCCTGAAGCCCCATCCTAGAGTGCATAGTTCTTCCTTGAACCTTTTATGGCCTCTCCCAGATAGTCCCTTTTCCAACTTGCTTGTCTGTATCTGTCTAGGACTGAAACTAGAACAGCCCTTTGTAACCAAGAAAAAAAAACACTCTTTACCCATTTCCTTTCAAATGATCAGTATTTCCATTATTCAAACCTATTGTGATCTCCCAGCTAGAGCAAGGAGAAGAGCAATGGGTCCTGGGCATGAAGGCAACTGAGAAGAAGATTCTGAGAGGCAACTGTTCAGGTAAATGAGAGAACCTTTCCATCATTCCGAGATTGAATAAGCATTTACTGGGCTCTTCTGGGCTCTTTGGGGTATTAGGTTTTTCAGAAAGTTCAAAGCAAGTAGAAGATATAGTTCTTGCCTTCAAGTTCATTGTGTGGTTGTCCTACCTTCTCCTGTCTCTTCTGGGAGCTCTTGCTTTCTTTCATTTTCAATCTCTCCTTATGCACAGGCAATTCCCATAATTGCTGGGTCAGAGTATATAAATTACTGTTGTTTTTTCACACATAATTCCAAATTAATGTCTGTAATAGTTGGAATAATTCACAGCTCTGTCAGTAGCATATTACAGTTCTCATCTTTCCAGAGCCCCTCCAACATTTTCTTTATCCCCTACCATTTCTTAGGTGTATTCCAATACTAGCCAAGAGCTTGTCATTCCTACATTTCTGACTGTCACCCCAAACAGAAATAATCTCTTTCCCTATTAAGTTGCTGTAATAGGTGCTACTCATATGTCACTTATTACACAGTGATTGTCTTATATTGGTTTTATTTTTGTCTATATCAGTAGAGACACATGGTAGGCCCTATCAGTATAAAGCCCTGGAAATACTTCTTGTCCTTCTGCCATTGTTCAGAAGCTCCATTTCTTCCTTTTCACTAACTACATATTTTTAACTCCCTGATTTCCTATCTACCCTCTTATTCACCTCTCCACTACCACCATTTGCTCTTCCAGACTTACTTCTGAGGAAGAATTCTTGCTTTTCATCTTCTTCCTTTTTCTCCCTCTGCCCTTTCTCCCCCACACTTATTTAGTACATAATTCTAATTTTTTTTTACTGCTTACCAGTACAGTACCTTGCTCTCCCCATCAGGAAGAAGCCTACCTGGCTATTATCTGGCATAAGCAATTCCCAGATTATCCTGTTTGTTTAGAGTGATTTGTAAGACTGGAACTCTTTATCAACCTCAATTGTCTATCCTTCAAACCTCTGGCTATTTTTAAATAACCTTTGAGACATTGATTAACATATCCTTAGATTGGTCTGGGACCTGGTACATTCTATCTGGCTCCTCCTTGATCCCTTACTCTGTTACCAAATTCTACCCTCTTCCTGAGAAATCCCCAAGACTGTATTTCCCCTATAAAAGATCTGCTTATGATGAAGATCTTTGCTAAATTCTTTTCAAGCCCACTATGAGATAATTTCCTCCCCTTCCCAATACTACCTCCCCTTAATGAGTGTCATTCTCCTTGCTCTAGCCAATTCTGATTAATCTGCTAAACTCCTCTATGTATCTAATATGTCCTTTCATCTTAGGCCTCATGGTATATTCTTTTAATGAATTCTTCCAAACTCCTTTCCTTGATAATGATAACCCTGCTGCTCTCCCAACTCTATTTCATATATGTCACTTCTGGTGCCTATTTTACCTCTTATTTTGTCTGTAACCTCTTCCCCTAAATAAACCTACCTTTTGGCAAAGAGAATGACCATTGTGAATTTGTCACATGTTTATTTTGAAGTAAGGATTGCTACCCTGACCCAATCACAGGGACATAAATCCAGATGTAGATAACAAACAGGTAAGAAGCAGGAACGCTTAACTAACCTTCAGAATAGCTGCTCTTGGTCTGTAGCTGGAGTCAAGCTTGCCACCTCTTAGACTCTTTTTACTGATCTCTTAATTTTTCATCCTGGAACCAAGTTACTAAGTTTTATTTTTTATTCCCAGGGCTTATTTCTTTTATCTTCTTGGTCCCTATCCCTTCTCTTTCCAGGAGAAGATCCCCATAAAACCACAGTTGTTAATTAACAGTCTTTTGTTCCCAAAAGTAAGATTTGTTTACATCTCAAAGTTCACTAAATCACCCTTCCCCCCTCCCCCAGATAATTTTGATGTCTGTCTTTTTCAAAGAATGGCCAAGTTTGGTCATAAGCTTGATCTCTTACTTCCTACTAAACCTAAACTCTTTGAGAATGTGTGCCTTCAGTTGAACATCCATGCTTCTCTACCCTAATATTTTTTGGCTGAGGCAATTGGGGTTAAGTGACTTGCCCGGGGTCACACAGCTAGGAAGTGTTAAGTAACTGAGGTCAAATTTGAACTCAGGTCCTCCTGACTTCAGGGCTGGTGCTCTAACTTGTACACCAACTAGCTGCCCCTATCCTAAAATTTTTAACACACATAGGTCTTCAGTGAATTTTTGTTGAGTGGAAAAATGAATGAATATCTTTTGTTTTAGATTGTGAGACCAGCAACAAGAAAAAGAAATTGACTTCAACAAAAGAAATTTCTGAAGAAAAGGAATCAATGAGGGCAATATTGGAAATACTTAGAGGAAATATTATCCAGCCATTCAAATTTCAAAATGCCTATGAAATCAAAAGCAGTTTAATGAGATCTCAGAAGAATGCTTCTGGGAAAAGACTCAAGAAATCACTCTCCAGACAACAAAGTGTCAAGCGAGTGAAGAGGCTTCAATATGAACTCAAAGCATATTAAATAGCAGAGTATTTTTACAGGAGAAAAGCATCATCAGTATGAAACAAATGGATAGAAATCCCAAAAGAGTCCTGACCAGAGAGTTCACATAGGAAAGAAATACTATGAATCTAACATATGTGAAAAAAATATTCAGGCACAATTCAGACCTGATTGAACAGAGTATTCAAAATGGACAGAAGTTCTATGAATGTAATCAATGTGGAAAAAATCTTTTTTGTAAGCTCATCCCTTATTCAGCACCAGAGAATTCATATGGAAGAAAAACCCTATGAGTTTAAAGAATGTGGAAAAACTTTCAACCGTAGCTCTAATTTTAACCAACACCAGAAAATTCATACTGGAAAGAAATCCTATGAGTACAATGAATGTGGCAAAGCCTTCTATCAGCAATCTAACCTTATTCAACAACAAAGAATTCACACAGGAGAGAAACCTTGTAAATGTATAGAATGTGGGAAAGCCTTAAGTCCATGATCTCTTATTCAACACCTGAGAATTCACACTGGAGAAAAACCTTAGGAATGTAATAAATGTGGGAAAATCTTCATTAGGGGTTCTAACTTCATTGATCACCAGAGAATTCACATTGGAGAGAAACCCTGTAAGTGTAATGAATATGGTAAAGCCGCCTCTCAGCATTGTAAAATTATACAACACCAGAGAATTCATATTGGAGAGAAGCCCTATGAATGTAATGAATGTGGGAGAGCTTTTGTTGCACTTGCAAATTTGATTCAACATCATAGAATTAATACTGGAGAAAAACCCTTTGAATGTCATGATTGTGGGAAAACCTTTTGTGTAAGCTCATACTTTATTCAACATTGTAAAATACTTACTTAGAAAATTTGTACATGCTAATGGGAAACATTTAGTAAACATTTACCTCTTATTCCAAAACAAAAAATTCAAAGTGAAGAGAATTCAAGAAATTTTAATTAAGCATCTACTGTTGTTGAAGTCCTATGCTAGATGCCAGGAATGCAGAAAACATAGAACATGAGGAACTTAAATTATGTTGGGAGAATATATTATATTCATAGATAAGGAAATACAGAATAATTAAAGCAGGGAGGACATTAACGACTTTGTATTCTCAGAGCTTAGTACATTACTTTAATAAATGCTCATTGACTGAACTCATGTCCCCCCCCCAAAAAAAATTAAACCACAAACCCACTTTTCTCTATGGATATAGACCTTTACTCAGAATTGTGATCCTCATAAATATCAGCTTGTTCATCTATGTACACAGCAAAACTAGTAAAGAAAATCTCTCTTCAATGCATCAGAGACCTTGTGTGTATATCCAGCATGGGAACGCTTTTAGTCGGAGCTCTTCACTTTATAAATGTTAAGAGAATCAATATGGGAGAAAAATTAAATGGAATGAATGAACACCTTTCTTCTAAGCCTATATCTTATTCAGAATCATGGAGTTCACCATAAAGAAATACTCAGTGAATGTGTTAAAGCCAGAAATAAGCTTATCCTTTATTAATCAGAAAGCCCACATTAGACAAAACATTATTACAAAGTTTCATAGCTCTGCATTCGAAAGAACTGATTGAATTTTCCCCCCTCAAGTTAACTCTAATTATATTTGTTGTCCTGGGTGGAATCTGGGGGTTGGAGATTTGTAGATTATGGCACTAGAACACCAAGGCAAGGCTTTCAATGAAATATCAAATTCAGCTTCTGCCAAGACAGTAATTTAATACTAAATTTCCACACTCTTATACACCAAAAACATGAAGTATCAGATCAAAATATTCATTTTTTATCTGAATACATTTCTCACGTAACAGAAACAAAGAGAATGACTTCCCTGTCAAATGGAATGGGGAAAGAGAGAATGTCCCTTCTGTCACAATATGGAGTTGAAAACAAGTCATTTTTGGAGAGAGTCAGTTGGGGGATGGATAGTTCTCCAGATTGAACTTATGTATTTCAATGAGGAAAAAAGAGGAGTTATCCAAAGAGATCTCTTTGGATATACAAGGAACCTATCAGCAACTTAAATTTAAAAGACAAATGTAAAAGATGAAAGAGTCCATAAGGGAGAGTGAATTTTAAAGCATCCATAAGCCCATAAAAAATTGTTGGGAATGCAAAATAGTTGAGGACAGCAACAAATGCTAAGGCAAAAAAGGAAGTTTCTTTAACTATATTGAGGGAAAGAAGCTTAACAAAGACATGGGGTAGGTGATTAATAGGAAGCTGGAACCCAAGATAAGTAGGAGATAGTGAGAACACCTAGCTTCCTTTGAGGAATTTAGCACAGGTGAACTATATTCCCAGATACCAAAAGAACTGGTGAATTGTGGCATTTGTCATTAATCCTTGAAAAGGAAATAATGGAATCTGGAGGAGAAACATTGTAGAACTGATAAAAAAGTCCTTGTTTTCAAGAGGAAAGAAGAGAGTCTATAAACTTTAGACCAGTGAAATTGACTTTGATTTCTCACTAAATTCAAGAACAATTTTTTAAAAGGAATTATTTGTGATCATACAAAAAAAGATGATCACTAGTAACCAGCATGGTTTCATCAAGAACAAACTATACCAGATTATCCTGTTTCCTTTTTCACAGTTTATTAGACTTGTAAATAAGGAAAAAAACTTAATTATTTGCTTATTTGCTTAATGTCTTTGTAGATAAGGAGAGAAATGGGTAGTTCATTTAAGTGAATTAAAAACCGATTAAATGCTGGGACCAAAGAGGAGTCAAAGATGTCAATTTAGAGGGAGATTCCTAGTGGAAAGCTTCAGGAAATAGCTTGATCTTTGTTGTTTAACCATTTTTTTTAAATCAATGACTCAGATAAAGGCATGTTTATTGAATTTACAGATGATGCACATGTGAATATATAGCTTACTTGTTGGACAGAGTTAGGAACTAAAAAGATATCGGCAAACTAAAATGAAATAAGATAGTAAGATGATTTGGGATGTCTAGTTCATTGGTAGAGGGAATTTCTGCTGTGGATTACCAGTGCAGATCAACAACTAAATTACAGCTTCTAAAGCAAACAAAAATATTAGTCACTGTTTTAATATAATTGGTTTCCTTTGTAATTCTATGTATTTTATATATTTAAAAACATTGAGAAGAGGTCATAGACTTCCTCATACAGCCAAAGAGGTCCATAACATCCCCTATTTAGTATATCTTGGCACATTAAGTGATTTGCCCAATGATAGCTAGGATATCAGAAGTGAAACTTGAACCCAAATCTTTTTATCTCTTGCTCTGTGTTATCTCAACTTGAAATTTAATAAGAGATGAATGTAAAATTCTACCTTTCATTTCAAAAATTTAGCTTGACAAATATAGGATGGTTGAGGATTTGGACAGTTCTCTGAGAAAGATCTGGGGACTTTAATAGAAGTCAACAATATGACACTAGCTAAGTGGAACAGGTATAGTTGGATGACACAGCAGATAGAGCCTTACACTTGGAGTCAAGAGGACCTGAGTTTAAATGCTGTTTCATTCTAGTGTGACTCTAGACAAGCCACTATACATTTCTGCCTCACTTTTCTTATGCATTAAATGAGGATAATAAAAGCACCCATTTCCTAAGATTTTTGCAGGGTAAAATGAGATAATATTTGAAATGTTCTGTACAAATTTTAAAGTGCTACATTTTAGCTATTATTAACCATTAAAATATTAACACAATCTAAGGCACTTTTAAGGATAGAGGCATGGTATCAAGGACTAGCATGGTAATAGTTCCACTGTGCTCTCCTATGATGAGAACACATCTTTAAATTTGGGACTGCATTTTTATAAGTGTTTAAGAGGGTTGTTTTATAATTCAGTATAAATTCAATTGTTGAGTTGTAAAGGAGTAGCAATAGGAATTTTACTCTCTTCACTGAACCCTATGCTTAGAATATGGGTATTGCCAGTGTTCTAGACCATTCCCCTTCTCCCACTTCACCCATTTGCTGTCCCTCCACTCTACAGAGTTGTCTTTCTGTATGTGTAGAAGAAAACAACTGGAGAAAAGGACCTCATTACCATAGCAACAAGCCAGCTATGAAATCAAAATGCTATTTTAAGCTCTTTTTTTAAAAACCCAGATCCATGCTTTTTCTTTACACATTGGGAAATATGTAAATAATAAAATTTCTGTCTCATTGCCAGGTATTATACCTGATGGCAGCTGGGTTTTACCTCCTCCCCAGCTTCGGTGCACATCCGGACACAACCCACGTGTTCCCCAAAGGAGAGTCACAAGCCAGACGAAGATGAAACCAAGTTGTTCTTCATTGAGGCGCTTTCCTCAGCCAGCCTGTTCCACCATCTGTCGTCATGCCTTTTATCCCCTTAGCCCACCCATCTTTTAGCAATTAACCTTGTGTTGACATGAGGAAGTCAGAAAGATAGTGGAGCTCATATCCTGATAAGAGAGCACACCTTGGGGCAAGCCTGTTTTTTAAGATCACTTGGAATAGCTCTTTTATCTGATCCATTATCAGTAATCTCATCAAGTCTCCAGGTCTCATGTTCATCAAGGGAACTGCACACAATACGTTCTTATCCTCAAATCAAGACAAACTTCTTATCAGGATCCCAGATTTTTTGGGCCCTAACATCTCATGTACCTCAGGAGCCCCCAACTAATATGGAAGTCCCCATAATTTAGATACTCTGTGATTTCTGTCTCTTTCCTTTGTGGTGAGTAAAAAAAATGACAGGTAAACTGAGGCAAGTTTTCTAGGCAATATGACAGTTTATTAACAATGACTCATAAGCACTTAACAGAGTGCATTGCTCTAATCTCAGCAAAAGCTAGGTTCTCCAAAAGGATGAGGAAATATTGAAGTGCAGGAAAAGAGTTTTGGGTGGTTGGATAATGTCATGATTGGCAAGCTGCTAGGAAAGATGGGTTATCTTTCTGATGTAGATTATCACACCCACATCTAACAATTAAGGAATGCTAATTCCTTTTGGGGCCCATCTGCCTTTGGCAATCTTTGCTAGAAAAATAAAATCATCCCAATCTGGTTCCTCCTCCCTACTTTCCCCTTGCCAAGTCAAACCCTTCTACAGGAACCATGATCCCATCCTCTCCAATCTTTCTCCAGAAACTAATCCTATCATCTTTATTTTCATGTTTTCAATCTCCTCCTATCTACCGGTTCCTTCCCTGTCTATCTACAAGCATGCCCATCCCTTTCTCATCCTTAAAAAAAATCCAAACCCCAACAGTCCCACAATTCCTACTAGCTACAGTCTTCCTTTGTGGCTAAAAACCTTGAGAAATCTACTTATCTCTATGTCCTCCCCTTTTACTCTCTTCTAAACACTGCAATCTGTCTTCCTATCTCATTATTCAAATAAATTGCCATCTCTAGAGTAACTACTACTAGCTACAATTTCCTTTGTGGCTAAAAACCTTGAGAAATCTATTTTCTTCTATTTCCTCCCCTTTTACTCAGTTATTTTACCTTGTCTTCCAACCTCATTATTCAAATAAATTGCCATCTCTAGAGTTACCAGTGAAATCTTAATGGCTTTTTTCTCTCTGTGGCTTTTTGATCTTTCTATAGCTTTAGACACTATTGATCTTCTGCTGAATATTCTCCCCTTCTAGGTTTTTCTGATTGCTCTCTCCTGGTTTTTACCTACTTGTCTGACTATTAAGTCTCAGATTTCTCTGCTGGACCATCCTTCAGGTCACACTTACTAAAAATTCTGAGTTTTCCTCAAGGATCAGTCCTGAACTCTGTTCTTTTCTTCCTCTAAAGTACTTTGCTTTTATAGGACCAATTACTATATATATGCTGATGATTCTCAGATTTAATTCTCAGATTCTCAGATTCCCAGCCCTAATCATTCTCTTGATTTACACTCTCATATCACCAATTGCCTTTTGGGAATTTCAGGCTGAATGTCTTGGTAGGCTCTCAAAACTAATATATCCAAAATAGAACTCATCATTTCCTTAAAATCCTCCCTTTTTTCTTCCAAAATTCTCTATTACTGTAGAGGGCACCACCATCTTCCCAGTCATCACACTTGGAATTATCAAGGAGTTTTCTCCAAATTTTATGACAAATACACACATCAGTTGGGTTCTGATGACGAAAGAATCTGATTTCACGGATAGCAAATTCAGATTCCTGGGGTATAGTTTTACTTTTTATAATCTTTCAGGCCCACTTAGACTACACAGCTAATCAGCAGCATGTTGTAGCAACTTGGGATACAAAAGCAAAGCAAATAGAAGGCAAAGAGAGGAATTAGCAAAACATTTTTAAGATTATGAAATCAATCTTTTATATAAAACTACAGGGTCTCTGATCCAAGGATAGAAATAGTTGTCATAGCAATTGGTGAGACCATTCAATTTACCATGGGGGTTATGGACTTTCTAATATTAGGCTACCACATGATTAGTGGAATTTCTCCATTGTTAATCCATCAAGATGTAGTGAAATAATTATGATTCCCCTTTTACTACCATACAATCTTAGTGTCATATTCAATTCCTCTCTTGAATTCATTCCACATATGCAATCTCCTGCTAAGTTTTGTCACTTCTACCCTCACAATATCTCTCAAATTCATCCCTTTCTTCCCACTTGTACACCTACTGCCCTGGTGACCCTCATCACCTCATAACTGGCCCACTGCAATAGCCTACTGATGGCTCTGATTGTCCCTCCAGTTCATCTCCACTTCGCTGTTAAAAGTGTTCTTTTTAAAGTGCAGTTCTGCTACTCAATAAGATCCAGTGGCTCTTATCACCTCCAGGATTCAATATAAAATCCTTTATTTAAAAAAATATGTAGGGTAGGGTATGGAAAGTTTTAAATGCTAATCTTCTTTATATTATCCTCCTGCCATGACATTCTCTGTCTCCCTCTGTGTGTCTGGCTGTCTGTCTCTCTTCTCTCTCTGACACTCTGTCTCTGCCTCTCTTTCTCTCTCTCTCTTTCTTTGTCTCTCTGTCTTTCTCTCCTTTTCCCTCTGTCTCCCTCTGTCTCTCTATCTCTCTGTCTCTCTTTCTCTTTTTCTCCCCACCTTCCCGGTCTTTGTTTCTATCTCTGTCTCTGTCTCTCTTTCACACACACACACACACACACACACACACACACACACACACACACAC